>JANTPM010000008.1:16089583-16102756 GCA_025434745.1 Erythroxylum divaricatum
TTAATATTATATATAATTAAATATAATTATTACATAATTATTACGTCACACCGGTTCGACCGGTGGTTGAACCGATCAAACCAGTGACCAATAAGACTACCGATTCTGTGACCGATCCGAGTTTCAGAACATTGATCAAGACTGACCAATTAAAGGGAGGGGAGGAAAATCAAACACCGTGTATTTAGACGGGTAATTAGGTTATTAGAATTCCCATTTCCCAACAACCACTTGCTTCATTGTTCTCTGAGGGTAATTAGATTATTAAAATTCCCAACCCAACAACCACTTGCTTCATCGTATTTTTATGGTTAAATCTAATTATGGTTAAATCTAACTTTTCAGATGCTTTTGTTTAATCTAACTTGTGATTGTGAAAGTGTGCTTTGGAGCTGGAAATTTACTCTTGAGGGCTAGACGACATATTATACAACACCAAATGCCCACGTGAACTGACCATTTCTATTGCCAAGTAACTTGATACAATACAGACAGATTTATTGAGAGTCAGATCTGGGCAAATATACATCATCTGTGCATTGCTCAGAGGCAGAGCCAAGCTACGCAGCTTTTAACCTTCTCTTCAACTCCTTCCTATAAACAATTAAACAAAAATTACTCATGCCTTTTTTGAACAACTCTTTATGGGTATTACGGTGAACAAACAATTGGAACCATGCATGCTTACCTAATGAGTTCTTTGTCAAGGGATGAAGCAGACAAGAGACCCCTATTCTCTTCAGCTCTCCTCAGAAGATAAGGCAAGACTGTGTCGATTGGACCGTATGGCAAGTACTTGCTAACGTTGAGACCCGCATTTGTCAACGCAAAAGAAAGTGCTTCGGACATACCATACAACTGAGCAAACTCGAGCTTTTGATTTATCTTTCCAATCCCCAAGTCGTGCGCTTTAGTTGCGGCCAATCTCCCTGAAGGATACACGAAAATTGAAATATCATCATTTATCAAGTTATGACCATAACATATTCATCTCCTTCATTTCTTTACCTGATTCAATATTATGAGTTGCGAGAACGGCTCCGTCCGAGCCATTAGCGATCCTATCAAGCATGAAAGAAGCACAATCATTGTAGCAATCATGTGTCTGTCGAATGTCGTTATGGATTGGAGATTCATAGCCCAGAGAAGAGGCCAATTTGCTTTCGCTTGACATATAAGCTCCCCTGACTAACTTGAATCCCATAGGTACACCCATCTTGTCTGCAGCTTTAGTTACAAGCAACAACCTATCTTTCGCATCTTTCAAGTAGGCCTGGATAGTTGCATACACAATTGGATTATCATCTTTGTTGTATTGGATTGCTGACGTGTATGCGAAATAATCAATGGCGGGTTGAATCGACGTGTGCTCTGCATCGATGGCTAAAGGAACGTTGGCCTCCAGGCATCTTTGGCATATTTTCCATAGCCTCTGCATACCTAATTGTAAATCATGCTCTGCCTGTGGGGTTAATGGTTCTGGCTCTTTTAGGGTGTGATACAAAGGACTAGAATCTGCAAAAATTGGAAATGTGTCATGTTTCCATGGTAAATTGAAAGAAGGGTCTTTTTGTTGCCACCTTAGCAAGTTACTAAGTTGCTCCAGCAGATTGAGAGGGCAAATCGCAGTGACCTTTACAGCCACAAAACTCACCTGATACAAATTCAATATTATTAGAAATCTGCTTTACATAAATAACCTAATACGAAAGTGAAAAAGAAAAAAGACACATAAGCAGAGCGTAGGTACTTGAGGTAGAAGATGTTCCTTTAGAATTTTCTTTCAAAATAGAAGTTGTTGTCAAGCAAGTCATTATGTTTTTCCTTTTTCAGTTGTGATTATTCAAACATAGAATTCTAAAGGCGGCTGAGAATATTTCTCACAAAACATGGAATATTTTTCATACATATTTGACCGTGAAATCTCCAACTTGGTGTACTGGTGGAGAGGTAATTCATTTATAAAAGGTATATACCTCAAACCACAAAAGATAAACTTTTTAAAGTTTGGAGGAATATTACACCGCATAAAACCCACAACTTGCATAAAAGAATTCCATTGTCACTGATCAAATATTGCCCCAGATAAGTTCATGTGTAGAAGAATCTAGGTGGAAGTTGTCCTACATACAGTCACTTGTGTTACCCGTAAAATCCTACTTGACAACTTTTCCTTATTTCGGACAAGGATGTCTGACAAAGCTCACATCAAGCGAAAATGGCTAAAATATATGGAGTGAAGCCGTACAAAAGGCGCTCAGTGGGCCCATCACTTTTTTAAGTAAATAGCTTTCTTGGCTTGGCATTGTTTGCGGCTCATGCTTATCACGGTAGATTAAGAAAGGAGGAGTGTCCCAAAATTTCCTATTCCTATCAAACAAACTGGGATTCTAAAGAAACAAACGGAAAATTTTGGAACGCTGGAATTCTATGAATATCACATTGAAGACCAAAACCAAGAAATCTTAAGAAGTTTGAAAGCAAGAAAGATTAAAATTAGATGGAACAAACAAACAGCCAACAAGAGTCCATAAGTTGAAATCAATCTTACAGATGATCGAGGAAGAGACTTGGCAGCTTCGACAGCCTCAAGAAAACCTTCAAGATTCCTATCACAAGCATCGTTGTCCCTTGAAAACTCGACAGCAAAATCCAACATCCCTCTCAAGCCAGCCTTGTTAAGTCTCATCACACACTTCCCTGCCTGCTTTATATCTTCCCCACCACAAAAGTGTTCATAAAACGTACGCCTTATGATGGCCAACACAACGTCACGCATGATACCAACCTCCATAAGCCTGGAATTCATGACCCACAAGCCGAAATCAACCATTGGCTCGATAGAAGCCAAGTGAAGGTTAAGCGACGCATGTAGAAGTCTTGAGGTGGGTAGGGTTGCAAAGAGCTTTTCAGGATCACTGAGGTCTAGGATTGGTGGAGGTCTGGTGATGGTGGAAACTGTTTCAACGGTGGTCGGTTCGGGCTTGTCGGTTAAGGTAAGAGGGGAGACGGCGGAGTAGGAGGAGGTGGAGGAGGAGGAGTTGAGTGGCCTGACGATGCAGCGGAGATTTTGAAGTAGTTTTGGAGGAAGGCGTTTGGTGGCCATTCACAGCACAGGGCTGAGTTTCGGAATCTTTGTGGTAAAACAAGAAATTGGTTTGAAGCTAAAGTTGGCGTCTTGGTGATGGCTCACAATGGCAGGAAGTGGGACTTTATAGGAAAAAAAAATGTGATAGGCTTTAGTTTTACAGGCTGTAATTTGCTGTAGTATTTGATTTTGATGATGTCAAAATAGTCAATTGGCTTTAAAAAAATTTAGATCTGTCAATAAATAAATATATCACACTCTATAAAAATGATATTCTCATCTTTAGGGAGCCAGGGACCAAAAGGTCCAAAACAACTTACAAGCAAGCAGCCGTCCAAGTCCCTTCGTAGAAAGTTCAAAACATATCCTCCTGACACTCAATCGC
Organism: Erythroxylum divaricatum; assembly: GCA_025434745.1. Taxonomy (NCBI): domain Eukaryota; kingdom Viridiplantae; phylum Streptophyta; class Magnoliopsida; order Malpighiales; family Erythroxylaceae; genus Erythroxylum; species Erythroxylum divaricatum. The sequence goes on from JANTPM010000008.1 coordinate 16,093,057, forward strand.
GTCAGCTCCACGTGGTCATTATGTGCTGTTGATGTAGAGGGGATAAGTGATAAGAATTAGGAACACCGCAGAGTGATTCGCACGCGTTGTGAATTGCGTATTATTCTGAGATTCTAGACTTTGCGAATCTCCAATTGATTCGTAGAATCTCTTGTCTCCTTGTTTTTTTATTAGATTCCACACGTCAGCATCCTGTAAAAGTGTATGCATTAATTAGCTCCTAAAATTACCATTTCCTTACTTAATCTAGTTTAAAATATTTAATTTAGGAGTCAATTTCCATTTTGGCAAAATCCCTTTCTTGTAGAAGGACTTTGAATCAAACTCTGTAGTTGAGTATTTGCTTGCTGCAGTTAATTTTGAAGGTTAATTTCTATAAAAATTAAAAATCGAATACGCTTGAAGCTCACAATATAAAGGAAAATTAAAATAATTTATAAAGAGTTTTTTATTTTTCATAATTCAATATTATTAAAAATCTTGAAATATAAGTTACATTTTTTTATAAATTAGTTCAGGATCTTTATCTTAAACTTAATTGTCCCTAATACAAATACGGTAATTATCAACTTATTCGCCTAATAGACAAGATAGAGCGGCTGATCAATTTAGAGCGGCTGACCAATTGGAGTGCCAAAAATGACAATACCATAAAACTTGAAGAGGAGCTATGCACGCCAAAGTTGAGGAAAGAAACAACAGAACTTTAGTTAAACTAGGTCACAGACTGCGCAAATGCGCAATGATAATTCATATGAGTACAATGCACACGTAATTTAGAATTAAAGAGTATATATATACATAGGTAAAAATATAATAGTTGAAATATTTAGAATGAATTAATAAGTTAAAATTAATAATTTTAAAATAAGAAAATTTGAAAATGTATAGCAACGAAGGAATTAAAAAGATAAATGGATTAAATATGTCAGTGAATATTGTGAAATTTATATAGAGAAAAAGATAAAATAGTTTAGTAAAAGTTGATTGAAATATTTTGAGTGCATAAGAAATAAAGAGAAAACTTTTTTTAAAATTATACAAATATAAAGAGTTATGGCCTGATTATAATTTAAAATTTTAAAGAAGTTATGGGTGTGACAATTGCGACCTATGAAAAAAATTAAAATTTTAAGGAAATAAGAGAGTATTTACTAATATATTATGTTATCAATGGTTAAAGAATATTGTTAAAATTTTAAAATTGTGAATATGGAAAAATTAATGGGCAAAAATTAAGTTAAAACATAAGAGTTAGAATGTTTAAAATGAATTAATAAAAATAGTTAGTAAAAATAAGGAATAAAAATTTAGTTAAAAAAATGACGAGTCACGGGTGTGACTTATTAAGTCACATATGACTGAAACTTAAATCCTTAAAACTAACCTAAATTTTAAAAAAAAACTATACAAATGTAAGGAGTTATGGATTGATTATAATTTAAAATATAAGAGTTAGAGTATTGAAAATGAATTCATCAAAATAATTAGAAAAAATAAGGAACAAAAAATAAATTAAAAAATCATGAGTCACGAGTGTGACTTATTAAGTTACACCCATGATTGAAACTCAATTTCTTAAAACTAACCTAATCGTTCACTATTTTCAATTGAGTCACACAACGAAACATCACACCCATTCCTAAAACTAACCTAAAATTGAATGTTTTATGTTTTATTGGTTTGTACCATTTTAAATGCTCAATTTGTTCTATGATTTAAAGCTTGGTTTAATATTTTCCCCCGCCTTTAGCTTTGCTCCATTACAGCCAAAATAAAGACCTTCAGATTAATGTTTTTGTTAGATATTTAGTAGTGAAGATTAGATTAGTAAGCAAGCTTATGGTAGATTCTTAACATGAAATGAATAATGAACGAATATTTATGACCTTTGAATGCTTGAGATAATGAAAAGTGGAGTGAATATTTATGACCTTTTAAAATCTTAGGTTGTGTTTATTGAATTGATCTTTGATATCTTTAATTATTAAATGAGAAAATAATTTGGTCATTATTAATTTGTTTTTTTGGTTGTGTTTTCACAGTTTAGTGTTTTTGGTTTTGGTTGAGTACAATTATAATTTAAGTATTGAGATATTGTTGTCGTTAATTTTATCTAATTTGGCTTTTTTATATATTGAAATTTGTATGAATCTTAATGACATTATTTTGTGAATGAAGGATCAAGGGCTATTAATATTCACTCATTTCATCAAGTTTAGAGACACAGACGAGATGCAGAGAAAGGAAAAAGAGAAGAAAATCAAAGAGAGTCGGTGAAGAAGAAAGAGTCTTGATAATTATTATATATGTTTTATGTGTGCATATCCGATTTCAAATTTATTTTTTAGTTCATTGAAATTTTTTTATTTGTGAGTGAAAATTTTTGCTTCTTAAATAGTTTTAGTTGTAGATTTTGGTTATTCGAGGAGATAGTATGAGCAAATTAAAGACTTATGATCACAAATAATTACAGTATAGACTCTTCTTTTCGTTTTATTTATGTTTGACTTTAAGTTTTAGATGCATATTTTTATCTGCAAACTTTAACTAAATCACAATTCAGTACTAACCAATTTTAAATAATTTAATTTTAATCAATTTTTAATTATATATTTAAACTAGGTAGCACCAAACACCTTTAAAGTAATTCATGTTTTAATTATAAAAAAATTTGTCATTACTCAAATATAAAAAAGGGAAAGGATAAAATTTCAAAGTAAAATATTAGAAAAGTACTAAATCATTCTTGATTTTTATTATCCATAATTTGAATTATTGTTCTAGCTCCTCAAACACTTTAGAGATCACATCATATTGTCAAAAAGTTAGTAAAGAGAAGAACTAAAATGGTAATATCTTTTCTATATGTCATCATAAGATAAAACATGATAAACATACATATTTATAATTTCATCCACTTCTTGTGTGGATAAATGTACATTTATATCTTGAATATGGAAAATCATAAATTAAAAAAAATCATTTTTGATCAATTAAATGAATAAATAGGCAAAAAGAAGGCTATACATAATTATATTAATGTTATATAACCTTGTTTAATAGTAAGGATTTGTCCTCTCCCGAAAGAAGTTGTGACAGAGCTAAGAAGGGAAATAATTGAATTCAAAATGGGTTGTACGACATACTGATATAATGATCTCACTTATAAAAAAATTTATGTTTCCCTTTTCTTCATCTCCTTTAAACACCTATTTAAGAAACAATCATGAATGGCACCATATAGCTTTCCTTTGAAGGACAAAACATAATGTTCTGTGACTTTTATTAATCTTAATCTATACTGGATTCAAAATTTTCAAATTGACAAAAGTTGTTACCTGAAGGACAGAAGTGTCAACAGTGAAATTGATGGCTTCAGCAGTAACACGAGATCGCAAGTAATACATGTCTTTAAACCCTTTTGTACCACAAAGAACAATAAGCATTATGTAAATAAAAACAAAAACAAACACATACATACAAAGGCATTACAACAAAGGAAATACCTTAGACCATGCGTGGAAATGTAAGGTAGTTAGTTTCCTAAATTTTGGCTAGTACATATGTATATTAAGGCTTTGACTCTAATCAATGTAACATCCACGATCAACAACCATATCAACCAGGGTTTTTTGTTTGATCTCCCAAATAGTCCTGGTAGCAACAATGAATATAAACAAATTTAATCGCAAGGGTGAAATTTAAAAGTAGGAATAAGGAACAAACAAGCAATAGACATGCAAATTGCATTTACATTCTTTTTTATAAGCTTCAACTCATTAAGGATTTCAGGAATTTTCTGAACAGAGCTATTCTCATAAATTATTTTGTTCTTGACAGTGGGAGACCAGATCCCATCTCATTCAAATCATCAAGAAGATGTTTATTGACCACAACAAATTCACCATTGTATAAACAAAACAATAAGGAAACAAAAGAAAATAGATGGAAGAATATTTAAAAAAATGATGGCATAACACACCTTAAAATTCTTCGGCTTTAAATGTTGGAGCTATATGGTTCAAAGCACTTGTTATTTCCAAGAATCTGGCTAGTTGAAGCAGTTGACATTGGTGCAACAAGAAGTTAATTCCTCACCCCATTCACAGATATCATTTCCCTCAAAGCATCCTAGTTCCAACAACTAGAAGGGACTACATTCCACATGTCAGACTGTAGGATTCCCCATAACTCAAATTGAAGTGAAGTAATCACGATATAAAATGATACATAGGTTCCCTGGAACAAAGGATATTTAAAACTTCATGTGAATCTAAACGTTAGATTCCGATATCTCTCCACAAACAAAAATTATGATACTTGACAACTGATTTGAATAGAGGTAGAAAAATCTAAAAAGCAACCCAAGGAAGATAACAATATGTTGTGATTCTAAGCCTAACAGGTAGAATAAAGAAACTTCATAGACAAACATTTATTTGCATCTACTAATATTTTTTAATTTGAAACTGAATACACCTTTTTATAGGATTAAGTCATTAGCACCAAATAATTGGCCTTCAAGTGACATTTAGTTTATGAATATTACATAATGGAAGACCAACTTTAATTATACGAGCAAACTTGCTCCTTAGCTCACATTTTTTCTCTTACATTAACAAAATGGTGTGTTATTATTTAGACTATTGCAAGCAAGTAAGGAATGAAAACCATTGGAAGACCACTTTGGTTCAGTTGGAGACTCCAGAAGTGTAGAATCTCAACTAACAACGCATATGCATTTGTAAGCATCCCTGCAAACACCTTCAATATTAAAAAACATAATATCTGCAAAGTTAAGTATGCCCCTGCATTTTGATTCTCAATTAAAAGATGTGATAAACAAAAACTTGAGGGGTTTCTCTTATGATAAATATTTCAATTAATAATGATGTGGAGGAATTGGAAATGTGAACTTAACGTCAAGAATTTTGAGTGAGTAGGTTTATAGAAACTATTGAGACAACACAATATCTCCCTCCTTTATCCAAGCTGAGGTACATTAGACCAATTCTCACCAAAATGAATGACTTTCTAATTATGTATCGAATGTAGTTTTTAGTATTATGGGTAAAGTACAACATGAAAATTATTAATAAAGAAAGTTCTTAATATGTAAGCAGTAAGAACTTGCTCTCACTCATTCTCAGATGTGTAGCCAACCCAAAGTTTGGTTTTATCCCACGACATCTTAGGGTAACTCCATTCTATCCAAAGTATTCGTTCAATTATAGGTATATATGAGGAAAGGCATGGAAATCAATGCCACTTACTAATACTTTTGGTTCTGAAAATCATAACAACAAAAGAAACTCTAAGTTTAAATGAAAAGTCAAAGGCAGTGCATAAAAAAAACAAAAGTTAGTTTTTCTTTTGAAGAAAAAAGGTTGTTCCTTTCATTACCTTGGGCATCTTTGTCATTAAGGCTCATACCAAAAATAGTTGTAGTTGCATTTGTACTACTTACTCAACAATCTACAAAACTGAAATAAGTCAACCATCAACTTATCAATACTAAATAACAAGTATCCATGACATCAGATACCTTCCATTATAGTGACATAAAGGTTGAAGCGTAAATCAAAGACTTGATTAGCAAAGGAGACCACTGGACTGTCGTAATCTGGTGTAAGTGACACAGGGGCCAAATCTATATGTGCTATAAAGTCAACACTTAGCATAAAAATTATTTCCAAGTCCTAACCATATCCTACTTGATGGAGTACACAATATATGACTGGAAATGAGAGAGACTTGAAGAAGTAGAGTAGATAGTATCTTCTTCAAATTTGTTAATGAAAATCAAACAAGAAAAAAAGGCGACGCAGCCGAGTAATTCATCAGACCTTTGGAATTGATGAACTATTTATAAAGCCTTTAATCCTTGTAATTTGAGAAAATGACAATATCATCCAACATGCTTAACAAAAATCCAAAATCAGCAATGCTTACCACATACCAACAACACACAACAATCTTTTAAAACAAAGTTAGTAAAGTCGCCATAGCAAATTAAGCGATTTCTAGGTCACACTCCAAAAAATAATTAATAACAAAAGAAGTTAAGATATTTAATGAGAACAAACTTGGCCTTCTTCTTTTATTGGATACGTAGACATTTGCATCGTAACAATATAAAGAAAAAAAGAATATTAAGATATTATACAGCGAAATAAAACCAAAATTGGGCGTAGAATTTGTTCTGTGATAAGTTGAACAAATGGAGATAAAATTGAGCAATTGAAGCCACATTGTCCAAAGCCGCTTCACACTCCAAAAAATAATTAATATCAAAAGAAGTTAAGATATTTAATTGGAACAAACTTGACTTTGTGCCTGCTCCATCTCTAACTCACCCAGTATCACTCAAAACCTCAAAGAGAGAGAGAGAGAGAGAGAAGGCTTTACGGGTGCATTTAAGGTCAAACTCTCAAGAGTTTCAGTATAGCAACAGTTTCATGGTTTCCACGGAATAAATTGCGACCATTCGATAATGGAATAAATTGAGGCCGTTGGATTAGGACATGTAGGCATGACGATGAATTAACAATTAATTAATAATAAGAATTAATAAAAACATGTGATAATTTATAGTTAATAATAACATAAATAAAAATAATTAATAATAATTAACAATGAATAATATCATATTAATAATCAAATAATAATTAAATGATAATAACATGCATGCAATAGGATATACTTAATAATACTTGTGAGTCGACGAAGAGAATTATGTTCTATATTTTATTCAATCATCGTAATACAATATGTAGAAAAATATTGTCGTATATTCGTCTTTAGTAAATAATAACAAGAATATAGGAACAGAAAGTAAAAAAATAAAAATAAAAAATAACAAAGTCATGATTATAACTATTTAAGTCACATGCGTAAACTAATTATACATAGGCAATTCGAGTTGTTTCATAAAAATGAGATGGAATTTTCCATTCCATCCGTCGTTAATATAGTAAATGATATACTTTTAAAGAACGCATCCATAATCCATTAGTGGCTCCCGTGAGTGGATGTCTAGTTGGCTATGACTGTATAAGTACACATGAATGACTCATGAGAAGTGACATTTAGCTGTATATGGGGAGCAGGACCACATAAATAGCTCAAGTGGTAAGCGCAGGACAGCGACAGACCCAACTACCACATCTTTCACACCTGAATTCCCCGACATTATTTGTGGTGAAAGACCTGAATTAAAAGAAAGAAACTCGTGATTTAAACCGGAACTTTTACCTAAACTTCATGTGTAGTGTAGTGTAGGTCAATCATCAAGATGGCAGTAGAAGCATCTCATCATAAATCACAAAATTCTCATATTATGTTGACACTGATAATATATAATGTGATTTTTTGACATTTATCTTTTTCGTTTGTGTTTGATTTAATCGAAATATGATTTCCTTTTTGGAAGTTAAAAAAGAGAAGTGATTGTGGTCCTTGGACTGAGAGTCGCAACAATTATTTGGGTGTACGCATATACAATCATCATTTTCAGTCGTATCACATAAAAGTGTGCATACGTGATCGCTGCTTTTGTTAGGGATTTGGTTCTAGGTGGGCGCACCTACAAAAAGAAAAGGCTAGTTGATCTAACTGGACAGCAATAAAATCTATAATTATTGGTAGAGGATTAAAGTTAGTTTTAGTGAAAAATCAGCATTCTTTTTTCTTTATGTCATTCGTCGCATAGATCCTAGCTTTAGGATTCAAGTATATCACCCTATTGAATTACTTCTTAGCATGTATTTTGTTACGTCCTCCACTTTCCCACATCAACATCAAGTTTTTCTATTCTTTTACGGCCATGATCTTGTCTTCTTCCTTTTTGGCCAGACGCAACTCCACAATACGTGGGATCGGAGGTATAAAATGGAAGTCCGATTGGCTGGAGTGGGAAAAAAAAAAAAGGCGGAAAGAAACGGTGAAAGGAACTATCTGGTCCTTAGTCCAACTTGTTCCAAGAATCAACTTTTACAGGGGTTTGACACTTGAAAATTAAAATTATGTCACTTTAATTTGCATTAACTATTAACAATTTAAAGTTTATTAAATTTTACAATTATAATCAAAACTTAAATAATAATAATAATAAAACATTCAAAATTTTTATTTTTTATTTGTAAAAATAATCTATAGTTATACCTTCTGTGCATCTATAATGTTTCTATCTCTTTTTCATTGCTTGTCCATTTATATCCCTTAATTTTGTCTGGATATAGTTATAGCTTGGTGTAATTGTTTATTTCGAATTGGATAGTATTAGGATATATGTTATATATCTAAATAATTAGTTTTGACATTATTTATTAATCGGATATATGTATAAGATATTAATTAGATAATAACTTGGATTCAAAAGTTATTGGGAATAATATTCTAGTTAAAAAAGAATCTTATCTTGGTTTGAATTCTATTTTGAATGGAGATGTGATATATCATATTGGTAAAGGAGGAATATTCAACAATTAATGTCATATTTTTTGGATTAGCATTTGGAGAATTTCGGTGTACTTTGCACGACCGAAAAGATTGGAGCTTGAGCTTATCAATGTCTTGGACCGGCCCAAAAAACATCTATCTCTCTACATCCTTTGCTAGTTATCTTAATATGGGCGTTAATTGAGCATCTCTCGTATATATAGCCTGAAGGTGCACTTATTCTTTTTGGTTGGATATATACGGTGGTGGTTTAATTGTTTATTGAATTAAGACTTGTCCTTTTTGATTGTGCATAAAAGATATATGGGGTTCTCTTAATTCTTGTGTGGATCACGTAACCTATGGTGTGTGGTTCTCTATTGATTTTTTTTATGCAATCCAAGTTGAGTATGTGTGATGCACTTTTCATTAATGTGCGTGGTTAACAAGCTTGTGAGTGCAGCTGTAATTTTCTTATGGGAATTGCGAGACTCAGCTGGTTATCTTTGTGCTGAAATTTTTGTAGATCATGTCACCTGAGCTAAATAGTTTTATGCTGTGTTTTCTTTTTATGTGTTGTCATTGATTGGCTATTTTTTGCAGTTGTAATTTTTGCAGAAGTTTTTGTGACTTGATTATGAGTTTTGCATGAATCAACCCATTGTTGTTGCGATGACTTCCAGATTTATTTCAGTGCAACTTAACTTTGTAAGAAGTTGTTCTTTTCTTTTATCTCAAGTATATTGTCGTTCAGTTCTTAGTTAATTAAGTAGTTGAATTATTTTTATTGTCTTTTAATTAAAAAAAGTGTTGAGAAAGTCCTCTGTTGAGGTTAGTACGAGGCGTTCGTACTATTGGGTATGAAATTCTTTCACGGGAAGTGAGATTGAATGATAGTATCAAGGGTTGAGTGGTGTTAGCTTAGTAAAGCCTTAGGTAAATTTATTGTATTTCGATGAAAGTTATTAAGCCTAGTGTGGGCCCCGCAAACATAGGGAAGATGTGTCGAATTATGTTATCAAATTTTTGTTGTTCTTATTATTTCGTTTTTTGCTTAGTGTTATTTTTACTCATGCCAAAGGAGTTTATGGAAAGTTTACAAAACAATTAACACTTTTGATTTTTCAATTGGTATAAGAGAGAGGTCATTGATTCAGAACTTGGTAACAAGTTGGTGCAGATCCTAGTTTCGCAAAGATGACCATAAGAGAAGGAGCTTCAATCATCAGACCACCATTGTTGGACGACTTTAACTATC
>JANTPM010000008.1:16152294-16166245 GCA_025434745.1 Erythroxylum divaricatum
AAGTAATTACAGTTAATAATTAATAATTATTAGATAAATAAAACTTTATTAAATATAATTAAATGATATTTATATATAATTAATCTACTAATTAAATTATTATAATTAATAGATTGATTACTTATTATTATTAAGTTAATTAAGTATAAATTCACATGCATGAATTAAGTGTCACTATGACAAATATATTTTTTCATTTCTTAATTTAATATATTTAAATTATACTTAATTAATTAATGTTTATATAATTAATAATAATTAAAATATAATAAATTCATTGATTTATTAAATTATAATTTATTTATTTATCATTAATTGTTAAATTTATTAAGTTATAATTAAAAATAATTACTATATAGCTAATTGATTGATGTATTAAAATATAATTAATAGATTAAGTAGTTAATGCTAATACTATATAGCTAATTGATTGATATATTAAAATATAATTAATAGATTAAGTAGTTAATGTTAATATTATATAGCTAATTGATTCATGTATTAAAATATAATTAATAGATTAAGTAGTTAATGTTAATATTTAATATATACATGTTATTTTGAAAAAAAATCACGGGCGCGACATGTTAAATCACTCCCGTGAAAAGGTGTCACGGGGTGACTTAACATGTCACACCTGTGACATACAACTTTTTTAAAATCTTTATTTTCAATTTTGTTGTTAACAATGTGTTTAGTAAATCAATCTATGTAGGTTTCTTTTACCCATTTAAATAGGATTATTGTTAAGTCATTTTTAATAATTTAATATTAATCAGTTAATTTAATTTTTCATATGTGTTAATTTAATTTTTTAGGTTCCTGTCATTACAGAATGAGAGAGCGATGAGAGTTTTCAGGCGAGATAGAACCATAACTTCTGAGATTTTCGACGAGCATCCACTCCCTCCTCTATGGTTTCTTCTTCTTCCTCCCCTACCCATCCTCGAACCCCTCTCTCCTTTTTACCACCCCTAATTCCTTCACATTCCTCACTCCAGAAATCCTAAAACCCTAATCCCAACCAACTCCAAAACCAAAACACCGACCCAAACACCATCGTACCTCCCTCGACAAAATCTCCCCCTCTGAAATCGAACGTTCCCTTTAACCCTAACCAAATTCCATCTGTGACCAACCCTTAGGAAAATGACTATGCACTGTCTTCCCATCCTATAGATCCTAAAAAATATGGGACCTTCAGATCCTGGAAGGGAGTTATCTCGGAAGGTATAGAGGAAACCTCATATGCTAATGCATTAACTTACTACCCCCTAGAGATCAAAGAGGAGCATATCTATGTCATTCCTCCTCCGAAGTTGGCTAAGAAGGGAGCTACAAAGTTCAGGTTAGCTTTGATAGGTTTTTTATAGGCAAAGGGCCAGCTTACTCAGTGGTTTAGAGAGCTCTAGCTAAGTCTTGGGTAGAGTTTGGGCTAAAAGAAACGTTAATAACTAGCTCAAACAATTTCTTGCTTAAGTTTGATTATAAGATAGGCTTGAATTAGGTGCTGGAAAAGGGTCCTTGGCATATCCAAGGGAAGCCCTTATTTATGAAGAAATGGTGTCAGAATGGAGGGGAACAAGAAGAGGTCAAGTATGCTCCGGTGTGGGCTAGGTTTTACAATATACTAGTTGAATACTGGAATACTGAAGGTTTGGGTAGGATAGCTAGTGCTGTGGGACATCCTCTCTTAATGGATTCGCAAACAACAAGGATGTCTAGGATAGTATATGCTCGTATGTGAGTGGAACTAGAGCTACATAGGAGTTGGCCATCTTCCTTCCAATTGGCAACGTACAGTGAGGAGGGGGAAATCCTTTTTAAGGAAATCATGATCGAATATGAATGAAGGCCAGACCAGCAAGAGCAGAAGAAGGAATGGGCATCTACAGGGCGAGTATTCCAAACTAGTTTACAACAAGAGTTAGAGAAGGGAAAGGAGATGATATCAAACATGTCAACTCAACAACAAAAGACATAGGAGCTCACCTCTGTGAACACAGCTCAAATTAAGGAGGTCATTCGAGTACCAGAGAGTTCAAATGAGCAATGCAAGGAGCAAGGTCTTTAACAGCAGGAACATATTCCTATGAGGACAATGCAAGAAGGTATAAATGCTACCTCTGCTAGGAGTCCTTCACCCCTGGACCAGAATCAACATATACAAGAAGATCTAAGCGGAGACCTTGAGGAGTCCAACTCTTCTGCTGTAAATCAAGTAGGTGTCCCTTCCTCTCCTCTTTCTGAATTGGCTCCGAGTCCTAGGATTAAGGGAGGGGCAGAGGGGGGGCTCTACAGTCAGAAAAAAATAGGAAAACTAGGAGGAAACAGAAGTAGGATGTTTGCTGGATTTTGGTTCTTAGATTATGGACTTGGTTTTTTGGAATGTGAGGGGTTTAAACAACCCCAAAAAACAACTAGCAGTACATGCTTGGCTTAAAAGATTATCAGTTTCTTTTGTTTGTGTAATAGAATATAGGATTAGATCTCCTTCCTATTTGAATAATGTTTGCACTTCTTTGTTTCCTAGTTGGACTTATTACAGTAATGTAGATCAGTCTTCGAATGCTAGGATTGTGCTAGCTTGGAATCCAAATAGTTTTTTGTGTTCTATCATCAACTTTACTGATCAATTGAATCAATTGGAATTGACCCCTAGGAATTGTTATGATTCTTTCTTAGTGACTTGTGTCTATAAGGCTAATAACCTCAACCATGGGAAGCTTCTTTGGTCTGGTTTGTCAAACATTAACCCTTCGGTAGGTTAATCCCCTTGGATTATTGCAAGGGATTTTAATGATATTTTGTTTCCTCATGAGGCAAATCCTTCTAGTTCCCCTGCCATAGTGGGATGAGCTATTTTAGACAGTGTGTAGGGGATAATAGTTTGTTTGATTTAAATTCCAGTGGTCCAAGTTGTACTTGGAACAATAAACAAAGTGGAGCATCCTTTATTGCTAGGAAGTTAGATAGAACCCTCATAAACTCGGCATGGAGCAATATGTTTCCCAACTCTTATTGTGTTATTCAGAACCCAAACATCTCAGACCATTCTCCATTAGTGGTTAGGTCTGTTGTTAATCAACAGAAGAGATCTTCTCTGTTTAGGTTCTTAAATTTTCTAGCTTCCCAACCCAATTTCTTGTAGATTGTAGAGGATGCTTGGTCCACTCAAGTTTAGGTCGATGTATTGTATAGTATCTAAGCTCAAGATGGTTAAAAAAGCATGAATTCAGACCAGATAGGGGATGTTAATGTTAGAGTAGAGAATTTTCAAGTTGTACTCAACAACATTTAGGATCAACTAATACTTTTGCCTAGATATTCTAATATAATTGCTCAGGAATCTGAGGCCATTATTGAGTTATTTAGAGCATTAGAGGATCAGGAGTCATTCTTTAGACATTCTTCTAGGATTAAATGACTCAAAGAAGGGGATAGGAATACTAAATTCTTCCACAATAAACAGAAACAACATACATTCTTTAGTAATGGGAAATGGGAATAGGATAGTTGGTCTAGAAGCGATTCTAGTTCAGTTTCTTAAATACTTTCAAGATACTATTGGGGTAAAAAACATAGGTTGGGGGATGGAGATGATATGGTTATGGTTTAATAACTAGACAAATCATAGTCCTCTTATTCACAAAACTGATCTTTCTAGCCTAAAAAATAAAGTCCCTCTTAATGCTAGAGTATCGATTCTCATCCAAAATGGGAATTGAGTTGGCAATTTCAGAGGCTTTCACTTACTGTCAAATTATTTGCCTAACATTCCTATAGAAATGAGGAAGGATAACATAGTCTGGAATCCACATTCCAGTGGTACTTTCAACAATAGATCTTTTCATCAGGTACTGACTAATCATCTTGATGTGGTTCCCTAGTTTGAGGTTATCTGGAAGTAAAATTTAAATCGCAAAGTAGTGTTCACTTGGCTAGTGATCAAAAGTAAACTTCAAACCAAGGACAAATGGTTTTGTGCCTTTGACCTTATACGTACTCTCTATAAGTTGTTGAATGAGAGCAGAAATCATTTATTTTTTGATTGTAATTATACCAAAGCAATTTGGAGCAAAGCTATTTGGAGTCCACTACACTACACACAGTAGAGCAAATGACATGATTATCAAGACTACTTTTCATACTGCTATCTATTCAATTTAGAGGGAAAGGAATAGGAGGATATACAAGGGTGTTGAAGAGAGCCAACAATAGCTTGCAGAACGTATAGTCAATTGGATTAGAGCTGCCATTATTGGCAATGTTCGACATCACTTCCTTATTCATAATTTGAAATTGAACAAGTTGTTATAATTCTATTTTTTGACAATACATTGTATTTTAGGTAGTGAGTTTATTTGTAGCAGATATATGATTCATTGTAATGGTTGCATATAGCTTTTGCTAAATTAATATAATTCTATTTTATGTTTTAAAAAAAATATGGACACCATTTTTCTAATTGCATTATTGTAAATTTGTAGTATTCTCGTGTGCATTTTCAGCAAAGTTACCTATGTTCTAGAATTTCAGGCGGTAGATGATGCAGGTCATGATAAGGCGAGCATTTTCAAGGTAAAAGGTTTGGAGGAAGTGGATAGAGCTGTAGGTCAATTGGTCAAATTCCTTTTGGCAGGCATAATTGTCAGGAGAATTCCAGTATGTCCTTTGTGTCTCTGAAGTTCACTCTACTCCAGTGGAATACAAGGATGTCAGTTGAGAGACTTTTTTGACGCAGTAGATGGTGACTCAATCATCATGAAAACTTCCCTCGAGTCCTTCCTTATGCCATCTATTAAGGCTGGTGAAGATCTAGAAAAAGAAAAGCTAGGAAAACATAGCTGTAGTAAACAACTTAAAGCCTTCAGTGGTGATTCAGTTCATGAATTTAATGAGACAACAATAGCAAGGAATTGTTAGGGGTAGAACATGATGGGCACATATTGCACTACCAAAGAAAGCACTTAAAGAGGTGGATCGAATCATTAAAGCAATTCTCTGTTAGGTAGAACTGAGCATTCCAAGAATGCTAAAGTTAAGTGGAGTGAAGTGGTGATTCCAAAAAAACATAGAAGTCTTGGGATCCTTTCTACTTCTACTATGCAAAAGGTGCTAATGTGCAAAAGATTATAGAGGTTATACACTGATCATAATGTCCTCCAAGTGAAGTGATTCATGAATATCATATTAAAGGTTTTAATTTTTGGCAAGCTTCTTATACTAGAGAGTTTTCTTGAATTTTTATCTTGCTGATGATGTTGTTAGCTTTTATTTATCCTTTTATTAAACACAAGATTGGAAATGGAGAAAACACTTGATTCTGGTATGATAATTGGCTAGACTTGAGTCCTATTATTCTCAATCTGAGGCTACAACATGTAAGAAGCAAACTTTTGTTTAATGATAAGGTCTCTTCTATGATATTTAATGGTCAACGGCGAGGGAATAGTAAGGGATTTGATACTTTGGTCCATCATCTCCTTTGCTTAAACAATGTAGACATGGAAGACTCCATCATGTGGGCTGCTGATGTAAGTGGCAGATTCTCTAATTACTCATGTCGTAGGATCCTTGCAAGAGGGTTACATGAAGTACCTTGGTTCCCTCTTTTATGGTCTAAATCTATTCATCCAAAAGCCCCATTTATCTCATAACTTGCGATTAAAAATAGACTCAGGACTAAGAGTCAATGGCACGGACATATGGACTCAACTTGCTTGTTATGCAAAATTGCAATCGAAGATAAAGACTATCTTTTTTTCCTATATAGCTTCACGAAAATAGTCTGGAGCATGATCTTACAAATGTTACTAGGTATTGATTACAATTATACTTGGGAGCTTACTTTGGCTTAGACTAGTAATACTTCTGCAAAAAGTAGGCCTAATGCGATTCTTTATAAAGCAACATTCATTACTACCGTCTACTTCATTTGGAAAGAACAAAACTTTAGGAACTTTTTCAACCTTGAATATTCATATCAGCTTGCAGATAAGATCATAATTAAATTAGAGCGGCCTTATTTGTAAAGAATCTACAGATCTCCATAATCACGAACATTAGATTATGGGAATCTTTAGTCTGGATCATTTGATTAATATCTAACTCCCTCTTGTAATATACTAGTCTGTAGAGTGACTATTTAGAATTCAGGGTAATGTTGTAATAGTTTTATCAATAGAAAATTCATATTTTTTTAAAAAAAAAAAGTTTGTGATAACAAAGTGGACAATAAAGAGAGCATTGTCTCTGCTTTATTTTTCTTTATCTTTGATTTGATCCCACTTTAGCCTATCCTGTCTGGAGCCAAATGATTGATCGGAATTATGCAACTTTCTAACTGAAGGCACTTTCCTACCTTAACCCACAAGGCAGGTTATCAAATAAATAGCTCCGCTACCCACTACCCTCAAGTGACCGACATAATAACAAAAATGTATGTGACAAGGCCTCTATCCTTGTACAGGAAGTCCCCCAGTGCTCTTTCAGCAGAGCCACCAGAGGGTCCGTACACTGGTGTTTTAGTGGTTTCAGACGAACTAGCTGAAGCACAAGAGACATGTTGTTGGGGGTTACGTAAGACCAGGAGAATAAAAAAGCTTCCGTTTCCACAGGACAAGGTACTGACAGTATTTCACTCATTAGAGCGTGAAGAGACCTTAGTTAAGAAAGTCTGGTTCATCCCAGTTCTTGACCGGCCATTGTCATACAATTGCTACTACGTTATTAAAGCTAAAGGCAAGCACAAAGGGTAAACTCTCCACTTTTGTATTGATATAATTAAGCACGCATAATATACCAATCTCTGAGAAATCAATTACTCGTTTTTGGTACTGCCGTAAACTTGCAGGCTGGCTTGCACATGTTCGAGAGAGACGGACATGCGCTTATGTTGCATGAAGAGTGTCATAAAGGATGTAAAGCCCAGAGCTTTTGATCTCAGAAACATAAACCAGCAATTCAAGATTCATCGCTATTTCAGAAGCAGCTTTTTCGCCAAGTCTGTTGCTCCTGATGGTTTTGCTCCAAAGTTTCTGAGAAGAAAGGGATGGGAAGTTAGAAGTTCGAAGTTACACAACCCCCAACTAAGTGATGCTCTAGGCCTTGATTCCTCTCTCAGGGCCTATCTTCCAAGTTTCGACTTTCCTATATCTAGCAAGACTTCATCTTCTGTTGTTGTTGGAACATGGTATTGCCCGTTTGTTTTTATAAGGGAGGAAACCAGCCTCAAGGAACAGATGAAAGGATCCATGTTGTACAAAATGACTCTTGAACAGCACTGGGAAGAGATTTATTCATACGAAAGTTTAAACAGTGAGGGGAACACGGTGGTTCTTAATGTGAATGTGAATGTGCAGAGAGAAGTAGACTTAGTCCGTGGCACAGAAGCTTTGAAGGAAGACAGAACTAACCATTGTGGGTTTATCTGGTATAATGTTAGAAATATTACAAATGGTAGGCGAAGGTGTAGCGTGGGTCTGAGTTTTTGCATTGTAGAAAAGATGAAATTGGTGCAAGAGGAAGGAGGCTGGGTTGATGGAGAAGAAAGGACTGAAAGAGTTGAGAAAGTAGTGGAAATCAGAAGTGAAAATGGATGGAGAAGGTTTGCTTGCTATATGTTGGTGGAGAGTTTTGTGCTAAGAAGAATGGATGGATGTTTGGTGCTAAAATGTGATTTTAGGCATACCCACAGAATCAAGTGCAAGTGTGAATGAGACGGTAACGAAGAACAGGATAATAAACATCCTAACTCGCTCTTTTTCCTACGATCGATTAATTTCTTGACCATGAGTTTGATTTGATCGTTTCTATGGTCATAACATCTTGTCTTTTCAAAAAAAAAAAAAAAATCTTGTTCTTCATCGTAAAAGTCAAGCTCATGCAATCATTATAGATTTCGTAATTCCCACGATAGCGGCTTTCTAGTAAAGTACAAACAAATTGCGTATTTATTCATATGTCCTGTACTTGGATCACAAATTCGAAAACTCTGGAATCACCTGAGTTTTTATTTTGGCCTGTAGTTTTTTCAGTTTTAATTGAAAATTGCAAACTACGGTTTATGTGAATTGTATGTCTTTGTATAAATAAAATCACAACTTGCTTCAATTCTTAAAAATAATTAATCAGAGGAAGATATTAAAATTTATAAATATTGTTTAAATAAAACTATTTGTTTATTGATAGTAGAGCTTGACTTTGGTTAGGTCCCAGGTTCGATTCTATGCTAGCTCCTTTTGTAAGAGCCTGAGACAGTGGCGTTTTACCTGTAGATGAAGAACTAGTTGAGCCCTCAATAATAAGGTGTGCCTGCTTAGCCCGCCTGTAAAGTGATGCACTAGTTGAGTCCTAAAAAAAAGTGTACCTATTTAATCCACCTACGAATTTCCCTTGAAAAAAAAGTGTATATTTTCACGGAGGAAAAGGCTTTTAACGTACTCTATAATTGATATCATTTAATCACGGTAAATCCAAGTATATTTTCCAAAGCAAAGAATAGTATATAACTAAATACGTCATGCTTATCTTCAGCCTCAGCCTTGAAGTCCTTTGGAAGTGTTCTGCTTCTCTTTCTCTTCATCAAATGACGTGACACTCGACCGAACAGTGAAAAGAATATCAAAAGCTTTCTGAGTCACCATGGTTGACTTCTCAAACTCCAAGACCAACTTCTAAGCTCTCTGCTCCGCTCTCAAACTGTATCCACGATTAAATAACCCACCATTCTGCTGCTAAGCGGGCACGATAAATTTCATGCCTCTTTACAATCTGCCCTGATTATGGAAAACAAAAGCAAAGTGCCCTTTCGCAGTATAGACTAGAAAGGATCGAACCCTCCACTACATGCAAGTTCAAAGAATCCAGAAAAAAATGGCAGCTAAGTGTTCTTTCCCGGCAAAGCCAGTTCATGTTTCCACTCCTTCAAGCATCCACATCAGAGGTAGAGATCCTTACTGTTCCTTTCATTTATTGATTGAGTTTGATCTGTCTTAGTTATGTGCGAGCAGTGGTGTGGTTTATCTTTGCCTTGTAGAGTTGCGACTTGCCGCTGTTATGGCATCCTTGAGGGACTGGGTAAAGTCAGACGATGTGCTTAAGTGTCATAGACTTGTCTGTTTTAAAAAATAAAATGTCTGACACTAAAATGAACGTGTTCGTAACAAGGTTGAACTTTAGGATCGAATATTGAGGATATAAGTTTCAGGAGGGTCGAGTCATCTACACTATCAAAATAACTTGGTAAAGAATAATTTACAGGATTTCCCTCAAGCTCAAGCTTGCCCTCTGTGCAAATGTTTTCGTTTTCGTTTATCTTAATAGCGATGAATCCCTGCTATGATCTGATTTTCCATTATAGTAAATTTGCTTGCTCGTGCTTGTCATGTAAAATGGGATTTACTGCATATATGAAACATAAATGATACATCAAGAGGTCTTTAGGAGAAATCAGATCGTGCAATCTGACATATGAATTATGTCCTGCTAAGTGTTTCCGATACATCAATGACCTTCTTGGTCTTCCTGCGACTATGTTGAAGAAGAATCAAAAACACATGATACTTTAAGCTAGTAACCAGCTTAACTAAAAAGGGAAATCCCCAGCTTATTCTGATAACGACTTGCACTTCATTGACGGACAAGAGCACCTATTTATAAATTACTACTTTTGTTTCAATTACTTGCCAACTCGACATCTCATTCCACTTCATGGTTGTTAGGCTTGTTTTCTCCAATAACCCTCTTGTGTGCTTTCAATCTTAAGTCAAAAGAATTGCTAGCAGGTGAATTCTGTGGGGATGGCATTCTGGTATTAATCTGCTGATCATATTAGTATACTCTGTTTGCTAGAATCATATTCAATATATCATAGTGAAAATAGGTGTAATCTGCAGTCATTTTTATGGTTTTTGTTTTTCGTAATACCATTTTCATTGATCTCCATACTCATGTTTTGTTGAGTTCTTGTCAAGTGCAGAACGTGTTGGATGGTTTGCATTGAAAGCAAAGCCAGCGCATTTGAGGCTTTCAAATGGATTTAAAGCAAGAGCTGGTTTGAATGCTAGGTTAAATGAAATTGAAATTCCACGTCAATGGTACAATCTTATTGCAGATCTTTCAGTGAAACCTCCTCCCCCGCTGCATCCCAAAACTTTTGAACCAGTGAAACCTGAAGATTTATCTCCTCTTTTTCCTTATGAATTGATCAAGCAGGAAGCCACCAACGACAAGTTCATTGATATTCCACCAGAGGTACTTGACATCTACAGCCTCTGGCGCCCTACTCCTTTGATCAGGTTCGTTCTGATAATGAAAAGAAAAAATAATTGTGATCGAGGATTTTGCTTCTCTTCCTAAAAGTTTCTCATACCTTTCTATAACTCAGAGCCAAAAGATTGGAGAAGCTTCTTAATACGCCCGCCAGAATTTACTACAAGTATGAAGGTGTCAGCCCAGCTGGATCACACAAACCCAACACCGCAGTTCCACAAGTTTTTTATAATGCTCAGGAAGGAGTCAAGAATGTTGTGACAGAAACTGGTGCTGGTCAATGGGGAAGTTCACTCGCCTTTGCTTGCAGCTTATTTGATCTTGGCTGTGAGGTAGGGAACTTTTAAGTCCGTCATTAGCCTAGCGGTTGAATTGGGCTTGGGATTTGTTTAATTTGGTTGTTGATTTACTTGCTTCATAGTAGACAATGTCACAGATTGGTAATCTTTTTCTAAGTCATTGATCTGAAATCTGAATACATTTGTTTCTCTGGTAGGATAAAATCCTACTGGTCTTCAATCGGTGATAATAGTCTCTTATTATTTGTATATATTGCAAACATGTTCTATAAAGATGAATGTTTTTCTTAAGGGTGCTACAAAAGTAAAATGTCTTCACAATCATGTCCTGTGACTTCTACAACATAGGCATCAAATTCAATTAGTTTCACATAGCTCCTGCTGATTGTTTAGTTTCAGTTGTTTTCTGGTGCCTTGTTACTAGCTTCCTGCATTTGGTTCACTCTTTTGAAGGGTTGATCCTAAACCGCTCTTTTCTAACTATACAGGTATGGCAGGTTCGTGCTTCATATGACCAGAAACCGTACCGTAGGTTAATGATGGAAACATGGGGTGCTAAGGTGCACCCATCCCCATCAAACATTACTGAGGCTGGCAGTAAGATTCTTCAAATGGATCCATCTAGTCCAGGAAGTTTAGGAATAGCTATTTCAGAAGCTGTGGAGATTGCAGCCGCAAATTCTGATACCAAGTATTGCTTAGGGAGTGTACTCAATCATGTTTTGATGCACCAGACAGTTATAGGCGAGGAGTGTCTGAGACAAATGGAAGCTATTGGTGAAACCCCTGATGTTATCATAGGATGTACCGGTGGTGGATCAAATTTTGCAGGACTAAGTTTCCCATTCATTAGAGAGAAGCTCAATGGGAAGATTAGCCCTCTCATAAGGGCTGTTGAACCTGCAGCATGTCCTTCTCTAACAAAAGGAGTGTATGCATATGATTATGGTGATACAGCAGGGATGACTCCATTGATGAAGATGCACACACTTGGGCATGACTTCATTCCTGATCCTATTCATGCTGGTAAGGTGTTATTGCATTTAACTTTTAGATTCGGTCATTTCAGCTTTTCTTCTACAACAATATGTTTTTGTTTACTTAGGAGGACTGCGTTACCATGGTATGGCACCATTGATTTCACATGTTTATGAGCTGGGTTTCATGGAAGCAATTGCAATCCCACAGACCGAATGTTTTCAAGGTAACAATCTCCTTCTCTAAACTTCACATGAGCTTTTTTAGTATGGTTTGCAAAGTCACTTTTGAAGAGGGAATCTGCAGCCACAATCAAGTGCAGATAAGTAAATACACCATGCACAAATAGTATTATGAGTGGTGGTAAAGATTAACGATATTATGGTATTGCAGGTGCAATACAATTTGCTAGATCGGAGGGATTAATTCCTGCACCAGAGCCAACTCATGCAATTGCTGCTACCATCAGGGAAGCCCTGCATTGTAGAGAGACAGGAGAAGAAAAAGTCATTCTCATGGCAATGTGTGGACATGGTCATTTTGATCTAGCATCTTATGAGAATTTCTTGCATGGGAAAATGATTGACTTGTCATTTGAAGAGCAAAAAGTACAAGCATCACTAGCCAAGGTTCCTCAGGTCATGACATAAGTTGAACACATTGATTTGATTTTGAGGAAGGCTGAGAGTTGGGTTATTAGTTTGTTCAGTTGGTAATAAGACTCATCACTAGGTGTCTATGTTCCGACAATGGCGTGGACTATGTCCTTGAGTTCCTAGGCTACGGGATGTCCTTAAAAAACACTCTTATAACCTCCTTCCCATAAACTAGTTGTCGACTATTTTTCTTTGCTTTTCCCTTCTTCAAAATCATTATAACAGAATAAATATTTCATAGGCACTTCTGGGAAATTTCAAATATATTGATCAATTAATGTAGCACTTTTGCTATTTGTGAACATAGAACACTAAACAGTATGTCATAATAGCACCGTAACTCTGTGAACATCCATAGTACCTTTAATGAGTGATATTACAAGTAGTTTAACAAAGTTATAAATTCTAATTTTTCAATTATACCAGCGGGATCATTATAAATTAATAATGATGTGACTACTGAATTACTCGTCAATGGTGCTCTAATCAAAGGGAAGTAGGCTCTTCCTAGCTCCTTTACAAGTACAAGACTATTTTGTTTGTCATTGAAAGCATTAGTTAAGGATTAGTACGATTATAAAATAAAATGTATATTAAATGAATTAGGGTAATTACATCATGTGAGATTAAAATCTTGATTTTAACATTAGTATTTTACACATTAATGTAACCAAACGGGCCCTAAGATCCACACATTTATTTCCTTAATCTTTTACAAGAAACATTTATAAACACAAGGGATTCTGTAACTGGGAGTTAAGTTGTATGAACTCAATCGTTATGTAGAGACTTTAGTGTAGCTTGTTGCAAAATTTACATAACTAGTATTAGAGTCATTGTTGGTATTTCAGCGACAAGAGGCAATAACCTAAATGAACGTATTACTTGAGTGGAGACGCTCATCAAACATTTGCCTATGAGTGAATAGGAACTTCTTACCCATCTCAATTTAAAATTTTGGAAAGGCAAATCCAAGCATTAAAAAAATCAAGTGGTGAACTTGATGAAAAAAATAAGAGGATGTCAACTTTGAGATTATATTCCTCAAATGGATTGTTATAAATCAAGCCATTGGGTAAGTTGAAAACACTTTTCTTAACCTAAAAGAACCAAAAATTTTAGAGAGAATTTGAAATGCTATAAAGATGGAGAATTTTTTGTGGGATATGATGCAATACTTTGTTATTGTCAAGGTACCTCAAGTAGAGAAAGCTAAAATCAATATGATGTACCTACATAGTGATGATAAACTTTGGTGGAGATCAGAACCTCTATCGAAATTAGTGTTTAACTTTCTCCTATAAACATATATGAGAAAAAAAAGAAGTGTAGCACCCCCTTACCGTAGAGTATCCACCGGAACACCTGTAGGTCATCCCGGCACATATTCTACGATAAGAGAGCACTACCGACAACAACTCTAAACTCCCCATGGCATCACAATAATAAATCATTCATAAGAAATTGGCAACTTTTTTAAAAGGCCAAACTGTGCATCATTTCATACCATTAAACTCATTCATACTCTTACTAGAAGTTTCATCAGTCTTTACAATCTCCCAAACATTTTACACAACGACAAAAGGAACAGTCTAACTAGAAGTCTCCAAAAGAAATGCCAAGCTGACCGACCTTTGAGCCATAGCCTCTCTCGCCAATCCGATAAACACGGCTCAATAGTCTCTCAGGAGCTATCAGTCTAATCTCGATCCTGAAAAATAGATTGCAATTTTGGATGAGTTT
>JANTPM010000008.1:16192724-16209517 GCA_025434745.1 Erythroxylum divaricatum
GAGATCAAATTCTAATACATAGGAATCATCAGGGTCAAATTCACTATTCAAATTCTCATCCGATTCCGAGAACCACCAAATTAATTTTCCGAATTCATACTCTCCAAATTGAAATTCGGACTCCCAAATTCAAAATCTCTAAATTAAAAATCAATCCATATTTAATTACATCATCAAATTCCAAATTCCCAATTTTAAAAACCTAGAAATCCAATTTTTTCCCAATCTCTTCGCCGCGGCGTGTTCTTCATGCGCCGCGGCGTGCGATCGCAGCAACGCCTAGAAAACCCAGATTTTCTCAGATTTGCTGATATAAAACCATCCCAATCCATTCTAAAGACTCCTAAACAACATTCTACACTTCACACAACTCATTCCTAACCTCAAACTCACCAAATAACCAATATTCCACAATTACCCAAATCAAAATCAACATAATCCTTAAAACCTAAATCATCCGAAGATTTCTAAATTCTCTAACAATTTATTATCTTAATCCATGCTTAAATTAAACTATGCAAAACACAAAGGAGTAGAAACTTACTTGATTCAAACTTTAACCCTTTGAGAAACACCCAAAAAAAATTCAACTCCACAACCCTAAGCACCTCCACGATTTTCTCCAAAATCCACCCAAATCCATTCTCTTCCAACTCCAAGCCAAAGGGAAATGATAGATGAAGGAGAAAGCAATTAAAGAGTAGAAGAATGGCAAGAAGCAAATTCAAGAAGATGATCCACGAAGAGAAGAAGAAGAGCAACTCAAATTTCTTTAAAGACAAAGGAGTAATCGTGGAAGACAAATTTCAAAGGCATAAATATATATATTAAGAGATTAAGGGTCGTTTGGCAAGTTCATTGCCACCAGCCCAATTCGGACAACCTCAATCCAATTTCTAAGTCTAATTTCTCCCGAATTCTAATGGTTCATATCCTAATTCCTCAAATCATAATTTAAATTACCTCATATCAATTGTCAATCACATTCGGAACCAGAATCACAATCAATCAGTCCCTAAGCCATTTTTCTGGTTCTCCGGTCCGGACCTGATACTCTAAAAATTCCGAAAAATTCCTATAAATCCTCAAAATTAGAAAACATCTAATCATATATTTCAAATTTCAATTTGACTCTCAATTCATAAATCAAAGCCCTAAAATATCAAATTCACTAATCAAAACACAATTTAACTTAAATCATAAATTTTCCAATTAAACACAATCAAGTCGGAAATCTGTCATACATGCATGTACATACATATACTTGTCCAATGCCGAACATTAATCAAATATGCAGAGGCTATGAATACACATGCAAAATACGTATACAGAATACGTACGAGGTGAACTGTACCCATCCCATCGGTGACGGGATGTTACATACAGGTTGATTGGGTTACTATTTTTGGAGTAGCTTGCTAGTTTTATGACATTGGAGAAACAAAAGTCTTTTTGAAGTTGACTTTATTTAGTTGGAAGAAGGTACAAGGGTTGTTATATAATACATGGAGTGGACAGTCAGGACAAGGGTAGTGGAAAGTTGTGTGTTATAGACATAGGGATTACCAATGGGTAGTCTAGTTGGGTAGATCAAATCACCGGAGGACTGGGTCCAGTTAAACATAGATAGAGCGGTTAAACAAGAGTCTACCATCGCTACTGCTAGAGGTTTAATTAGAAACTGACAAGGTCAGTGGTGCGGTGATTTTATACAGTACATTGGGAGGGGCTCGCCGCTATCTGCTGAACTTAGGGGAGTTCAATCGGGCCTTATTTTAGCTTGGTTGCTTGGTTATAGACAAGTTATCGTATAAGTTGATTCTTTAGAAGTCATTAACATCGTATCCTATTCCAATATAGTGTTAGCTGAGAATAATTTTTTGGTAGTAGATACCCGTGGGTTAATTTAAAGAGCATGGGAGGTGCAAATTCAACATATACATCACGAAGGGAACCAATCTGCCGATAACCTAGCCGCTCTTGCAATCCTAGCCAACCTAGGAATGCATATGCATATTCTCCAAGAGTCTCCTATGTCAGTCATGGAAGTCATCCATCAAGACAAGCAAGGAGTTTTGTACCACAGAATACTGCGCTAGTTAGATTGTTTTTGAATTTTTGTGGTTTTTTTTGAAAAAAAACGTGAATCTTAGGGTTTTAGAAAGTGTTGGATCAATTGTGTCATAAACCATCTTGGATGAATTCTATACTTGAATTATTGCTTAGAATTATTAAATAATATAATTTTTATGTGCTTATATGCAAAATTTCTTTAAATTCGATTTTAAAGAAATTTACCATTCTAGTAAGTCTTACAATTACAACTTAAATTTGACCTTCTCTTTCTCTGTTACAATTAAAATCACGATATAATATTTTCTATTAGATTTTATTTCGGTATGATTATATTATATATTTAAAAAAAAACTCTATAAATATTTAAACTTCACCGCTAAATAAAAAATAAAACCGCAGGTAAAGAAACATAAACTGAAAACGGCGACGTAGGGTCTCCTAATGTGATCTGATCTAAGCTAAGGGAAGCAGCTAACTCTAATCGAGCACCCACTTTCGTCCGACTTCTTTCTATCCTCCTCTCTCCGTTCGCCGTTCTTTGCTGTCTGCTCCGGCGCCACCTTCGTTGAGGTTAGCACCAAAATCGCCGGCTCCTGCCTTCCTCCTCTTTGGCATTCATCCCTTAATCAATTGATTTACATTTAGTTCAGCTCTAGGTTTAATGTGCCGAACATATACTGACTTTACCAATCCACAATTTTCAAAAAGGAATTTGTTTCAGTTTTACTTTTCATCATTATTTTTTCAGTCTGCCTTTGATGATACCTATTTTTGCTCACAAGATTTAGGTACTGTTTAATATGGGAATCGCATGCGACAGTCCGTGGATATATGCGGGGGCTCTGTTGTTAATGTTCTCTTACGATTTTATTTATTTTAAAGTTTTTGAGGCTAGTGAACTTGCTTGTGTGATGAGTTCACCGTGATTAAATATGTCCCTTAACTGGTCCTTTAGACCTGTATATTAGTAATTTACATTCTTTTCAGCTAAATTTAATTAACTTATTCATTAACATGGAAAGTAATTGCCTTGATTATTTTTGAGGTATCCCTTTTTCTTTTTTTTTTTTGGTTTTTCTTGGTTGGGTTGGCGTGTTACTTGAAGATATTGGAACTATTGGAGCAGAAATTAGAGTTGTTATTGGCTTTACTTGTCTTGTCTCAATTAGGTGAACATAGTTGAGGATCTATGTTGTTCCAATTTGTAGTTTTCTTCTGAGGTTTATTTATTTATATATCTTCTTACACTGATCAATTTGTTGTTCTCTACAGGATAAAATTAGCTACCATAAAAATGGGAAGTAAAGGTCGTATGCAGCCTCCTCATTTGAGACGACCACCTCTAGGAACTGGTATAGTACATCCTGATGCTTTCGGTCCAGGAGTACACCCTCCACCTGGTCCCTTTCCTCCTTTTGAGATGTTATCTCACCCAGAGGTTATGGAACAGAAGTTGGCTGCACAACATGTGGAGATGCAAAGAATTGCAACAGAGAACCAGAGACTTGCTGTTACTCACGGAACATTGAGACAGGAATTGGCTGCAGCAAAGCATGAGTTGCAGATATTACATGCTCATATAGGACTTATAAAGTCTGAAAGAGAACAACAAATGAGGGGCCTTATGGATAAGATTGCCAAGATGGAAGCTGAATTGAAAGATGCTGAACCTGTAAAGTTGGAATTGCAGCAAGCACGGACAGATGCTGACAACTTGGTTGCAGCAAGACAGGAGCTTATGACTAAAATGCATCAGTTGACTCAAGATCTTCATCGAGCCCATGCAGATGTGCAACAGATTCCTGCTCTGATGTCAGAGCTTGATGCTCTCAGACAAGAATATCAGCAATGCAGGTACCTTTTCTAATTGTTGCTTTTGGATAATTCCTTTTCTACTCGATGCTTTACAGATTTTCTCACTGTAAAAATTAACCTGAACAATGTTCTTGAAAATGGATTTTGGAATCCTTCTACTAAATTCTGTCGTGCTTATTTCTTCACGTAAGTTTATTTCTACAATGTATGTATATATGTATGTATAAATATGTATATATATATATATAGTTTGCTTCATCAACAGTGTGTCTGTATGTGCTATTCCTATCAAAATATTTTCTTTATTTGCTTTTCTTTTATACATTTTTGTTACACTTTTTCACATATCTGACGCCTTTTTATTCATTTAACAATGCAGGATTTCATATGACTATGAGAAGAAGTTATTTAATGACCATCTTGAGCAACTTCAGGCAATGGAGAAGAATTATATGACGATGGCTAGGGAAGTGGAAAAGCTTCGTTCAGAATTGACTAATACTCCTAATGTTGATATTAGAACTGGTAATTTCTTACGCTTTTGCTTCTTTTCCTCCATCAGATTTTGAGGTCCATCTTCTACTTTCATTTGCAGGTGGACCTTATGGTGCTGCCTCTGGCAATAATGAGAATGAGGTTACTGGGCATCCTGTGGGACAAAATCTGTATGAGGATAGTTATGGTACTTCTCAAAGCCAGGTGGGCCAAACTTCCAAATATTGATTTGTTTTACTTTCATCTTTGATAGTCTAGCCCCATTGGTTTTATTCTTCAAAAATGAACATGGATAACCTCATTAAATATTTGATATGCATGCTTGTAGAAAATTCTTCCATTGATATTTATTGTTTGCATTTGATAAAGATACTTTACACTATTACTGCATGCCGATATTACGAATAGAAATATTTGGCTTCTTGACTCTGATCTTTATTCTACCATTTCATAAGACACTAAGCGAACTTCAGGGGCTCATGTATATCTCTCTTTTTGTCCTTTTGAGTTTGGGAAAGAAAAGGAAAATGTCTTGTACAAACTTAGAATAGTTGTGCTTTCAGAATTTTGATTTCATCTGGAGAGCTATTGGCATGTATTTTCTCTGTGACTCGCTTAATTGTCTTAATTGTAGAATGATCCTGAATCTACTTTTGAGTCCTGTTTTTAAGATTGAAAGATAGGAGGGACATATGCATATTGGTCCTCAAATGGATGTCCACATTTCTAATAATTGCTTAAAAGTCATCTTAAATTTTATTAGATGCTAATCACCAGCCTGGGTTGGTTTTGCCCTGGATGGATTTTAGGAAAGGAGACTCTACAAAATGTCAAAGTTGGGATGTATCCTGATGTGTTATCTTGATTATCCTTTTCTTGGGAATGGAGGTTCCGATTTAAGTAAGCTTAGTTCTAGGTAGATAGTGCACTCTTTTCGGAAGAGAAATAAGGAACCCAAATATGGTCATGCACTTCCTACTGTGAATTTGGTCAAATGGAGTTGTACGTGGGACATATTCTGTTTTGTTGATTAGCAGTTCGCAATGGTAAACTTACTATGTTATGTTAGGCATTCATGTTTCATCTTCCTCGTGCATCGAAATCATTCTACAGTATGTATTCTACCTCCAGTTTGTGGGTCTCATTTGACTGTATTTCAGGAAGTATTGTAAGCATGTGATGTGCGTTAAAGAATCACATTTCTTGATGCTTTTGCAATTGAAAGAGACTCATCAGAAGTTTTGGAGTCTTGTGTAACAGGTGCATGCCACCATTCCTGCAAACCCTGCTGCAGCTTCTAGAAATGTTACAGCAGCTACTAGTGTCAGTGCTGTTAACAGCACTTCAGCTTATGTTGGAGCTCAATTGAGCACTGCACCCACAAAAGGCCCAGTTTATGACGCACCAAAAGGATCTGGTTATAATGCACCAAGAGGACTTAGTCAAGATGCTCAAAGAGGACCCAGCTATGGAGGGCCTGTCTATGATGTGCAGAGAATGCCTGGCTATGATCCACAGAGAATGCATGGTTATGACATTCACAGAGGGCAGAACTACCTGGCTCAAAGAGGACCAGGTTATGAGCTGCAAAGAGCGCCCAGTCATGATGCAATGTCAAGAGGGGCCACTGGATCGCATGGCCAAGTGGCTCCTGCAAACAGTGTGCCGTATGGGTCTGCAACACCGCCTACACGTGCTGGAGCTGGAAGTGGATACGAGATACCAACTCGTAGTGGAAACCCTGGAAGGAGGTGAACCCAGATAATACATCTGAAGTAAAGCATCGTCAAACATAACCCTGTGTGAAGATGTTGTCTTTGTACATCTCTCATTTGCTTTCAGATCAGCAAGTCTTTTACAGAGGCCACCTTCTGTTGGTATGCTGTTTAGTGATTGATAACCCCCATTGTTCAATCATACTGTGGTTCACCTATATCCGACATCTTCCTTTGGAAACATAAACAACGTAGTCGCATCCTCTACCATCAAATTTCATGTGGATCATCTTGTTAATTGTTTCAAAGGGCTCATGTTTACGAAGGCATTATAGAATTCACCGTGGAACGAAGTTTTACTCTTTTACCCAACAATGATGAACTATTAAGACCAAAAGAGAATGTATCAAGTTTGAGTTGACCTGATCTATTTTCATTAATTATTCATTTCAAATTTCACTTGATCAGAATGGTTGTGGTTTTTCTTCTCTACATCCTAAAGAAATTCGAAGAAATTTTTTTTATCAAAAATAATGATTTTTTTTTCATTATAATGTTTTTACATAATGATACAAGTAGAAACAGATCAGCTATAGGATGAGGAAAAAAAAGGGGACAAATGTATTGAACTAATTTGCATTTTGGTACTATCGAAATTTTTGGTTTCCGCTCAACTTGGAAAACGTAGTAGTACTTATGCAATCAGTGGTCTGGGACCATGGGCCCGATCAATCTCATCATAATGTGAAAACATTATGTAAGGAAGAGCAGAATTGCTTCTTACTTTTTCGCTGTATTCAAAAAAGTATATTCAGAAGGTGAAGTCTAAGAAAGTTAAATACATGTCATCATAATGAGAAAACATTCCAAAAATTATGAATAAAAAGATATGAAAATTTGAAGCAGAATAAGATAGACTAGCTATTACAATATAAGAAACTCAATTAACGTCATATTTGAATTTCACTCAATTAGGAACATAGTCATGTATTAAGACGTGCTCTCTCTGAAAGCATGCAGTTATGCGAAGGCTTGCTACACTAGCGTTAAATCTTGAACATGTTTGGCAAATACGACTTGACGCATGGTTATGTTATAAAGAGTATTTTCCTCTGAAAGTATGAAGTGAGTACATGGTATCATACACGATCAACTCAAAGACCATGTCATAAGACGGAGTTGCGGTCTGTTCTAGCGACAACATTCTTACTTTTATTGTCACTTCCGGTACTGGCAGGGGCAATTATCATGTTATTAACCAATCAAAACTTTAATTTAACTTTTTTTGACCCCGCTGGACGAGGAGACCCCATATTATACCAGCATCTTTTTTGATCCTTCGGTCATCCAAAGGTGTATATATATCCGATATCATAAGTCATATCATGTCGACTTTTTTAGGAAAACCTATTTTTCGGTATCTAGGCATGGTTTATGCCATGTTCAGTATCGGCATATCATTCAACTGATCAACCTATTTGATAGTATAAATCTATATCTT
This sequence comes from Erythroxylum divaricatum, assembly GCA_025434745.1. Lineage (NCBI taxonomy): Eukaryota > Viridiplantae > Streptophyta > Magnoliopsida > Malpighiales > Erythroxylaceae > Erythroxylum > Erythroxylum divaricatum. Next base: position 16,200,327 of record JANTPM010000008.1, read on the forward strand.
TCAAGGGTGGGAAAGAACAATAGTGCCAAGAGGGAGACTGATTTCTATTTCATTTAATTGCACATTTTTTTCTTATTACATTGTAATTAGGTCAATCAACTTATCGAAAGAAGCGCACGTAATACTTTCATATGTGCTTAAGGCAATGAGTGGATCTGGGAGACTAAGGCGGGTCCGCTCAGTTAGATGTTGTGGACGAAATGCTTTTATTAGCCTATTGAGCTGCTCGAGGAAGAAGAACAGCAGCAGTAGCATATGGTTGGAGGTTTAGAAGAAAGTATAAATAGGGTTTGGCCCTAGTGGGGAGCCTTAGAATCCCGATTCTCCCTTTGGAGCTATTAAGCTAAAATCTCTCAACAGGTCTTTTGCCATTCCTTTCCCGTTCATCCTTAGATGCAGTGACGGAGCCAGAAATTTAAGATAAGAGGGCCCAAATATTTAATCTTTTTAAATTTTTAGGAACCCAATGCACCATTGACCCCAAATAACTTCGTCTTCCAAATAACTTCGTATATATATATATATATATATATATAGATGCAACACCTTACATCTTCCTTAACACATCTTTTTCTTCAAGGATTTGCTTGCTCTATCGATGTAGACTACTTCTAGCCTAAGTAAGTAGGAGATTCCCCCTTTATTTGTCTTAACCCTTTTGGGTCGAAGGGCTGGATCAGAAGCACCGAGATTTATCTTAGATTGGCAGTCAGTAGAGTTTCAATTCATCTATCAACTTTGTGGTCCAATGTTGCTAAATGAATGACTTAATGATGCTATATCCACCTAGAGTATACCCTACGATTTATACCGGGCAATCCAAGGAAAGGAGATTTGTTTGTTCAGATAGAGATGATAGCTCTGCTTATGAAAGATTGTCAATATCGGGACATTCATCTAACGATTAAACTATAGCCTTCTCGAAGGAGGGTGAAAAGCAAGATCTTTTACCTACAAACAAAATGGGTGTAGCCTTGGGAACTTTATTTTATAAAAGCAGAACCATAAGTTGACTTCATCAAGGATTCCAACTTTTGCAAAAGACTGGTACGGGACATTGTTTTTAAGGAGTCAGGCATATCCAATTTGAAAAGCTTCATTCCCCTATCCCCTCTAACTAATCGACCATAGAACACGCTACAATCTGCTCAAAACCTAAACGACTGCACTTATAAAAGTTTCAAATTTGAGTTTCTCAAAAAGTTGTATTTTACTTTCTAAAAAAGCCATTTCTATGAAAAATGTGCTTTTGAATTTTACAACCAAACACTTATTTTTCTTAAAAATAGCTTTTGCGATAAAAAAGTGCTTATTCACCCTCTAAAAGTTGAAACAAACAGGCTCTTAATGTAATGGCAACTTTTATGTTTAACAGAAATGCATTAGTAACACACTTTCTTGATGTATTTCTTAAAAATACTATGTTCGTACTTCATATAAATGAATCCGCCTCTAACTCAACCTCTAATCATTATGACCCACTTGCTCCTTTTAATAACAATGCTTAAGTTTTAGTTCACCTCCTTTTCAACTTCTCTAATAACATCAAACTTAACTATAATATGTCTGGTTCTCCCATGTTGAATAGAATTTTTTGCAATAGTTATACTTAACCTATTTTCAATGCTAATAGAAGTACCACCCTCTTGTTTCATTCCAAGATCAGTTAACAACTTCCTTAATCATATGCATTGATTTGAAACTAAAAGCTACACTATACTCAACTTTAGGAGAGGATTAAGCAACAACTTCTTGGTTGTTTGAATGCCAAGTAAATAACTATTAAAAATTGGCCAAAAGTACGTCTTTCATCATCAATAGAACTAGCCTAATCACTATCAACAGAGAAATTATTGATGATTATTCATGTGTAAAGAAAAGGAGAATTCTTGAATTTTAAATGAAGTAGAAAAGATGGTTTAGGTACATGATGGGTTATATGTGAAATGTTGGAAGTTGTAAGCTGGAAAATGTAGTTGAGGCATGTTGAGTATACTTCGGTGTTTTAGCCATAACTTTTTTCCTAGTTATCTAAATGAGGTGATTCTTAATTTGGATTAAACTAGAGAGAAAGGGCTAAAAATCATCTAATGAAATAAAGTTCTAATTCAATCTAAAAAATTTCAATTTTTGGATGGAAGTTGAGCATAGAATAGTGTTTCAGATTTCCAAACCAAATTGAATGATTTTGGTGTTATTAGAAAATTAAGACACTGAGGAACATTTTTTGAGAAGGAAGTGTTATCAAATTCATTCTGAATTTTGGAAAGATTTAGTTAAGGGGTTAGAAGTATAAGATGTTAGTTTTAAAGACAAAAGGAGGGCATAATGGGAAGGACAAGATAAATGAAGGGTAAAAGTGGGAAAGACTAATAAAATAGTTAGAAGAAGAGAGGGAGTCGTGAGAATAATAAAGAAGAAGAAGAAAACAACATGAAATAGAGAAAAGAAGGAGAAAACGTGGAAGAAGAGAGAAGAAATGTGGGAAAAAGAAGAAGGAGGAAGATTTGTCAAGATAAGTTTATCTTTCTTCTTGCTTTGTTAGAGAAGGAGTTAGAAAAAGAAAGAGGTTTTGTGTAGAGAATGAAGGTTTTGTATTGAAAGAAGATGATTTAAGAGAACCTATTTGATTTTAGGATTTCTGAACTAGGTTTTAGCTTTTCTAATCTCTATAGGTAGGTTAGGTTTGAACTTGATTTGTGTTGATTGCCTTTTTTGTGATTATGGAAGTTTTAGGGGGGATTCCATTTGAATGTGGATTGAATGAGAACTTTGGTTATGTTAGGAAATCAAGAAAACCCTATTCAAGAGCAAGAGGAAGGGTTCAATTGAGTTTGAATTTTTAAGCGAAATAAGGTGAGTAATTTATTTATAGTTGTTGTGTAATATGAGCAAAATGCCTTGTATGTGTATTGTGTGCTAAAATGGCTTGTTTTGAATTGTTGTGATGTGGAAAATGCATTATGATGTATGACAGTTTGATAAAATTGAATTGTGAGTATGATCATGCTATGCCTTGGAATTGTGTCATGGCATTTTGATTAAATGGAAAGAAGAAAACCATGAGAATATGAATTTGTGATTGATTGAATTGGGCATGAGAGTTGATTGTGTTTGGGAAAGAGGGCAAGCGTTTCATAGTCATGTGCACATCGACATAGAGCCTTCTCCCAGCTGCCCACTTGTGGCATGCGAGATTCGAAAAGTGAACTCGTTTCGTTCATGGTGTAAACTTCGGTTTTTATATTTTGTTCCACATAACCTTTAAGCCATTTATTTGTGCATTTTCATTTTGATATGTTAAGTTATGATGCAATTTGTGTATTATGCTTTGATGATAAATGACATCTTATATGATGATGTATTGAACTATGAGTTGTGAATTGGAATTGTGAATGTTGAACTTACATTGTCATATTAAGATAAGACGTGTATGCATATATGAATATCCACATATATGTTTGATTGTGTGGCTTATTGCCAACGGCTATAAATATATTAGCCACTAATCTGTGTGGCTCAACCCATCATTTTTCCCTTCTCAGGTGCAGAATGAGAAGGTTATAGATACTTGCAAGGCAATTGGATAAACTATGTGATAGTTAGCTTTTGCACTAAGCTTAGTTCGAACACTATTGGATAGCTTATTAAGCATGCCAAACATTGAGCACCCACTTGAATTTGTATTAAGTTAGCGATGTGTATATTGATATGTAAATAAAACTTGTTCAAATATTTACTTTTCTTAGCAATGAGAATGAGAAATTGAGGATTTCCTTTTGTGTATGATTATGTTATTTTACAAGTTAAGTATGATGGTGATGAAAGTTGAATGTGTATGTGCATACTCTTCTTCATTGAGATTGCAAATTGTTGTTAGTTTTAAAATAGCATGTTAGAAATTTGGAAAGGTTGTATGGAATGAATCATTTAAGGTGAGATTCAAGATTTTAACAAAAAGTACTTAGTAGTTGAATTGATATGAAGAGATATTGCATTTGACAAGTTTTTATAAGTGTAGAAATTTTGTTCTGAACTCAAAGGAAAAACTATATCTATATAGGTAGAATTAGCTAAAGTTTTCTTCATAAAAGTTGTAGCTTATCTTTATAGCTTTCTAATGATATAAAGCATTAAATTTTTGGATATCAGAGTCAAGAGATATGATCATTATAATTTATTGATGTTACATGAGATGTATATTTTTAAATGAAGTGGTATCACACTAGGATTGTTGAATTTGGTAAGATTATGAGTGAAAGTGATGTTAGAATGGGTATAGGATCCATTGGAGAGGTATTAGAGAAGGGAAATTGAGCAAAAAACCAAAGGATACACGCTCAGGCCATGTAAAATTGACACTGACCGTGTATTCCTGATGCAAAAATACCACTAGACCCGTAAGAAACACGGGCTGCCCATCTGGGTTCACACGGCCATGTGCTTTGATCCTCTAAATGAAAAAATATCGTTTTTTAATCTCACAAAAGTTATAGATCCTGAAGTCCTCTTCGAAACCATCTTAAGATGACCTCAATCTGATACCTCTAGTGAAGGTTATGCCAATAGTCCTGAGATAGGTACAATTTGATCGAGGATATAATCATGGTTGATTCTTTTGGCCATAACTTAATCATCCAACCTACAAATGAAGTGATTCTTGAACCAATAGATTCCTAACACATTTTTCTATATCTTCACAAAAATTGATATCCTTTGGTGGTGTTGATCTTAAAAAGATGGATGGAAAGAAAGTGAGGGATCGGTGGGGAGAGCATGATTGGATTACGAACATACTTTGGCTTTTTAAACATGTCCTGATCTATAGGGCTCTAAATGAGATGGTTCTTGTTTCAAAATGAACTAGAGACATGGAGGTACAATTTTTATAAAAAATTCAAATGTTGTGTTGGGCATTTGACTAGTGTAGGCTCACCCTTGTCGTTTGAGATGTTATGAGAATGATAACTAAGGAGATTTCATTGAAATAACCATACAAAGAAATACGCTCACGTCTTATGATATTTGGAATGATAATTGGGCTCTAAAAATAGGGTCCAACATCTTGTGGTATCAGAGCTTAGGCTTTTAGGTTCCTAGGCTTAGAATGCATAGTGGTAATAATTGTTATGCTATGTGACTACTTGTTTGCATTATGAAATAATTGATTGTATTAAGTGACATGCATATGATGCATACATGTAGGAAATAAGATTCAAAATGAAAGTAAGCTAAAATATAATGTCTTATTGAAGGAGTAAAATGTCACATCGTAAAATAAAATGAGGAGTTTTGCAAGGATCTGCTACATCTGATTCCTCACCATTATAGAAGGGTAATGATGAGTATAGAGTCCCAGTAATTGCAACTACATGAGCCATATGTATGAACTTTCATTAAGAGTTTTGACTATTAGAAACAATGAAAAGAATGGTGTTTTGTCATAGTGTAAGATAAGAAAAGTTATGGATATTTAGAAATAAGAAATATTATGTGGTCTGATATGTTAGACATAGATTCAGTATTTGTGGTTAAGTCAGCGAATTTGGTAACAGAATTTTGTTGAAGATATATACTTGGATTGATATGGATGTGAAAATATTTTCATGAATTGACTGAAAACGACATAAAAATAGGCGAAAATGGCAAGATTTAAGGCTTACAAGCAAAGTGGAATTGAAAGGTTGAACTCGGAATTTATTATCTGGTATAAAATTGTTTTAGTGAAATTGAGATCAAAATTGCAAGATGGCTATGTGTCTATAATTCTAAATTGATTAAAAATGTATGTATGGAAATGAAACAAATGATAGTGATATATCGACCAGCTATTATGAGTACATATATGATAATGTGGTTACATTGGTAAATAATCTGATTGAGTACATACAAGATCTATATTTAGATATGGTATATGATGTAATCTATGCTCCCTATATTTAAAATTATGAGATGAATCAAAGTAACGCAATGAAAGGATGGTATAGGTGATTATGCTGAAAAGATAACTATGATGGAGGAGTAATTTTTAGATAGTCATAGAACATTCAGAGGTTGTTTAGAATCAACTGCGATTGATGTATCGTTAGCATAGGGCATGAATTGGTGACCTGCCAAAATTACTTTTATATATAACATGTAATGATTTTGATGGTACATACCAAAATATAAGAGTAAACAAATATGCCTCTTATTTTATTGAGTTTTATTATAAAGGATATTTTGATTTTGTACAGTTTAACAATAATTAAAATTATTGAAATATCATAAACAATTGAAATTGATGTTATTGAGGTGTTAAGAATGGCTGAAACAACATTGATGATGATAGTAGTTGATTAATAAAGATTACATGAACAATATAGATGATAGTAGCCAGAAACCTTCTTTCGAAGAAGAATTTCATTGAACTAGGTTAGATCAAATAGTTTATATTAAGAATGATCAATGAAAGAACAATCATAAATGAATATGTAATAAGTCAAAGGTGAATATTGGAGTCATATCCCTAGTGGAGACTCAAGCATAAGAGGTTGGGTATGCTACTGAGATATTTTGTTTGATATAAATTATCCAACTACATGAGTGAATTTTTAGAAATTGAGGTAACACTATGAGAACTCAGGTCTATATTATATTCTATGCGAATATGCATAGGAGATATAAATTAGATTTTGATGAATGTGTTACCAACACCGGAAGTTAAGTTTGCAAGTAAATTGAAATATATGGAGAAAATAGTATGAATGAGCAAGTATTAGAAGAAGTCAATGTGAAATATGAGGAAATCTAAAAAGTGGAGAAGATCATTTAAAAAAGGTAAGTCAATTGGGAATTTGAAAATGACGTGAGATAATGTTACCTCATCAAGGAATTAATTATTTAAGGAATTACGAGAACTAATCACGGGCATATGGAGCTTTAGAAATATTTGTTCGAGTGACAATGCTCTGAAAGTACTATGGTATTGAAGATTTAAAGCGATCCAAGCAAAATTCGATGATATATTAAATGTATTTGAAAAGTTGAGAAGAACGGTTTGAATACTTGAGGAAAAATGTGTAAATCATATGAGTAATGAAAGTAAAGAGAGTTTTTAGGAATTATAACACCAATATTAATTATATCGTCTAGACTTGGAGATTTTATAGTATACAATGATGTTGTATAAGAGATTAGGATAAAATCGAATGTAGCATAATAAAGTGATTTCATATGCATGGAGACAATTGAAACCTCATGGGATGATTGTTTGATACATAAATTGAAACTTGCTGCAATAGTGATCGTTTGAAAGTTGGAGACATTATATGTACATAAACATCTTGGATATATATAAATATATAGATCATTAAAGTTAGGGGTAATTATTGAGTTGAGAGAATTGAATACGAGATTGAGACAATAGATAGAAGTATTGAAAGATTAGGATGGTACAAATGAGTATTTCTCAGTAAAGTTAGTATTGTATTTGATACATTAAGCAGAAATCCTGATAGAAGTGAAGTATGAATTCAGATATTGAGGTTATCAAATCTAGTGCAAAAAGGAGCATAGAATATGGAGTTAAATTTTTGGGACAAATAAAAGTACTATTTGCTATGGAATTGAAGACCAGGTTCACATGGAAGGATTAACAAAGCCCAAATTAAGGATTCAAAAATTGAGAATCTTATTGAGGAATTGAAAACAGATCAGAATTCTGAGTTTAAATTAGAAAATGATGCTTTGTGATTGAAATGAGAAGTGAGTATACCTGATAGATATGATTGAGCAAAGAAATTACTAGAGAAAGAACAAATAATAACTTAAGTTATACATCCTAGTAGGAATGCGTTGAAACGACATTTAACAGCAGAGAATGTAGACTCAAATGATTGAACGTTTGAATTTGCCGACGGTCTTAACTGTCGGAGATATGCTTGAAGCTTATATTTTGGACTTTATAGGAATATGAGTTCAATGTAAAACTTTGATTGACTTTAAACATCACAATCATTATCAAAGTGATAACATTAAAATATCACATGGAGTTATACGATAAAAAGAGTCGTCCGCCTCTTTATTTGGATGAATAAGGCCAAAGATGGTTGAAGGCTAGAATTGATTGGAGATGTTACCAATAAGTGAAATTCATCTATATTAGGAATTAAGTGATGCAAGAAAAAATGAATGAATTTGGTGGATCAACACCAAAGGTATGGAATATAGTGAGATAGATATAAAAGTTTAAGTGTATTGACACTATAGAGATGTGAACTATGAAGCAAAGGATGAAATGTTTCTAAAATTATCACATTCCCAAGGCACGCTTAGATTGAGTGCAAGATGTGCTCAGGTTAGGGTAAAGAAACAACTAAGCTTGAATTGTATTAGTCCATATAAAGTTATTAAGAACTGGACCATTGACTTATGAGTTAGTATTATTAACAAGGATATCTCAGATTCATAATGTGTTATATGTGAGTATGTTAAGAAATATCGATATGATATGATATGGGTGCTATCGACGCAAGAAGTGGAATTATATATATATTGAGGAATTAGTGAAGAAAGTGAATGACCAAATAAGTGATTGAAAGACTGAGTGAGTCTATTGACTGTAACATCCCGTTACCGATGTGAGGTCATATCGATAATTTGGATGAGTGAACAGTGAGTGCATTCATATTAGTTTGCACGTATAGTGCTTTTGCATCAGTGACATGAGTAAATTGCACATACATCATAGTGGCATGCATTCATGATTATTCCAGCATTTTAATTATGATTATAAGTGAATTGTGATTTTGAGTTAAATTGTGAGTGTTGAGATATTTACGCTAGATATGAGTCAATTGAGTTTGGAAATCAGCGTTGAGTGGAAATTGAAGATTTAAATTAGTGGATTGTGATTTGATTGAGGATTAAGAGAAATTAGAGCGTATAGTGACTTAGTGTGGAATTTGAATTTGTGGAATTGAGAACTGAGATTTGAGTATAGAATCTAGTGTTTTATATTTTTGAGGAATTTTGGAAATTTTTCCGGAATTTTTAGAGATATGTGATCGGACCGGAATATTGACCTAAAGACTGATAATTGTGGATTCGGTTCTGAAAGTGAGTGATTAATGGCATGAAAAATTAAAGTTAAGCGTTTAGAAATTTCTGTGATGAGTCAGTGAAATTAGAGATTGAAATCAAGTGATTTG
>JANTPM010000008.1:16289030-16301351 GCA_025434745.1 Erythroxylum divaricatum
AAAAAATGTAATTAAATGTTTTTCCAATAGTTCATTTAGATACCAACGCAATGAAGCGAAGACAAACAAAACACGGAAGTTTCCTCCTCTTCATTCCAAGGCAAGAATTAGAATCTAAATGTTAATCTAACTTCGGATTTGGCAAGTCAAGCATCGCACAAGATGAGATATAATCCTATCTGCCTAGTTAAGTGCTGCTTTATTGCTGATAATTAAAAGAGCAAAGTACAAGTCAGGAACCTCATGTACGCGGACTCAAATGGTATTAAATACATTAGAACCAGACAGATTCCTTGCAATACTCATAGTAGTGATGCCATTGTATTAGGCATTTCAGACTTTCATAGCAGAATTATGTATTCGCCTTGAATGAACACCACAAGTTTGGACTTATACAAGTTCTTTTATACACAGACCTGCTATAATCTGGATGCAACATGGCGATGAAGCTAAGGTGAGGATCAATGATAGAGTTCGCTCACAGAAATAGTGCAACATATGAGCCTTACAAGGCACCACTGTTCTAAAATAATTCTTAATAATTTTAAACAGCATGACCACTGCAGTCATATATTATGGCACTCTCCACATGAATTTCAAAATCATCTAAATAACCCGTCAAGTGCTTAGGATAATCATAAATTAGTAGAAAAGTATTTGAATCTTCAAGTAGCTTGTTCCATATAATAATAGCAGTCTTACACAACAGCCGGAAATATATTTTTCTTTACTTACAAAATCTTGAAGATAAGCTCTATACAAAGGGGATAATCCCAAGCCAAGAGTATTACTAAAAGCCTACATAATTCTTTTTCTAAAAATGAAATTTCACTGTTGTTCAAAATGAAATCTTAATGAAAACCAATATGTGCAAAAATAAAATGTACAGCACAAAAGACGACCTCAGTAGTATCAGCCTCAGCTGGTATTCAGTTCGACCCGCAGAAGAATAAGGAAGCTTTTCAACAGTATAATCTGAGGAAGCAAATCCCTTATTTGAGTTGCTTCTGCCAAACCGATTCCTAGCAACATTGTTCTCTATGCTGCTGCTTTCAAGCCTCTTCCATATTCCATTCAGTCTTTCTAGCTCCATCTCTTTCAAATGGATTTCACTGACAAGATCTTCTGCTTGCGCCTAGCAACAGTAAGTCAATTTTTAGAACCATTAAGTCAAGGTATGGATTGGTTAGAAGAGTACAAAAATACAAACTGTAACTGACCTGTTTTGCTGCTAGTTGCTCAATTAGGCTATGAAGCTGTTTATCCAATATCTTCTCTCTCTGAGCTGCATAACATACATATCTCAAGTTAAATCCTTCCTGATAAGTTGTATTCCAGAGTATAAATCCTTCTAACATTAGAACCAATTCATTTTTCCTCAACATTCAAGAAGATCCACCCATAGGTGAAGACCAAAGAGTATACCCGAGTTAAGAAATCAGTATGCACTATTATAGGCAAACTGAAGTCAATCTCTTTAAAAATTTTATTAATCCCAATAACCTAGGGAAGTCTCATCTAACAGTCATTTTAGCCCCAAAGAGTGTCTCTTGATGGAAACATGGGCAATAAGATATAAAGCCATAAAACTTTTGAAGAGCCTGGGATCCTTCATGTCTTCTGATAAAGAGAACTACTCTCTCAACTTTATGAGATTTACAAAAACGCTTAAATGCCTAATATCAAGCTCAACTTTTGGTTTGGATAAAGTATAAATACTAAACTAGCGATAACAATGTTGAATACCTGGAGTAGGCTGCTTCAGTGCATTCTCCTGAACTCCAGCCCATTTTCTCTCTAAATCGTAAACAATTTCTTTCATTGAACTCTGCGAGGATCAAACATATTTTTTCAACAGAAGAGAAACTCTTTTCTGGTGGGAAAAGGAAATTGAGGATGTAATTGTGACAATATATGAGCTCAAGAGAAAAGGTAATACTGTACCAGTTCTTTTTTCTTGATCTCCATCTTGTCCAATATGGCAGATTTTGCAGCTTCTGTGTCTGGTCTGACTTCATCATTCATTACAGACACAACTAATTCAGAAGGTTTTGAAGATTGACTAGTATGCAAGGTCCTTTCTGCATTTTCAAGCTCTTCTTCCAGACTTTTCTCTATCTCATTCATTTCCTTTCATTAATTAAGTAGAAAAAAATCAAAATCTCAAATAAATTTAGAATAAAAAGAGAGAAATTTAGCTAGTAAATTTGACAATGTTCCATCAGATCCTTTTCAAATAGATATGCTGGCTTATGTGAAGGGGAAATTCATATTAGAAAGGGTGCTTGCAAAAAAGATTATTCTAAATGAATTGAGTCCGGAAGTATCAGTTCAAGTATTATAACAATTAAGTTATCAATTTCATTATAGAGCACTGGGCATTTTCAGAACTAAAATCCACCTGCAACTTCCTTTGAAGTAAATCAGCCTCGTGCAGCTTCTCCTGTATTTTGTTCTCATAATTTGATATAGCTTTTTCATATGCAGCATTTTCTTCCTGAAGGGTCACCTCTCTCAATTGAGCCTGCTCATAGGAAACCTTTCACATGAGAAATCAAACGGGAGTTGGTGGACTATCCACGATCCCAAATGAATTGGAAAATATGCTTCAACCCCTTATTTGCATAATTAAATCAACCACGTATGCATCCTAAACCTCCGGGGCCAGTCCCATTCCTCTGACGACCATCGTAAGATGAGCTCCTTCCAAATTGGATATATGAATTCCAAAGGCAGAAAGAGAAACAGTAACCTCTGAATATAAGTGTATAACACATAGATACACTAAACAAAATGAACAAATCAACTCAAAACCACAATCCAGCAATCGAACATTGCATAAAGTAACAAGAAAGTATTATGTTGACGCACGGATAGAGAGGATCATTGTTCGACATACCCAATATTAACCACTAACAAACATCAATCTACTAAAAAATCCAAACTTAACAAGGAACAACATAAATATCCAAGAAAGGCCCAGAAAAATCACGAATCCAGATAAGTGTGAGTAAAAAGATTGCAATTTTATGCATGACCTGCTCTTTCGTGGCAGAGTGAGCGTTCAACTGGAGGGCAAGAGCAGCGTTAGAAGCGAGAGAGTGGGCAAGAAGATGAGGGAGGCGTTGAGAGATGTCAGGAGGAGGAAGTCTAAGCCGCAGATCTTGGATGGCACGGGTGAGAGAGAGAGCTTTTCGGTCCAGTTCTTGCACGTAATTGCGTTGATCTTGGGTGAACACAATTGGGATATTGTCTGTTTCGTCGTTTAGACTGCCGCCGTGGCCACCGACCACGTCGGCTGCCCATTGCAAAAGTCCGGCCATGATTGCTGTATCTCCGAGTCTAAATCGCCTGTGTCAGTGGGCAGTGGGTAACAAACCGGTGATTAGGGGTTCAGGAAATGGGCTTGGTTTTTGTATATCGGTTGACATCTAAGGAGATTGTGATGGGTTTTGGGCCAATTTGGAGTCCTATCTATGCAAGGAAGAATTAAAAGATAAAGAAAATAGATAGTGACATCTAAGATTAGCTTCACTTTCAACTCTTACAATTGTTTATTTGTTTTGTTAGTAAACAAACGAACATAAGGCTTGACCTGCCGAATTTGATTTCCTTCAAAGGTGGCTTCTGTTATGCCTTTCTTCTCTTGTTTTGTGCTCATTTGCTTGCCAATTTGCTATTAGCCTACCCACTAGTCAATAGCATTCCTAACATGAGGAATACTACCTTTTTCACCACAGAAGGCAAGGCAATTCCATATTCATAAGTTCATATAATAATAATAATCTTCCATTGTAAAGGATTAGTTTTTATATGATAAAAATACTTCCATTGTAAAGGATTAGTTCTCATCAGCAAAATTGGAAAAAGTCCTTGAATACCTTTCACCTTAAGCATTCCAAAACCCCCCGTCCAGAAAGTTTTGCCATTCCTTCACTCAATTCATATTCCATACAAGCAATTCCTCACCGCCTCAACGCCGACGTCGCCAACTTCACTTCCAATTTATTCAAGCTTCTTAATCTGCCTCTCCTCCGAACTAAGTGATTGACCAAGTCCTCTCTGAAACAACTCAAAGTGGTCATGCCCTCTCTCTTTTTCTGTACCAAATCCCAACAAACTTAATTACATAATTCCTCCACCACCGTCTGACACAAAGCGTGTTACTGTAGATATGTTGAAGAAGTTAAGGAGACGAGTCAAACGCTTAGTTACTAAGCCTTTCAAAAAACCTCGCAAGTCTCCCTATAAACCTCCTCCTCCTCCTCCTTCTCCTTCTCCACCTCCATCTCCATCGCTATCTCCACCTCCATCTACATCTCCATCACAACAGGCACCGCCATCATCGCAGCTACCAGAGCCACCTTTCTCACTTCCGACAATGCATACGCACAGACCACATCAGAACATTCCCTTCCTCTTCCCAAAAGCTCAATCTTCAGTCCTCCCGGATCCTTCCCTCTTCTTCTCACCTGCTCTTCTCTCCTCTCCACTGCCCACAAACTCTTTCTTCCAAAACTTTACTCTTAACAACGGGGACCAAGCTGAATACTTTCACCCGTATCTAGTAAAGTCTTCGCTTTCCTCCGTTTCTGTCTCCTACCCGTCGCGCTTCCACAACTCTGCTTTCATTTACCAGATTTTTATCCCTGATCTCTCTATTTCTGCGGCAAATAAAACCAGCCCAGATCAACAAAGAAGCCATGTAATTTCCTCTTATAGTGATCTTAGTGTCACTTTGGAGATACCCTCTTCCAACTTGCGCTTCTTTCTTGTTAGAGGCAGCCCTTTCTTGACTTGTTCTGTATCCGGCAATACTCCAATTCTGATATCAACTATTCATGCTATTCTTTCCTTCTCTTCGAATTCTTCGCTCACTAAGTACAACTTTAAGCTTAATAACAACCAAACCTGGCTTATATACTCGTCGTCACCGATAAATTTGAATCACAGCCTATCTTCGATTACATCTGGTGGATTTTCGGGTATACTAAGGATTGCTGTGCTACCAAACTCTGATCCAAACTATGAAGTAATTCTTGATCGTTGCTGCCCTTGTTACCCGGTATCAGGTGATGCATCTTTCTCTAAGCATTTCTGTTTAGAGTATAAATGGGAAAAGAAAGGGTGGGGTGATTTGCTTATGCTTGCACATCCTCTCCATATCAAGCTTTTATCCGGTGATGATTCTGATGTTACAGTTTTGGATGATTTTAAGTATAATAGCATTGATGGTGAGCTTGTTGGTATTATCGGAGATTCATGGGTATTGAAACCAGACCCGATTTCAATAACTTGGCATTCTATTAAAGGTATCAAAGAAGAATCATATGCAGAAATTGTAGCTGCACTGTCCAAGGATGTTGAGTCTTTGAGCCCGTTAGCTATAACTACAACATCGTCTTATTTCTATGGTAAACTGATTGCTAGAGCAGCAAGGTTGGCGTTAATAGCTGAAGAGATACGATTTCTTGATGTGATTCCTGCAATTAAGAAGTTCCTGAAGGATACAATTGAGCCATGGTTGGATGGAAGTTTTGGTGGGAATGGTTTCCTTTATGATGGGACTTGGGGTGGGCTTATTAGCAAACAAGGTTCGACTGATTCAGGTGCAGACTTTGGATTTGGAGTTTATAATGATCACCATTTTCATCTGGGTTATTTCGTGTACGCAATTTCAGTTCTTGCAAAACTTGACCCGGCATGGGGGAGGAAGTTCAGACCACAGGCTTATGCCCTGATGGCTGATTTTATGAACTTGAGTCGGAGATCAGGTTGCAATTATCCACGTCTGCGATGCTTTGATTTGTATAAATTGCACTCTTGGGCTGGAGGGTTAACAGAATTTGCTGATGGGCGGAACCAGGAGAGCTCAAGTGAGGCTGTAAATGCATACTATTCAGCAGCTTTGATGGGCTTGGCTTATGGAGACACTCATCTTGTGGCCATAGGATCCATGCTTGCTGCACTGGAGATACAAGCAGCAAAAACATGGTGGCAAGTGAGGGAGGGTGAGAATTTGTATGAAGAAGATTTCACTTCAGAGAATAGGCTGGTTGGAGTTTTGTGGTCTAACAAAAGGGATAGTGGACTTTGGTTTGCACCTCCTGAGTGGAGGGAGTGTAGGCTTGGAATTCAGTTGCTTCCGTTGTCGCCAATAACGGAGGTTTTGTTCTCTGACGTGGGGTTTGTGAGAGAGCTTGTAAATTGGACACTGCCTGCTCTGTCTAGGGAAGGAGTTGGCGAAGGTTGGAAAGGATTTGTTTATGGGTTGGAAGGGGTTTATGACAAGGAAAGTGCTTTGGAGAAAATAAGGACCTTGAATGGCTATGATGATGGTAACTCACTCACCAACCTCTTATGGTGGATTCATAGTAGAGGCGATCAAGGGGAAGAGGAATGTGAGGGAGGAGGAAAACACTGCTGGTTTCGTCATTACTGTCACTGATTTCTGTTTGTTTCATACAATAATACTTGGTTCCAGTACTGTATTTCATTTCTCCTTACATTTCATTTCTATATGAAATGTTGGGTGTTGTCTTGGTTTAGTTGGTTCTATGATGCCTTTGCCTTTGAAGTTGGTGAACTTTTTCGGCTCTTGTACATGGGTCATAAATCGTAAGGAGTTCTACTCCTTTGCGGGTTATTAATATATCTAGAAATCAATTAAAAATGAGTTTCATTTCTTTTAATATTTGTTACTTTTTTTTTGACGAAATTTATAGTGCTACTTTTGGAATGTATATTAAATACTATTTACAAAATCATATAATTATGATAAATTATTTTATGAAACGATTTACAATTAAATGACTAATTAAATTAAATTAAAATTTACATATTAACAGTATGCTAACTCTTCATTTATAACATTTCAAGTTTCAACTTAACAAATTAGCTTTCAACTGTAACTAGATAAGATCTCCTGATTAACTAGTATGCAATTTGTCACAACGGGGTTAGGGATGGCAATGAGATGATCCCTCTTGTACGAGAGTTGAGCTAGCTCAAGGCTCAACTAGGCCTCAAGCAGTAGACCCGAACCTGGGCCTGATTGGGCCCACTTAAATTATTTTTTATTTAAATGTCAAAAAAAATTTGACAAAATGATGTCATTTTGATGATACATGTCGGGCCTCGGGCTTGGGCTTGAGTTTTTTTAAAAAGGGCCTAAGGCTCGATCAATTTGTGTCTAGCCTGGGCTCTATTACCATCTCTAAATAGGGTCGTAAGTCGAATTACTTTACTAAGCAGAAGAAAGAGTGAGGTGCCACCGTCATTGTTTGATTTGCAAGGAATAAAGAAATTTCATTAACTCCTAAATTTTCCATCTCTAAGCATTTTACTGAGTTAAGACAAAACTGAAGAAAGTGGCTAACCAAAAGGGTGAGGCCACAAAAAGAAAGAAATCAACTTGACTTAAAAGACCTAAATTAAGAAAGCAACTTGACTTATGTTCTATAACCACTCGATTGCTTAAAGTTTAGGGATAAAATAATTTAAAAATATTTGTCTCGTAGATTTAGATATATATGATAAAGTTCAAAGGATAATGATATTACAAATGAAATTATGATGAAATTATAATTATGAGATTCATATTACATTTAAGTATTAGTCATAAATTATTCTTTTTTTGAAACAAGCCATAAATTATTCTTAGTCTTTTTTCTATTAAAATTAGACATTAATAGAACGTAAAAAGATTAGCATATGTTATACTTTTCCTTGTGAAGAAAGTAATCGATCTCATAGATTAAAATATAAAAAAAATTAAGCAAACGTATGGGTACTTAATAGAAAACAAAATTCACTAAACTGATCTCATGTAAAATCTATTTGGAACATTACTTGTATGTCTACAAAAATTCTCATTATAATGATTTTATAAGTGATCAATTGACTTGAGATCTCTAAAGTTATCTTATATAGCAAGTAATATGTTTTGATACTACTTATGACATGTTTTAGTCAATAGCTTAGTCGGTAGTCGTTAGATATAGTATGGACTATATGGAGATAGTTAAATGATTAAAATATAATTTATTACTCTAAAGTAATTAGGAAGAATGTTCCATTGTTTTCGATTAATATTAATTCGAGAAATCTTTAGCCAGGATGGAATGACAATTTGTAAATAGTTTACAACTTATATTAATTGAATCAATAGCTAATGATAGAGAACTAGTATGATTAGACTTAAAACAAAGTAAACATTAATTTCATTTCTAATTGGAACATTGTATGATGAAAAGATTAAATTATTAAAAAAAATCATGCGTGAAAAGATTATTTAAAACCACTTTGACATTTTTAAATATTTAGGTGATCATAATGTATTGCTAGATACCAATCTTAATATATGGATATAAATTGTTTAATTAGATATTTAAAGATAAATTAAAAAATATATTAATTTATCTAATCCTAAATATGATTTAGGGTTATAATTTATATCAATTGATAACATATTTAGGAACCTAATGAGTCACACATAAAGAACGAGTTGAAGAGAGCAAAGATATTTTAATCAAGTTGGATTTGATTGTAAAGTTTGAGAAACTTTATAATTAAATATAAAATATTTAATAAATAAAGATCAATATGAGATATTAGATCTTATTTGGACATAATTGGTATTTAATTAGAATTATTAGTAATTATAATTAAAATTTAACTAAAATTAGAATATAATTTCAATTAAATTACTAAAATTTCCAAAATCTATTATAAATAAGTTTTTTTTGGTTAACAAAGAGAATCAGTAACTAAGTGTTAGGATAGCCTCTGGGAAAAGCAACACCAATACACCATAGGTGTCGACAGATAGAGCAGGAAGTAGTTCCCTTAGAGGCTTGGCTAATATCTCACGTTTCACTACCAAATCACAAGCCGCCTTTGCAAGAGCATCAGTACAAAAATTGCCCTCCCTCAAGATATGTTGCAGGGAGCATGACCAACACCTGCTTAATAGTTCTCGTAGATCTAAAATTAGACCAGCTAATGGCTGAGTTAAAACTTTGGCTATTCTAATAAGGTCAATCACCACTTAGGCATCCAATTCAAACATCGTAGCTGAGATGCAAGCCTTGCGGTTTGGATTATTGCTCAAATGGAGAGTAGGGTATAGGATTGTGGAGTGTGCTTGGGCTTCCAATTCATACTCCACACTCCACACTCTACAATCTTATACCCTACTCTCTATGTGAGTAATAATCCAAATTGTAAAGCTTGCATCTCAATAACAATTTTTAAACAAATACTCAGGTATACTTTGAAATCCACCAGCCAGATACCTTTACTATTATGTAGCAAGGGCCCCACCTTTGCAACGATTGGGTTACCCCGAGTTGCCCCATCTTATTAAGTTTGATAGTATGCATAAGTGAGGGTAACGTGCTCCACGGAATTGAAAGATGTAAAAGTTAGGATTCAAAGAAGGAAGAAGAGGATAGATTCAAATTAACGAAAACTAAATCTGATATACAGGGTTTCAAATTTACCTACTAGACCTCACGAAGAAATTGTCTTAAGCAACCTAGATAACGGGTAAAAAACAAATAAAGAAAGTTGGTATGATCAAAATCACGCCACAATCTAATTCAATTAATAAATGAAATTTAATTCCTAAGTTGAAAAGAACAACAGGGGGTTCTCCTCTCAATATGGCCAACGGCTTACAGAAAACAATATGATCAAAGTTGCCTTCCAAAAATCTTAAAACATAAGTTTTTATACCTATGCTTAATGCTAAAAGACTTAGGTTTAAAATACATAAAAGCCCAAAATATAATTATAACTTAAAACAAGTCCAAAATAGAATAATAAAAACACATCTAGGCCTGGCCTAATGCACTCCCAAGTCTGACCATGATGTGCAGCCCAACACAATGGTCTTCAAGTCCCAAGTGAGTCCGATCTAAGGATTTGAGGTAAATGAATCAATGTGTACTATGATTCAGATGGTGCATTTCATCTTCTCCATAAATTGACCTACATACGCATAGAAAACCTCCTTGAGGCTCTCGGTCCTAGCTCTGGACATAGGTTCCACTGGAATGACAGGCTCGTCTCTGTCACGCACGCCATTTTCATGGCGATGGTCTAACTAGAATGACAAGCTCGCCTCCGTCACGCACGCCATCTTCATGGCGATCCTTATTCCTGCTCACATTAGTCCCTCCCTCCTCAAGAAGATTTGTCATCGAATCTGATTCCATATCAAAAGGAGAAAGATCAATAATATTAAAAGTTACAAAAATAGAATACTCACCTGGCAGGTCAACCTTGTAGGCGTTGTCATTTATATTCTTCAACGCCTGGAATGGATCATAAACCTTATGATCCAGAGCAAAAATACTAGGCAACGCATCAAGAAATTTAGTGTTAGAAACTAAACACACTTTGTATCTCACCACTATTAGTGCTCTTTTCTCTCCAGTTACTCTCCTCAAGTATTTTCTTTTAACAAACAAGCTCACTTTTCTCTCTTTATTTTCTCTTTTCTTTTCTCTTTTTGAGCTCTTCTCTCCTGCACATCTCACTTTCTTTTCCTCACCTGTGCAGTCACTTATCATTGGGCCAAACTCATTTTTCTTTTGGGCCTCTTTTCTCTCTTCACTTTTTTTGTTCTCATTACCCGAACCCTCCTCACTTTTACTTGATTTGATCTGGTCCAAGTACAATTCATGAGGTGATAAAGGTAGTATAATGAAGTTCCTACCCTTAAAACTTAAAGAAGTACCTACTGGTATACCCATCATGTGCTACCCTATTATCAAACTGCCAAGGTCTCCCAAGTAACATATGACCAACCTCCATTGGTACCACATCACACAACACCTTATTCTCATATCTTCCTACTGAAAATGGCAATACAATTTGCCTAGTCACCTTCACACCAGCACTATCATTGAACCACTGTAAATTGTATGGCTCCGGATGTTTCCCGCATGTCAAACCTAATTTTTGTACCATAAATGATCAAATTGCGTACTTTCCCACCAACTAAACACCTCAAATGGAAAAGATTTTCTCTCTGATCTACAACCTCATCTGTGGCCCTAGCACTCAATACCTTTATTAGTGCTTCCCTTGTAACAACTCTCTCAAAGCAACTATCATCCTCAAAATTATTATCAACAACAAACTTAGATTCACTATCACTATCCTCCAAATCAATCATCCCATTATCTGTCATAATCATGACTTTCTTATTTGGACACTGAGATGCAATATGGTCAGTACCCAAGTATTTGAAACATTTTATAGATGAATGTTTACTAGAAGTAGCTTGGGTGTTGGAAGTCCTTTTTTGTTCAAATCTCCCAATCGCCTTCTTAGGTGCTTCCTTGAAGTCCACTCCTTTATCTTTAGACTTCTCCTCCTTTTTAGGCCATTTCGAGTTCCATGAGTAGCTAAAGCTTGCTCCACACCTTGCTGTCATTCTAGCTTTGAGCTGTCTCTCCACCTTCATAGCCATGTTCACCATGTCCTCAATCTCTAAATAGTGCTGCAACTTTACAACATTGGCTATCTCCCTATTGAGTCCACTAAAAAATCTGGCCATTGTAGCCTCTGGGCCCTCCTCGATGTTGGCTCGGATCATAGCCACCTCCATCTATTTATAGTAGTCCTCCACTGATTTAGACCCCCGAGTGAGTCTCTGAAGTTTTAGGTGCATCTCCCTGTAATAGTAAGAGGGCACAAATCGCTTCCTCATGCATGCCTTCATATCGTCCCAAGTAGTAATTGACACCTCTCCATTTCTCCTCCTGGATGTCACCAACTAATATCACCATATTAGCACATAATCTGTAAATTCAACAGCGGTTAGCTTTACCTTTTTATCTTCGGAAAAATTGTGGCACTCAAAAACCAAGTCCATCTTCCTTTCCCTCTCTAGGTAAGCCTCTGCATCATTCCTTCCCTTGAAGGATTAGATATGCATTTTGATGGATTTGAGGTCTCCATCTTTCCTATTAAATGGCTCAACTCTATGAGCTCTCCTAGGTCTGTGTACCTCAAACTCCTCCTTCTCCTCAAAGTCATCCTCCTCTGGCTCATACCGAGGTGGTGGTCTACGAGTTGGTGGTTGCTGCTAACGTACACCTGCATGTCTGCCCTAAAGTTCCTCACGTTTCTCTTGTCTGAGCTCATCCATTTATCCCCTAACCTCATTTAAGGCTATATTGAATCTCTCAAATTGTTGCTGCATGGCTCTCAAAGTGAAAACGATATTTGTATCTCCCCCTTGGTTTTCATCATTACTACCCCCATGTGACATTGTAAATAAAATGATATACTTACAAAACAAAGTTA
>JANTPM010000008.1:16305242-16321296 GCA_025434745.1 Erythroxylum divaricatum
ATGAATGCATGCCAAAATACTTATGCACAATTTAAGCCAATAGGTAATAAGTTAATAAGCAAATAACACCCATAATTTGTACTAAATTCCTTTAATATTCTAACCCCTAATGTGGGGCGTTACAGCAAAAGCCCTCAAAGAATGGTCGAGTTAGTGAAGTACGAAACATAAGGTCAAAAGATTTTGTGTTTGAATTTTCCTACGCTCTTTCGATCGTACTTGTCGTGCAAGACTTGTCTAGTGCAGAATACCCAATTGATGTGATTGCAAGCTATTACATTAATCTTAAGATTTATCTAGTATACATCCAAAGGATAACGACTACAGATTCCTCCGTCTGTTGATTTTAAAAAAATTAACAGTAAAAGGTAATATTGAGATTCTTTATTTTTTAAAAATTAAATTTCTTCAAATTTTGACAAAAAATGATAGTAAAATGGACGTGGTATAAACAATGGATGTCAATGTTATTAACATAATACTCAACTTAGCTGTTAAAAAGAAAAAAGATTAAGCAAACACATGATAATTTCAATATAATATATAATAAGAAGAAGGTGAAACAATTCAACGTTTGCATCCAAAGGAATCCTTCATAGCTGTCCGTCGCAGATTGACTTCCAAGCAAGAAAACTCCTACTTCCATAATTTGTTACACCCACCGTCTTTTTATTTTTAAGTGCCAAGTTAATGAACTTTCGTCTCGTTTATACTTACTAGCTTCATATTATAATCGGAATTTTGGTAAAACAAAAAATCCTTTATATTTTTTATTGTTGTGATTTGTCTATTAATTACTCCAGGGAACTTCCCCCTTGCCTTCCGGTCCATAATATAATATAACTGCGCTGTACAAGCCATCCCATGATCCTACTGCACACCAAGAGCTACATATTACCATTACGAAAATTTACTAGCTGGTTTTTTCTTTCATCGGTTCAACAATTTTTATCGGTCTAATTGTAAAATGAACGGATCAATTACTTACAAAAAAATACGAATTAAATCGGATTGTTTTATGTTCTGGTTCACCGATTCTTCGGTTCGACCGACCGGTTCGATCCGATTTTTACAGTTACTTTGCAATTTGATTCAATAGCATGTCATTCAGTTCAATTCAACTTAAAATAATTATGAAATGTAATAATAATGTCTCACATCAATTAAGGAAGTTATATTAGTAAACAATTGGTCGCTAAGTTTTGTGAATTGCATGATGACTTGCCTTTACACTTTCATAAATAGACATTAATAATGTAATATGACAGACGACTGGCACAATTCGTCAAGTCAATTTATTAATTCATAATCATCTTAATTATAGATTTGTTCAACACTTGGCCAATTTAAAAGATATGATCAGAATTAAATATTAGCATTTGATGGCGAAGATTTAGAAGAAAAGTTGCCACGACATTTAGTTACTGGGAAATTCATACCAGGGAGTCGGGTTGTTCCACGTTTAAAGAAAAGCAATAAAAGAGAAATGATGGCGACGAGACGAGACCAGAACATGTTGTGATTCAGTGATTGGAAGTACAATGGGAATGCCGCGTTGAATTTGCATACGAATACGATACATACATTCTTACATACATACATATATATATATATACGTACATACAGGTGGAAGTGAAAGGCTGTGTCCACAGTCCAAGTGGCTCCCACGTTTCTTGAGTCAAACATCTCCTCCTCCTCCTTTCACCATATTCCTGGCAAGAAAAGAGCTTTCTTGGTAAGCCCCCTATCATACTCTCCAATTTCCCAAATAACAGCGAGAGAGAGAGATTGGTACCACGTTATTCAGCTTTGCGCTTCTAGGGTTCTTTTTCGGCATTTTGGCGATCTGGGTAGTGCTGCATTTGCACTTCTGAACTTAGGACCACACTACCAAAGTCTGAATTTTGATCGATGTCGTTGGAGAGTTCGGATTTTGCCTCAAGGAAGCAAGTTTTCGGAGTCGAATCGGTTTAGTTGACCTCTTTGTTACTGAATCTTTACATGTTGGTTCTGGATTTTACCTACTGAGGAACTTGTCTGAATGCATCCTGCTTCGCATTTGTGAATCTGGGCTTTCCTTTAAGTCCTGTGGAGCACACGGATATTTTCTTAGACAACTCAAACTAGGTAGACTGCATCTCTTTTGTGCGTTAATGTCCAGATTTTGGGGGCTTGGAGTCGTAAAAGTTGCATTATTGACTACTTCTGCCACATGTGAGTTAATGCTCAGTCTGTGTTAATCAAGATGAGATTTTTATGAAGTGAAAAGATATTTTAGCAGTTTGGATATGAGTCTATAGTTTCATATATACATTTAACAGTTTGACACAGATATGGCCTCCACAACATCATCACCTTCACCAAATTCTTCCCCTACTACACGTCCACCACCGCCCCCATCCACCTCCGGGTCATCGGGGCCGCATCCAAATTCTCCGACCTCTTCATCCTCATCTCCTACTCAGCTGAACCAGACGACTAATCCAACTGTGTCTTCTACTCCATCAAATTCTTTAGCTCCACCACTTCTATCCCCTCCACCAGCAACACCAGCCGCTTCCCCTCCATCCACACCAGCCGCTTCCCCTCCATCCACACCATCATCATCGCCACCGCCACCGCCAACTCCGTCTCGGTCAACACCTCCACTGTCTGCACCACCTCCATCCCCTCCCCCATCCTCACCACCAGCCCCTCCCCCATCCCCACCACGATCCCCGCCAACTTCACCACCCCCAGCACCACCGCTAGCTACATCTCCTCCTGTTGTATCTCCTCCACCGCCAGTTCACATTTCCCCTCCTCCTCCTCTCCCTCCACAAGCCTCTCCAACAACTCCTGTGACATCACCACCTCCGCCACGTCAGGCTGTTTCGCCTTCTCCACCCCCTCCCGCAGATGTCCCTCCACCCCCCTTGACCAATTCGCCACCTTCTCCACCGGTGTCAAAGCCTCCCAAGAGTTCTCCATCACCTCCTGAAGTTAATTCTCCACCACCTGGTAGCCCTCCAGTTGCCACAGGTTCTCCACCTCCTCCAGTATCCACTTTGCCATCACCGCCTCCTTCAGTTCCTTCTACACCTTCTATATTGCCACCAGGCACAAGTCCAGCTCCGCCGCAGAATTCATCAGCAAGTGGAAGTCGTAGCAGTGAAACCTTTCCCTCTATACCTACTGAGAAACCAACTGCAAGAGCAACAAATGGTCCTGATATTACTGCAAATTCAACATCCACAAATAGTGGAGGTTTTAGCTCTGTGGGTGCAATTGCAATTGGCATTGTGGTTGGGTTTGTGATCCTTAGTTTTCTTGTTATGGCTGTGTGGATTGTACATAAACGAAAGAGAAAGCGATCTAAATCTAATGTTGGGTATGTCATGCCTTCACCATTTGGTTCCTCTAATTCAGGTAAGGCATTAAATGCTGGTTTGGTTTTGATTTGGTACACTGCTACTCCAAAACTTTTGCTGGTGCAGCACTTGTGTAGTCACCTATTGCTTGAAGTATTTTGGTATGCAATTTGGTCAGTGTAGCACGGATATGATGTGTAAATATCAATCTAGAAAGACAAACAAATTTGACTACCACTTCCTACCAGACACAGTGGATCTCTGATCTCATAATGTGGTGTATAAGGTTATGCAGCTATATGTTGCATTTGAAGGCTAATTCATAGAGACTTAGTAATATTTTTCTCTGCTCCACATGCAATTTACTGATTCAGTGGCAGTTTTTATGGTCCGTCCATACTATTTGATATCAGGAAAACCAATCATGAAAGGTCGTATGAGCCATTTCACGGAATTAATGTTTCTTCCATAATTGTTGACCTAATATCAATCCTTGAACTGAGCCACCTCAATCTTTATTTTAAATTGACTGGTCACTTTGGGACCTTTACTTGAACCAACAAATTCAGTTTATATGGTGCCTAATGTCTGCTCGAATGAAGAGCATTTCAGTATATATGCTATTGAATGAAGCTTCTTTTGGTTTCAGGTTATATTGAATAATTTATGTTGTCGTATTTCTACAAGATAATTTTTTGTTCTTGAATGAAAGGCTAATTGTGAATTCACCAGAAAGTATTGCCAAATTGTGGTGCAAAATGTGAGTAAATTTATTGAAAATTGTCTTTGCAATTCAGAGTCACTATTTCTAAGGGCTTACCCACCAGTCCCCCTTCAAGGAAGTCCTCCTGGCAGTGATTTTGTGTATTCTCCATCAGAGGCTGGTGGAGTAAATAATTCGAAATCGTGGTTCACCTATAATGAGCTAGCTCAAGCCACGAATGGATTTTCAACACAGAATCTCTTGGGTGAAGGTGGATTTGGTTGTGTTTACAAAGGCATTCTTACTGATGGAAGAGAGGTAGCTGTAAAACAATTGAAGATTGGCGGTTCACAAGGAGAGCGTGAGTTCAGGGCAGAGGTTGAGATTATTAGCCGAGTACATCATCGGCATTTAGTTTCTCTGGTGGGTTACTGTATATCAGAGAATCAAAGATTGCTTGTGTATGACTACCTTCCAAACAATACTCTACATTATCATCTCCATGGTAAGATACGTATCTAAGTTTTGAAAGGGTAAAGTCCTCCATTTTGAGTGTGCTTTATATCATAAGTGCATTTCATGCAGACATACTCATGGAATATCTCTTTAGTCAAAAATTGTGTTTGTATTGGATAGTTTTTTCGATAAGGTGCTTGGTAGAATCATGCAGCAGACTGTAAAAGAACTAACATGACTGGTCAATAGACTAATAATTAGGTCCTAGATTACTAGTTAGATTCACATTATTATGCTCTATTCATTGAATAGAGAAGTGTTTTGGATTTCTTTTTTTTATCGAAAGACATTAGAGAATGTATTTCAGCTTTAAGGAGGATTATGGCGCATTGGGTATTTTGGACTCTAGTTTTCTTCATTTTCTCCCTCTCATTTCCGATTGTCTTTATCCTTTTTGTCTGCCCGTTGCTTTCTTTCATCTTGCTATGGACTGTGATCTGGTTTGGAAATCCTATGATAATGCATTATCTGCATCTTTATGCACCTTTTCAGGTGAAAGGCGACCAATTATGGATTGGGCAGTCCGAGTCAAGATTGCTGCTGGTGCAGCTCGTGGCATAGCTTACCTCCACGAAGACTGTAAATTTTCTACTTTTTATTATTTCAATTCTATTTTAACTTCTGATTTACATTCCAGTCTTTTAAACAAAAATTTTCAATTCAATCTTTTGAATATGGACATTTTCTTTTCCTTACATGCAAAATTTTGCCATCTAAGCATAAAATTTTGGTTTCTCACGGGCCAGTTAAGTGTATGTTAGAAGCATGTTCGGTCACTCCTAAGATAAGTCTGATTAGCATCACTACTGATACTGTTTGCAAGTGTAGGTAAACTTATCAAGTCAACAGCACATGATCGTCTAGGAAGCTTTTGGAACTTTGCTTTAGTCCCCACATATAAATAAAACTATGCTTCTTTGTATTTTCTCTCTTCAAATCTATTTTTTGTGACAATTTATACATTTTCCGTTGTTTTTTTGAACATTTCAGGCCATCCTCGCATTATTCACAGGGACATCAAGTCATCAAACATCCTTCTTGATAGCAATTACGAAGCTCGGGTATGCATCTTTCTGAACATATAGACATTGTTGATCATTGACAGCCCCTGGAGAAATGGTTTTATAGCTAAGCACTTCATTCAATCAAAATTCTGTTGGAGTGCTTCTTGGCCCGCTTATTATATAAGTAACCCTCTTGGCGGTAATACAGTGCGGAGATGCCTAATATGGTTTATACATTAAATTTAGATTAAATTGGGGGGGTGCTTTTCTTCCTTCATTGGAAACTTTTTAGCTAACAGCATGTGTTTCTCAAACTGTATGATTATCTAAATTACAGGTTTCAGACTTTGGGCTCGCAAAATTAGCACTGGAACTGGAGTCAAATACTCATGTAACTACCCGTGTGATGGGAACTTTTGGGTATGTGATCCATGGGGGGTTCTATTGATAACTGTTTTTGATTCTTTTCTTAGGGGTAAAATGCTATGCATTTGGGCTTATTCTCTCAAAAAGGAAGTAGTAGAAGCTCACATTACGTAATGATTCACAATTTCTTCTCTTGCTTTTGACTATTATTTCTTTTAGAAGTCTGTGCGTGTTCTGTGCTTTTGTATCAAATTGTTGGTTCTCATTACTTAATGATTCACAATTTCTTATCCTCTTGCTTTTAACTATTATTTCTTTTAGAAGTCTGTGCCTGTTCTATGCTTTTGTATCAAATTGTTGGTTATGAATGATGTCTTTTTAGCAAGTACCTATTTAAGGAATAATATGTCTATTAGAGATCAGATTTCTTATTTCACTGCTTTCTCATGGATTGAACTTCGATTTTCCAGGTATATGGCTCCAGAATATGCAACAAGTGGCAAGTTGACCGAGAAATCTGATGTTTATTCCTTTGGGGTTGTGCTTTTGGAGTTGATTACAGGCCGGAAGCCTGTTGATGCATCTCAACCATTGGGGGATGAAAGCCTGGTTGAATGGGTACGTCCCATAAAAATGTTGAATGCCATATTTTCTGGAGTTTGATGGATATTTTCTGATATATTTTGATTGAAAAGATGTCAGAAAATTTCATAATTGAGTTAGACAATTCTTTTTAAAATTTAATCATGTCGGCTAGCATTAGAAGTTAGTTCTAAATTTCTATCATGGTTATAGCATGATTTGTTACGTTTGTAATAACGAATGCTATCATTCCAAATGCATTAATTTCCTTTAGCTTACTTTCCTTTAGCATGCCAACTATAGATATTAGCTCAAGATTCTTCTGGTGCTTTTGGGTTCTTTATATTGTAGCATATTGTTGCATCTCTATATCTTGAACTGTTTTTCTATAAGTTTGTATTTAATTCCTAGGATAGTAGTTACCTTTCTATTCTCTCAAATGCTTGGCTGTATCATCACATCCTGCGTGCTGCATCCCTTCACGTGGGATCCATGAAATAAAGGAGTGATCGATAGGGAGTCTGTTTGGAACTTGATTCTCTGGCAACATATTCTTATGCAACGTGTAATTTGGCTTTGAAATTTGTGCTCAGGCTAGACCATTGCTTACTGAAGCACTTGACAGAGAAGACTTTGAAGCATTAGTTGATCCAAAGCTAGGCCGGAATTATGTTGCAGGTGAAATGTTCAGAATGATCGAGGCAGCTGCAGCTTGTGTGCGTCATTCAGCTGCAAAAAGACCTCGAATGAGTCAGGTAACCATTGTGCCTGTTGCATCGTTTCCCCTCAAGTAGTGCTCTTGATTTAGAGATGTTTAACTTGATAATTTTTGGCTGTCAGGTTGTGAGAGCTTTAGACTCCTTAGATTTGTCAGATCTATCCAATGGAGTGAGACCTGGCCAAAGTGAAATATACGACTCTAGAGAGCAGTCAGCACAAATCAGAATGTTTCAGAGGTTGGCATTTGGTAGTCAAGATTACAGTTCAGATTTCTTTGACCATACTCAAAGTAGCTGGAGGAGTGGAGATCGTGGTGACAGGGGGAGTTATATACCGTAAATATATATGTATTTGGATTGAAAGCTTGACATGGAAAATTCTGAGCTATTCCCAAGTTACGCAGCACATCAGGTTTGGAAACAGCTGACGTGAGATGTGTCGGACTTGCTTGTTCAGAGTTCAGACCCATGTACAACAACCTGGTGGCTTTTCTTTTTTGTCTTAACTAACAACATTTTTTTTTCCTGTATGATTTCCTCAATTTGTATGCTTTGGCATATACATTCGTTATTGTATTTCTAGCCTTCCTTTGTATTTAAAGATTACTTGATAATGTAATGTAATAATAATAGTCTTATTCCAATTTTTGTTACCCAGTGGGGAATCAAGCCGTGGGTTCTCTTGTTGATTTGGTGTTAGGATAGGTGTTGCTAACTGAAAATACGTTTTAAGGTCGTTGACTGGACTACATTCCCCTCCTTGACATTGATGGGCAGACACAATTGCGTAATTTAGTTCAACAATTAACTACTTGATGTGACCGACATCTAAAAGCTAAGGCACATTAATGCCTCCTACTATTTCTATCGTTAATAATGCACATAACAAATAAATGGCATCAGGCACAGGACAACACTTACCTCCCTCGTGCATTTTCCATCTAATCTTCTCATCTACCACACTATGGTCAGCCTTTGCTCTCTATAAGGGGAAACATGCCCAGTCTTCTCTCCTAAATAAACTAGCAATGATGCTGCTGAGAGAGATGTGTAAAGTGGCTTTGACAGAAGAAAGAAAGTTATGTGATGGAAATGCGTTTCTGAGTTATAGTACAGAGATTAAACTGGTTTGTGTAACCAGTGGCAACTCGTTCTTGGGTTCCCATGTCGTCAAGGAGCTCTTGGCGCGGGGCTACCTTGTTCGAGTTACCCTTCAACATCCAGGTTTGCAAATAACTCCCTGTGCCTGTATCACTAACATCTAGCATGAATTTACATAGCTCTTACGTACTTGGTCATTACGTAAAACATTAAATTTAAGAATCCTGCTATATATAAATTTTTTAAAAAAATCTTCTTGTAATTCATTCAACTAGCAACTTATTCTTAACATTGGCACAGGATCTACCTTCCTAACTTTTTCGGTAACTCGTAAATGCTTCTTGCATGTCATGCTTCAATTTTTTACGATTATTTTTGATCTTCTTCTTCTTATAGTATCGTACTATGTTTTCCAAGTTTCTCCCTCAGCCAGCTCTGTTCTTGCCATGCAGTGGATTTTGAAGACATGAAGAGGCTAATTGAAGAAGAAGAGCTAAACAAACTACATGATGTTGTAGTGGCAAAGATGCAAGATCTGGACAGCCTTTGCAATGCATTTAGAGGTTGCCATGCTGTTTTCCATACATCCTCCTTCATTGATCCACATGGAATCTCTGGTTATTCCGTAAGTCAGAATCCCACGTACCATCCATGGTTCCTATGGGTGTGCTTATAAATAAATATTATATAATTGTCAAGTCCAGTCAACAATTTCTGATATTTAAGTCATGAAAATTGACAACCTCCATGAATTTGTCATCTTAATTGTGTTTTCAAGTAGATGATATTCCAAATCATAAGGTTTATCATTCATAATATAGATATTATTTTTTTAAAAAAGGGTCAATGTGTTCTCTTCCTGATTTCCCTTGCACAATAATTTCAGGAACAAATGGCATTTCTTGAGGCTGAGGCTGCAAGGAACGTAATTGAAGCCTGTGGTAGGGCAGCTTACGTGAGGAGATGCATCTTCACTTCTTCTCTTCTTGCTTCCATCTGGACTCGTGAAACTCCAGATAGGATTATCAGTGAAAAATGTTGGAGCGATGAGGAATTCTGCAGAGAAGAAAGGGTACCTTTCTGTTTTGTTGAGAAAAAACTTTCCTAATCCAAATCTGTCACTGATTTGAATCATTATCAATCAAAAGCTGAACTTGGCTATCTCTTTGGAACGGAAAACAGCTGTGGCTTGCTTTGGGGAAGACAACAGCAGAAAGAGCTGCTTGGAGGAAGTCTAAAGAATTAAAAGTGAATCTTGTCACTCTCTGCCCTGCCCTTCTCATGGCTAATTCCTTCCCGCATGCTCACAAAGAAACGTCCATATCGTATCTTAAAGGTCATTACGTTAGATCGACTTCCACAAACTTAGCTCAAGCTCAAGTTTTTATACATCATACCCGTTTCTGAGTAGCCTTCTCTCTTTTATTTATGGTCTTGTTCTCTCAAAATTGACGAAGTTTTGTATAGGTGGCTCAATCATGCTTCAACGAGGCATTCTAGCAACTGCAGAAGTAAAGAAGGTGGCGGAAGCTCATGTCCGTGTTTATGAAGCCATGGACTATGGAGCTTGTGGACGATATCTTTGTTTTGACAAAGTAATACAAAGTATTAACGAGGTCATTCAGCTAGAAAATGAATTGAAGATCAAACGAAAGTTGTCTGGAGCAAGCAATGGAAATGGGGTCTCTCCACAAGAAACAGAGGAAATACCCGAAAATCTCAGCAGTTCAAAGCTTGTAAAATTGTTATTACAAGCTTCTGAAAACAAATTCTGCAAAGATTGAAGCGCATAATCTTTGGCAACTAACTCTCACTATTTTCTGTTGCAGAAGAGCTTTACACCAAACCCCCATTAATGAAAGACTTTTCAAGTATGAAATTACTTGAAGTATGCAAACAGAAAGACTCTAGACGCAATTCCGTCTTGAATTTTTCCTAACCTTTCGCCATTAACAAATTACTCAGTGCTAGGAATAATTTGATTAGTTGTCTGATTGAGTTTGATCGAGTATTTAGCGCAGTCAGTTAGGGGTCATAGGCATTGGGAGTATCGTCGCTTTGTTGGTCATCACGATCCCCGGAGCATGTTGATGAAAACTTCTTCAGACGGAAGGAATATTGGGATGTGTTATTTTGAGTTTAGATCTACTGTTTAATATTATGGTGTCTTATTGTATCCAATAAATCTCAGTCGTTTATTTATACGAGTCTTGTGTAAGTCTTGCATAGATCTCGTAAAATAAATGGTTGAGATTTTATGAGATAAAATAAGACAGAATAATATTGGATAAATGATCTTAATTCAGTTATTTCTAAAATAGCAATTTTTCACGCCGGGAGAATCAATTGATAATTTCTTCTCGAGGATGATGGCAATCGTCAACATTATGCGAGGAGGACGTTATGATCATTGAAAATATATATAGTTACATTGTTTATTCAATTGAGGAGTTAAAAAATCTTGATTAGCTCACAATAGAAAGAGGCTGAGAAGGGCATCATTCATATAAGAATAAAGAGATTTCAAATCCTAGACTTCCTTTTCCTTTTGGTACATCTCATTATTCTTCGCCGTCTAATTTAGCTCATATTGATGTTTAGGACCACCTCCCGTAGCCACACATATCCGATATTGTTAGTCGTGCCACAAGGTTTACGTGGATATATTTCTACGAAATCGATATGAAGTTCCTTAAATAATAATGTCTTCTTGGTAAATTTTCATTCGGACTTAGGTGAAGAATACACTCGAACTTGATTGTGAGATTTTCATTTATGTCCAATGTGTCTTTCAATGGCCTTGTCCTCACACTTTCAGAGAAAAATAGAGTGAAGATACTAAAAATACCTTACTTGATAATTCTGAACCAGTTGTTAAAAATTCTAACTATCGTTGATGTTCATCTCGTCATGATGTTGGACCGTCAAAACGATATAGCTATTCTCCAAAAAGATACAAAATATTGTATGTCGTACATATGACATCAAACTCTCTATTCATGTACCTTATTCTTATGCTTAAGTAACAAGTCAAGAGTGTTAGAAACAAGCCGTGGATGAGGAGCTCCATGCTCTAAAGGAAAAACACACATAGGATCTGGTTTCACTTCCTCCTCAAGCTTCTATCATTGGCAGTAGATGGGTTTAAGTTGTTAAGCTAAAACATGATGCTCTCTTGATAGGTTCAAGGTTAGACTCATAACTTAAGACTATAAGCAAAATTATGGTTTAGATTATGAAGACACTTTTAGCCTAGTTACTAAAATGACCACGATCCATACCTTACTTTTTGTTGATTTCATCAAATAATGGCCCCCTTTTCAAATGGATGTGAAAAATGCATTTTTTTATGACAACATAAAGGAGTTAGTTTATATGAAGCCACCTTATCCTTTACCAACATCTAATTTGGTTTGTCAACTTCAAAAGACTCTTTATGGATTGAAACAAGCACCTTGTGCTTGGTTTAAGAAATTTAGATATGATATAGTTAGTATTAGATTTTTCTCAAAGCAATATCGATCATTGTATGTTCTTGAAGCATTCATCATTTGTATTATTGTTTTACTGTTCTAATTAGTTGATATGATTATTACTAGAAATGATCAAGAGTTTATTTGTCATTTAAAGCAATTTTTATAATCTTCATTTTATATGAAAGATTTTGGTACGTTAACTAATTTTTTAGGTTTGGGAGTTCTTCACAAGGAAGAAGGAACAAAACTTTATCAATATACTTAAACTAAGGAGTTAATCAAATTGGCTAATATCTCTTATTATAAAATGAATATAATCCTATGGAAATCAATACTAAATATGGGAAAAATGATGGGGAACTACTAAATGATCCCACCTTGTATCGTCAACTTGTTGGTAGTTTTATCTACCAAAATATGATAAGACCTAATATTTTATATGTCATTCAAGTGACAGTTAATTAGTATTTGACTCTCGATAACTTTATTGATTTTTACATTACTTTGAATTATTAGGTACTTGTGATGTACTACAGACATAAGTTTATTTTTCTCCTTCCAACACATCTTAAGTTTGTAAAGGTTTGCTAGTTTAGATTGAGCAGCGTGTGTATATACTCATTACTTTTTTATTGGTTAATGTATGTTTTTAGGAGATTCCTTGATCTCATGGAAAGTGTAAGAAACAAGACTACACTTTAAAATCATTAGTGAAGGAGAAATATAAATCTATTTTTACCACTTGATCTGAAATTATTTGGCTTCAACAGTTATTAGGAGAGTTGAATATAAAAATTACTTATCCTACTCCTTTGTATGGAGATATTACAAGTGCCATTTATATTACCTTCAATCCTATATTTGTGGGCATACAATGCACATTGAAGTGGACTACCGTTAGATTTGTAATCTTGTATAAGAAAATGTTATTTGTTTAAAGAAAGTTCCTTCACATGATCAAGTTATAGATCTTTTCACTAAAGTCATAAGTAGAGCATGTCATAACTATTTATTATCTAAATTAATGCTACCTAATTAACTTTAATTTGAGGGAGGGTTTTAGTGAAATAGAGATTGATTTATATTGTCAATCCAGTGGTGATTAAGCTAAAACTTAGGTTATATTTGTGGGATTATTAACTTTAATTGCTAATTATCAATGAGGTACAATTAAGGGCTTAAATAATGTATTTATAGGTTGTAATTACCTTGCATATAGCTAGATACTCATGTATCAATAACTAGGCTATGCATCAATTCACATGAAAATATAGAAATTTGAAATCCTTGTCCTAGCTGCTTATATTTCTTCTGTTTATTATTATGGTATCTTTGTCCTAGCTCCTTATCTTTAATCTATTTATTATTAGAAAGAATATGTGATATTTAGGCACCAGTTGCAGCAACCCTATATGTGGGGAAATTAACGCATTTTCTGAGTTGGATGAAATTTTCCAAGATACTATCAAGTTTGGTGATTGTTCAAATGTCATTATAATAGGGAAGGGAAAGGTAACTATGCAAACTAAGAGAAACCTAACCATATTATTTTTTAATTTCCTATTTATACTAGATTTGAAGACAAGCTTATTTAGTATGGATCGCCAACAAGAAAAGAGATATGAGATTTGTATTAAGAATTAATTATATAGAATTCAGGATGTCAAGTTCATATTCATTACTGAAGTTAAAATGACAGCAAGTTGAACTTTCTCACTTTATCTCCATAATGTCACCCATTTATGCTTCTTGGTAAAATTGAAGAACGTGGCATGCTTATGGCATTTATGCTATAGTCACTTAAGCTTCAGTGGGTAAAAGACCTTACTGTAAAAAAAAATGGTGATTGGTCTCCTTCTATTTCCCTTTATAACTCCATCTAAACTACGCTAAGATTATGTTATTTGTAAAAAAAAGATGATTGGTCTCCTTCCATTTCTCTTTATAACTCCATCTAAAGTATGCTAAGATTGTGTTATTAGTAAAAAAACAATAAGATTCCTTTCCAAAAAGAGAATTTCATAAAGCAAAAAGATGCTGGAAGTGGTACACTCGGATATTGTGAGCCAATAACTCCTATATCTAATAAAGGTAAGTGATATTTTATTACCTTCGTTGATGATTATAATCAGATAATTTAGATATTTTTTGTATGAGAAATTGGAAGCCTTTATATATTTCAAAAATTTTAAAGCACTTATTGAGAAGGAAATCGAGAGTTTCATATAAATACCTTGTACTGATCAAAGAGGATAGTATAACTCATATGAATTTGTAAAATTTTGTGAGGAACAAGGCATCAAAAAATAGATTACAACAATCTACACACATACATAAAATTGGTGTATGTGAAAGGAAGAATCTTACAATTCTAAATATGGTGTGGAGCCTTTTTACAATAAGCGGAGTTTTTAGAGTTTCTAGCTGGAAGTAGTCAATTGAAGAGTTCGTGTTTCTAATAGAGATCTTACTCTTTTTGTTCAAAACATGACCCTTAAAGAGGCTTGGAATAGTTAGAATCCTACAATATACCACTTTAAAATTTTTAGAAGCATTGGATATGCTCACGCCCCATATTAGATAAGAAGGAAGTTAGATGACGACGCAGAAATTGAATTTTTCTTGGTGTTAGTGATTAGTCAAAGGCTTACAAAATATATAATCATATCATCAAGAAAATTATTGTCATTCGAGATGTTGTCTTTGATGAAGAGGTGTTTTGACCTTGGAGTAATGAAAGAGTTGTTGGACAACAAATTCTAGTAAACCAGGAAGACAAAAATGGAAGTGAAACATAATAACTCCAACAATAATAAGAACCAATATTACCTGCTCTTGAAAGTTAGTTAAATAAAGAATATTCAGTCCCTCACAACATAGCAATAACTTAAGGGAACCATTGATTAAATTTAAGCTACAGATAGTTCACATCCTCAACAAATTAAAGGAAGGAAAGTATAGATGTTACACTATCAGGTATCTAGTATTAATTCTTTTAAGGATCCACTCACACTTTTGCCTTATTTCCATATTGTAATCTAATAAATTTCAAAGCCACTATCAAAGAAAAGAAACATCGCAAAGCTATGGATGAGAAAATGAGTACCATTGAAAGAAATAATACTTGGTAGTTGAATGACCTTCTGAAGGGACAAAAGACTATTGGTGTGAAGTGGGCCTGTAAGACAAAGTTGAATGAGAATTAAGAAGTTGATAAATACAAAGCATATCTTTTAGCTGAAGGACCCAAGAAAGAGTTTAGCATCGACTTCACAAAAATGTTTGGTCCAGTTGTAAGATATGACACAATTAGGTTGATTGTCGCAATGGCATCTTGTAATTTATGGCCAATCTTTCAGTTGGACGTGAAGACAATATTTTTACATGGAGACTTGAAAGAGGAGGTATTTATTAATCAACCTCCTGGTTATGTGAAATCAAGTTATGAGCATAAAATTCATAAATCAAAAAAGGCTTTATATAAACTAAAACAAGCACTAAGAGCTTGGTATAACAGTATATATACTATCTTTTAAATTAGGGCTTTAAAAGGTGTCTATATAAGCATAATCTTTATGCAAAAATTAAATATGTTGGAAAGCTCCTTATTGTATGCTTATATGTAGATTATTTAATTTATATTGGAAATGTTGGGACCCGTTTCTAGAACCTAACCTCGGAATCATAAATCAAAAAATAAAGAGGGAGAAAACGAAAGAAATCAAAAGGGGAATCAAATAAAGTGCGTGAGGAAGAAAACGAAAGAAATCAAAAACCGAAAATGGGCCAACTTCGGATCGAAAACCAAAGGAATCGAAAGCGCATGTGGAAACCAAAGGAATCGAAAGCTTAAGGAACCAAAGAAATCGAAAAGGCTTAGCGGTCAAAACTCTTAACTCCGACATCCGAAAACGCATACTTTAGAAAAACATTAGAAACTGTAAAGACACACTTAGTCTAAACCAATCCAAATCGATATTAATTTTTTTTCAATATCATTCAAAGCAATTTCAATTTCAAAAGTGAGATTCATCCACCCTCATTCAAAGCAACTTCAATTGCCAAATGGACTTTATCAATCCCACTCAAGCCTCAATTTATATGATTCCTCCAATTCAATCATATCTCATATCTCATCTTTAAAAAAACACTTATCTTTCTTTTTCCATAAAAATCTCCCACACACGTATATATACCCACAATTTATATACAAAACTCAACAACTTAAACGGAAAAC
>JANTPM010000008.1:16338294-16353681 GCA_025434745.1 Erythroxylum divaricatum
TTGAGTGGGTTTTTAGAGAGAGATGAGAAGAGTGGGACGAGAGATACGCATTCACGGCTCGCATTGCCGCCCCTTGGTGGGCTCTGTCGGTGGGGAGCTCAAAGGCACGACCGACGCCTATGGATGACGGCCGACTGCTGGAAAAGCTGGCGTCGGAATCGCGGGGAAACTGGCGATCGTGGTGATCCGGCGTGGGTTGTGGGTTCATCGACTCGGGTGGTCGCCGCCGCGTTGAGCCTCTCATTCCGTTTATGTCCCTTTTGTTTTTTTGTTTTTGGTTCCACTTGAAAACGTATGAGCGTAATGGGATTTTAGTCAGTTTCCCGCTTACATGATTAACATAAAAAGGAGATTAGAGTTAGAGAAATGGGCTCACGGAATTTGTCCAAATTGTGGTTACTGGTGTTATGAGAGGCAAGGAACTGGAAGTTAAACTCGTGTCTTATTAGTAATCTAGCTAGTTACGTGAGGCTTCTTTGCTGAATTGTCAGAGTATTTTGATGGGTTTCCATGTTCTGCTTTGATATATATATGACTGAATTTTAGCACTTGGAAAAAAATTGAAAGATCACGTTTTTTATTTGAAGAGTTGCTGAATGAGGAAATTTTGTAGTATGATATTTATTGACGAGAAGTGATCCAGGCGGATATGTCAGATTTAGCTTTTAATGAGGTAGTTGCTCATAATAGAAAAATTTGGCGTGATCGGATAAGGGTAAAGGATTAACTGTTCCAATTACCCAATCCCCTTATTTGGTGACTGACAAAGAGGGATGAACTTTACATAATACTAGGTTCTCGCGAATCTATCCGCCTTCAGGTACTCCCCATCTTTTTCTTTTTCTTGTTTCTATATACCACCTTATTCTTATATTGTCTCATTTGCATGTGGGTCTACTGAAAACAGCCTCTCTACTATATAGGGGTAAGACTGCGTACTATCGGACCTCCCCAGACTCTGCTTCATTGCGGGATTTCAGACTAGATGATGATGACGACGATGATGAATACTATGTTGAAGCGACGTCGTTTGACCTGACAGCAAACAATAAGTCCACTGCAGAACCCAAGCGAAAGTAGCCGTAAAAAGTAAAAACTGAAATGTAATTGACCTCTTCACTTGTCTACACGTTTGATTCTCTGGTTTTCATTCATTGATAGAGAAAACAAAAAAAGGCAAAGAAGATAACTTTGGTGGCGGCGATGGGTGACGATAGAGAAGAAGCGCAGAAGGTGAAGAGAATGGCTGCGGCGGCGTACGATTACGATAACGATGCGCGCTGGGCGGAGTACTGGTCCAACATCCTCATCCCTCCTCACATGGCCTCTCGCTCCGAAGTCGTCGACCACTTCAAGCGCAAGTTCTATCAACGCTACGTCGTTCGTATTCATCCCCATTCCATACTCACACCCTCAATTTGCATGGACTTTGGGACTGGGAACTGTTATTCCCATTTGTGTTTTTTCTTGTTATGTTATATTCGAAGTGGATTTTCTTGGGATTTGGGATTTTGGTATCTAAAGTTGCCTTTTCTAGAATGTATATTGGAAATTGTGGATCGCGACTTGTTTTCGTACACTTTGTTGCTGTTACTTCTTATTTGCGTGCAAAGTATGTATTTTCCCCTTTCATTTTCTTTGAATTTATGCGTTCATTGAAAGTACTGTTGATTCTTGTATCTGTTATATGTGTCGGTTATCTAAGTTCAACAATATCTGTTGCATAGCGTGTTGAGTTCTTCAAGATCAGTGTTGCGTGTAGCCTTCTATTTACAAAATGTGCCTTTTATGCGGTTGGGTTCTGCATTTTGGTTAACAATATTTGTTGGAATCCTAGTGGCACTTTATTCTATGTTTTTATCTTATCTCAAGCAATAAAATCTGTATCTTTCCTACTATAATCTTACTATTGCACTCGTGTCCACGCTCGCCTATGACACATTGACATTATTGATTATTGGATATGATAGCCAAAAGGTGTTGCCTGTATACTTGTTGCACTTGATAACATTCAGACGTGCTTCATTTGGCAGGACCCTGGTCTCGTGGTGGAGGCAATGCCTACAACCGGTTCATCTCAAACAACGAAACCATCTGCATCATCCACATCTTCTAGAGAAGACCAAGCTCGACCACGTAGCACAGGTTGATAATTTTGGGTCTATCCAGTGAAATGGCAGGAAATAAATTTAGCTATATAGTTGCAAACTTGCAATACATATACGTTGCACAATAAAGCCTATTTATGCTTTGCTGGTCTTAATATTACTTCCTGATTCAATTGAACTCATGTTAATGATGCAGGATCAGCCAACAGAAGCTCTGGGCCTTCAGTAACTTCTGGTTCAAATGCAAATGCTGTCCGTTGGGATAGACAAACTATACAATTCTCTGTTAATGCGTGGGTATAGAAAATGAATTTCCCTTCTTGATGCTTGCTTATTTACCTCTTTAAATTTGTTTTTTGAAACAACGAATTTTGTAGGGTTACATTTATTGATTTCATAGGATGGTGACTTTTAAACTTAATTGATCTTTTCTATTGCCTAGATTTGGTTATTTGGAACTTGAGATGTGTAACCCTATTGAATATTTAGATTTTGGGATGGCATTGTCATTGGTTTTAGAATTGAGAATGATTTTAGCATGATTTAAAATTTGGCTATCTGGAGATTTGGATGAGCGACTGTTGTTGCAATATTAGATTATGGTAGACTGGTTTGATTGCTACAGACATTTACTGCAAATTTAATTAGTAGATATTGAACTCTTCCACAAAAATCCTTTTACTTTTGCCTCAGTATAATTCTGTTAACAGTCCATCCATTCTTAAATTGCTGCAGGTT
Source organism: Erythroxylum divaricatum (assembly GCA_025434745.1). NCBI lineage: Eukaryota > Viridiplantae > Streptophyta > Magnoliopsida > Malpighiales > Erythroxylaceae > Erythroxylum > Erythroxylum divaricatum. Next base: position 16,341,141 of record JANTPM010000008.1, read on the forward strand.
TTTGTGGTTGCTGTGCTTGCCATCATTCCTATTGCCCCTAGAAATCTTTCGAATAGGGCATATCGGCTATCATTTATGGGCACTGCATGCTCATCTCTTTATTCTTTGTACATGCTCTATGGGGTAAACTAGATTTTAAACTTAGTCTTAATTCTTGTGTTACCTTCTAGTGCACGTCTACTCTCTTTTGATTAACCAGCTCTGCATGTTTTGTAGAAACCAAGGGCATGGAATCTGCAAGCTTTGCAACTTTACTTTCAATCGATATTTGCAACCAAAGATTTCATCTACTTTATCTACTGTCTCACATTTTTAACTTCCCATCTTTGTTTGAAATGTGAGCATTTCTTGATTCTTGAACTTCAAACTTTTGTTTTTCACATAACGATTCTTCCATGTCTTGTATATTAGGTTCCTCTCTGTTCTTGGTGGAAACAGGTCGAACTAACCATACTTTATTTTCCTGCAGTTTCTTTAATTCCTATTTTATGCCGATCCTTGGAGAACGTTGCAAAATTCTTAAGGCGGAACTTCGGTGGTTCCAACTTATACAGGTTTATTTTTTTCCCCTTCCTGCATTTTGTCTACATTAGTTTCTCTCATGGGCTTGCATCTTGAGTGTTAACTCCTTGCCTTTTAGCGTAGGAGATTAGCAATTGCTGACTTCATACTTATAATTGTGTTTTGTTAAGAAGTCAAATAAGATTTTAGAAAAAATGTATACAAATTAATATTTTGGACTAACGTTTCAATTAAATGCTACCAAATTTTTGATGTATTTTCTAATATAGGAGTTTATTTGGTTATTCACCATCGATTTTATTATACACCTTGCTATTGAAATTTAGCTTTGATTTGATTGACTTAATGTACCTGGTGATACTTCTGTTTTAGCACTATTGAAGCTTTGAGTTTATAGCCAATTTCTGTGACTTCTTGCATACCCTGCTGTCTGATTTAAGTAGCTTATGGCTGCAAATGTTTTTTACAGTGTTAAACCTTGTTTATCATGCCTAATTATCTGATAATTGTGTCTTCAGTTAAATCTGGGGTCCTTTGATTATATGTGAAAACAAATCTGTGATTGAGCCTGTAGCTTTTCTTTTTATTTGGATTTCTTGTTTGCCGTTCTCCTGCTGTCAAATGCTTCATTTTCCTCCAAGTGTGACAGTTGCATCTTGTATGGTAAATTCATTTATGGCATTTACCCTATTATATGTTAAGTGATTATCCTTTCATCAAATAAATAATTATTTCTAGATCCAGAGGAGGAAATTCAGCAACTATGCCATTCTTATGTCTTATAACTTCATCAAAATCCATGTTGTCTCTCCCTGTCTCTCCTCCACTCTCGCCTTTACCAATATCCTTCACCTGCACACAAACACATTCTCAAACAAGAGAGGAAATGCTTGAAAACCAAGGGACACAGACAGGTATTTATATATGGGAGCATGAAATTGCAAAAACAAATAGAGAAAAGCAAAAAGGATAATGAAAGCTAAAGACAGAATTTGCTATGAGCTCTATAAATGAGTAAAGATAATTCACATACTTTTTCTTCTTGCTTATTTTTGCATTTTGTCTTGATTTTACGGTATAGTTTATTCAACTGAGTGTGATAAGCTTGTACTAGAGCTACCATGATCATTGACTCCTGGTGCTTTGGCACCATTCCTTGACTTATCTTATTTATTGGCGGCACATTTTGAATACTCGATTAGAGTCATCAGCATCATCATCGAGAGCAGCAGCACCACAATAGTCATCAATGTTTGTGGGCTTCTTTTTAAAGTTTACGTTTTGCTTGGTTGAATAGGAAGTATCTTGAAGACCCTTGTTTGTGGGTGGAGTCGAACTTAACTACCCTCAGCATTCTTTCCTCTCATTCTGAGATTGGACTTGGCTTCCTCCTGATTATCTCTTTGCTTTCGTGAGTTGCTGAAACCACAATTTTTGGCCTATACCCACTGATAAAGAACTTTCCTTTTCTTTTTGTACTGGGATCACTAATTCAATTTGTGTATGCATTACCTACAGGTGGCAGCGGAACATCATACAAACATTTATGTACTGGCAGGTAACTGTCTTGTAAAATCACATACTTTATCAGTTGTTCCTAAGAATTTCATTCAATTTTTAACTCAGAGAACTTCAAGGCTGCATGCTTAAAGTGTTCAGAAACATGATCATAGATGTAACGTTATCTGTATTTTGTGTCTGAAATTCCTTCGGACAGTTGTTGAAGCTCATGTATCATGCTCCTGTCACTGCTGGTTATCATCAAAGTGTGTGGGCTAAGATTGGGAGGACCGTTAATCCTCTTGTTCACCAATATTGTCCATTCTTGAGAACTCCAGTTTCTGCTGTTCAGAGATGGTGGTTAAGATAGATATCCAACGAAGCCAACAAAGAATGCGAACAGTTCCTGTCATCATGTGCAAGGAACTAAAGATATCGCAGAACTTAATTTACCTGGAGTTAATTATCTCTTAAAGAGTTCTTTTGTTTTAAACTATTTTTTCGCTTGTTTCCCTTACCGAGTACTTGTAACCAAAAAAAGCAGTCCTTTTCTTTTTGCCGCCTGATTAGGTTGGATTGAATATGAAGACGATTGAGGAGGTTATGGTACGTAATTTTCTTCTTTCGACTCTACAAATACCTTGTAGGTTAGTTAACTAAATCCCTGTGGTAATCACGGGCATGTAGCTTTTTGCACAATGGAATTCCTTCCTCAAGTCTTAATTGCTGTACTCTACTCTTTTTTTTTTGGCCAATAATTGCTGTACTCTACTTAGTATTAACTAATTAAGCACATCATCTTCCTGCACAGCCCTTGGCTCTTCTACGGAACTCTAGCTAATTAGGAGTTTCAATTGTACAAACTAAACGATATTATTAGTTTCAGCAACCAATGATCCAATAGCGAATAGGAGCAGAAGAAAGAAAATAGATAATATGGTTTATTAGTGTTAGTTTGAGTAGGAAAATGTTTAATATCATTTGAGATTTATCGTGTAGCTTAAGAAAAGCTGTGGTTAGATTAAAAATCTTTAAGGTAGTCAAGAAATATCATTCAGGCAAGTTCCAAATTTGTTTCGAGCTTCTTCTCTGCGAAGCAGACTTGCTGTTGCTCTTCAACGCCTTATAACGCGTTACTTTTGGGGATCAATCAATTCTTACACCGCCAATGGATTGTGAAAGTTAGACATATTTATCGTGAAGCGAATAGAACTACGGATTGGTTAGCTAACCATGCCAGATCTTTAGACATCAGCATCTATTGGTATTACAACCGGCCTGTGGGTTGCTTTACTATCTTCGTGGAGGATATATCTAGGGTTTCTTTCCTTTGCCTAGTAGCTTAATATGTTTGTATTTTTTCCTTTTTCAAAAAAAAATATTGATTCCGTGATATAAGTATCGTAGGTTATCCTTTCTTGTTTTAAAAAATATAAAAACCACAAAATGAAATGTTCTTATCTCGTGTATTCTTTCGAAATCTTTTTGGAGATATAAAATGATGCAATACAATGATGGATGAAGAAGTAAAGAATAGAAATCAAACAATTGGAGATTACTCCCCCCAAAAAAATGAAAATATAAGATAAATAAGTCCATAATAATGTTTTTTTCCATTGCTTTCATCATGACTTTTCGAACCAACCATCATGGATCTTAAATAAAAATAAAATAAAAAACTCAAAGGAATATTTCCTTAGGTTTGCTTTAGTATCGCGTTTATTTTTTTTGTATGAAAAGAGGTGAGCAAAGCTCACAAAAACAAAAAATCACTTAACATAAGAGACTTTTATTAAATCATGATCAGTCTATCTACCAATACTAGGGGGAACTTGCTCCAAAACATGAAAATCAGGAGCAAAATCAAAAGCAATGTGAGAAAGGACGTTAGTAGCAAAGTTCTCTTATCTATAAATGTGAGTGATTTTCACATTGTTGAAGCGCTTCAGTAAGTCTTACATTTTGTTAACAAGAGACAAATAATTTGAATTTGTTTGGACACCACCAGTTAGCATCAGCAATCTCATTGTCATTTTCTACAAGAACATCCAAAGAGGTCATATTATGAGTGAGTTGAATATCATAATAAAGAGCCCAAAACTCAGCAAGAAAAATAGAACAACTTCCTGTTCTAAAAACAAACTCATGTTTCCAGCGACCATTATGATCACGAATCAAACCTCTACCTGCAGCAATTCCCATGGAGGTAGCCAAAGAAGCATTAGTGTTGAGTTTCATAAAAGAGGAATGCAGACATTTCCAAAAAATTAACCTTGAAACTGAAGGACTATTATTCTCCGAGGGCAGCTTGCAGAAGGTATCTTGAATCAATTTAGCTTCAGAAATAGTGCTTTGCAAGATATTAAAAATGAGATAAATATCAGAATTAATCACTCTATCATTCCTTCATTTCCAAAGATTCTAGCAACCTAAGCTAAAAATTGTAGGCCAATTAAGATCATCATGAGAGAGATGAGAGTTTTTCAGATTCAATAACAATCAATCTTCCAGATTAACACTCCAGAAAGAACTCAAATTATTAAAATTAGTAAAAAGATTCCAAAACTGAATAGCAACATGACAATCACAAAGAATGTGTAACAGGGATTCAGGCTCCTCGTTGCAAAGATCACAAACCCATAGTCACTTAAGTGTCTTCATATGCAGACCTCAAAGTAAAAACTCCTAAAGAAGACAAACTCCAAAAAAGAGAATCCTTACCACAAGCCTCAGAGGGCACAAGTGTAGCAGCAATATAAGAGCAAATTGAAGCTGGGAGCAACCGAGAAAAACAATCTCATCTCCAACCACCATCAACAGTAACAAAAAAAGAGACAGTTTTATCAATCATATTATCCAGAATAGGCCCACTAGCTACTTGCAACAAAGGCTCTGAGACACCCTACAATCATATATACTTCCAAAATTTAACCGCATTCTCATCACCTAAGGCCTAGAAGATATTAGAAATCACAGCATCCCAATTCGTAATCATCAAACGCCATAGAGGAGTACAAGAAGCAAGAGCAACAATATTATTTGGGATATCAATGCTGAAGTTATATTTGGAATGAAGCACTGTAGTCCACAGACTATTAGAATCCGTCAAGGTGACTAAAATTCCTCAAACCCAAACCTCCAGTTCCCTTAAAATTCTACGCTTTATCCCAAGCAACTAGAGAAAGGCGCCTTTTGTCATCTTCCTTTGTCCATATGAAACTCCTGTTGATTTTTTCCATCTCATCACAAATAGTTACAGGGATCTTAGAAGTTTGCATGGCAAAGGACGACATTGAAAACTTAGATGAATCCACCAAAGTAACACCACTTGTAAAGGAAAGACAACTAAAATTTCAACTCAAAATTTTTGCCTTCATTTTATTAAGAATATACCCATAGCTCTTCTTAGTGACCCGAGAATGGAGGAGAGGGACTCCTAAATATTTCCCCAATTCATTAGTTTCATGAAACTCCAAATTGGCACTTAAGGCTCTTCTCGTAAACGTAGGAACATTTTTTTGAAAAAAAAATCCGAGTTTTTTGAGAGTTGACTTGTTGACCTGAGCAAGCACAGAAGTCTTAAAGGACCCCTTTAATAATATCAACTTAAGAATGATCAACTTTAGCAAAAAAGATAAGGTCATTCGCAAAAAAAAAAGATGAGTAAGCAAAGGACCATCTCTGCTAAGCTTGATAAATTTCCAATTTCCTTCATGACAGTTTTTGTAAAAAGGCTGAATGCCTCTCCTAGAGGAGAATTTCCATTTAAATAAGTGTTCATGAACAATCTATTTTGGGTAACAAACTATACATGCTAATATACTAATTACAGAATATCTATTTACCAATTACAGAATATCTACTAATGTTAAGAATATATACAGCTAATATATTAATTACTAACGGTAATATCTTCCACTGATATTTGAAACAGAATTTGTAGTAACTGATAACATCTTGGCCTTATATGCCCAATGACTCCATAAAAATGACATGTGGGTATAAATCTTTGATTTTTTTCGATGCTTATACCTTTTGGGTTGATCTGGACATATTATTTTTTCTTCATTCACTTTCTAGCACTCACCTTTATAGCATATGCCTTTGAAATTCCCTTTAACCTTATCAGTTTCTATCAACTTATCTTGTTTTTCCGTGCCTCCATTCAACATTCTTAATCCCTTTTCAATACTTATCAATTTCATTCTAGCTTCATCAAGCTCATCTGACGTCAACATCAGCTTCTTTTCTAACTCTTGTATGATGTTCTTTATGGAAAGATTCTCTTCCTTCAATTTTTCATTCTTTCTACACGTTTTTCACCCATTTTTCATACATAACTTTGTAATCCTCATAAATGTTCCCTTTTTATCATCTAGGTCACTTCCATTACTGTCATAATCTGATATTGGAACTTGAGCTGGATTATTTTCAAAAAAATTTATTTTCTCCCTTTCTTGACTTCAGTTACTTCCTTCCCAATTGCTGTTAAGCAAGTAACTGGACTTATGTTGTATAGGGCAACTAATGCAGAACCATTAGCGATTTCTTCTTCGCTGCCATATTCATTATCGGAATTATTTTCACTCCAGGTGCTCGTGAAGGATTTTCCTGTTCTCTTCTTCAAAGTATTAGCACATTCGGCTTGAACGTGTCTAAAACCTTGACATTCTTGACATTGGATTCTCCTTGCCTTCCGTTCACCCTTTTGTGTCTTGAATTGTTGTCTTGAATTGTTACTCGATAAACTTCCGCCATATTGTCTAAAGTCAGGTCTGTCCTTCTTCATTCTTTTCAGTCATTTACAAAAAATTTCGAGTGAGTAGTACCATGTCTTCATTTTCATTTGATTCATCTTCTGCATCATTCACACTTTTTCTAGTTTCCACCTGTAGTGCCAATCTTTTGCTTTTTTATTGCTTACCTCTTAAAAGATTTATCTCGAAGTTTGTAAGAATTCTAATAACATTTTTCAATGACAGATTATCAACATTGTAGGCCTCCTCTATTGCTACAATTTTTTGAATAAATCTTGTAGGTAGCGATGTCAATGTTTTCTTGACTAATTTCATGTTAGAGTATTTCTTCCCCAATTGATGAGCCTGATTTGTTATATCTTGCAATTTTTTATGAAAGTCTCCAATAGTCTCATTTTCATCCATCTTCAGCTCTTCAAATCGCACAACTAATATCTTTAGTTTCAACGCTATCACAAATTTTGACCCTTCATGAATAGTTTGCAAAGCATCTTATGCTTCTTTTGCCGATTCATAGGCTAAAATCATTGACAAGAGTCCCTCATCAACAGCACTGAATATCGCATGCATTGCTTGTGAATTTTTTAGTGCATTTTCTTCTTCGACTCTTGTCCATTCAGATGGATTTTTCTGAACTGCCTATCCTTTATCATTGGTGATTATCAAATGCGTCCAACCATGTACTACCGAATGCTAAGTTTTCGTGCCCTGAGCTTGAATGAAGACTTTCATCCATGATTTCCTTGCAGGATAGTTAGTTCCATCCAATAGTGGCAGTCTGGTGATTGGTGCACCCTGTCTTGTAGCCATATTCACAAAACTAAGATATGCACCAACTTGCTACTAAGTTCTGAATGACCTTGCTTTGATGCCAATTGAAAAACCAAAAGTGTTAATTGTTTCGCAAACTTTTCGTAAACTTCTTTGGTATGAACAAAATAAAACCAAGCAAAAACGAAATAATAAGAACACCAGAAATTTGGTAACGCAGTTTGGCACACTCTGCCTACGTCCACAGGGCCCTCACCAAGATTAATAACTTTCATCAAAGTACAATAGATTTACACAAGGTCACCTTAGAGCAACACCACTCAATCCTTGGAACTATCTCTCAACCTCACTTCCTGTGAAAGATTTTCACACCCAATAACACGACTGACTTGTGTTAATCTTGTCAGAGGATTTTTCTAACTACTTTCACTCAAACAACAATTAATAAAAATAACTTAAGTATTTAATCAACTAAAAACTAAAAGACAATATACTTGAGACAAAACAAAGACTTCCCTATGGTTTTAACTTCTCGAAATAATCCAACTAAATCTCTTCACCATAGCTAACTTTTTCTTCACAAAAACAAGTTGCAATGTTTCTTCAATTAATAACTAATACCCACTTCACATAAATGACTTTCACTGCTTCATTAACTCACACTCTCAGACACAATTTTTGAACACCAACAATTCACTTCAATATGCTCAATAATAAAAGATGTCTACAACGTCAACCCTTACTTACATATCTACTTCATCGTGACTCACACAACCCATCACACGTTGATCAGTGATTTTCCAAATCCACGCTCAACATAATCATTGTTTGATTGAACTAATGACTCTCTACCTAGTCTATCTCACACACGCCACTTGAGTTGCCGCACACACATGTTAGCAATAGACTCCTGCTGTAGATAAAAGATGTGAGCAATACACACCCTATGAGATTGTATCGTGGATACAATATATCAACTAATGAGAGTTAATGAGAGTCCCGCTATAACACCAGTACCACTTTAACAGCTTCATTACTATTGACTGCAACAGTAACATCCCAAATACAAAAACGCAATGACCACTATGTTCTATGTTCTTCCAAGCATGAACTCCATCCAATTTACTCACATGTCCAGCCAAATGATAATTGCAGTATCAACAATAAAATAGACTGTTATATCCTATATGTCCAATTAAAATGCCAAAACTAAATGATATATATATATAATATATCCTAACAAAAACAATTTAAAACAGAAGGCGCCTATAAAACTAAAATGAACCTATTGCAAGTTAAAAACATAAGGAGCCTATTATAAAAGTGAAGTAGCCTCTTGTTAAAATGAACACACACTAAATATAATGTGAAAATATAAAAGTTAAAGAGAGAGAGGAATGACGCAGTCGATTTATATTGTTTCAGCTTATAACCTAAGTCTATATCCAATCCCCAAGTATCCAACTTGGGTGTTTCACGAAAATCCCAAGTAGTAATTTGACAAGTCTCTTCAAGCTCACGAGTACATATTTTTCAATGTTCTCAAACCTTTCAAACTAGTAGTATTTAGCGATCCTCTACAATCTCTCAATAAATGAAGTTTGCTAGATATGAGCTTCAATGATTTTTCTCAAGAAGAAATTTCACTTTCTAAAGTACAAGAGATTTGATAATGATATCACTTTCAAGAGTATTGATGTTATTGATGTAATTCAAGAGTCTAATCTATTTTCGCAAAAATAGTGGCTCTTCCTTAAATAGATATCTTCTTTAACTAGCTGTTGCTTCTCTTATATCTTAAATTGATTTTGAATCTTCAATACCATATTTGATAAAATCTTCTAGTATCCAGATGTTAAGACAAATGATCATACCACGGAGCTCATTGTGATTTGTTATAAGATTCTTTAAGATATTGTGGAATCTTTTCTAATAAATCAGGTAAGTTCATTAGGAAGGTTTGCGTAAGAAATGAAACATTTATCATATGATTTTATTTCCTTTGGAGAATTAAACCGTTAGCAATAAAAGGAAATAAATATAATTTGAAAGGTCATCATCAAAACCAATAAGTCTTGAGCTACCAATCTCTCCTTTTTTATTATGAAAATCAATAATAGATATATTTTCAAAATTCAAACAAGAGTCCGATATATACCCGTTAGCTTTACAAGTTCTTACTAAATAGAAGGTGCCTTTCCTTAACTAATCAAAGAAATGACAAGAGCCCTATAAGCTTTATAAGTTCTTGCTTATTGGGAAGAGCCTTTCCTTTCTTCCATATAGACTTCACAACAAAAAATATCACAAATTCATCATATGCAAGTGACAATCATGCAAATATATCATCAATCTTCAGCAAAAATATATCGAATATCAAAAATAATTATCCCCTTTTTCATTATCAAAAAATATAGGGAAAATAACTAAATAGCCAAAAAACATCACAAGTATGTAAGAATAAACCAGACATAAATATATCTTCATCTTAACTCTTAGCTCTTAACTCTTAACTCTCTCCGTACATTAATGCTTTCCTTTAGAAGTTATTCTTAAGTAGAAAGTTATTTAACATCTTATACTATGCTCGAGAAGCCTACACATTACCATTTTCGTCACAAAAATCTTCAAATTCTCTATTATCAAACTATCCTCTATGATCAACCTAAATCGATGAAATGCAGTACCTTTTTTCAATCTTTTTTTTTTTTTGCAAAACTCCATCTTTTCTTTTAATGTTGTTGAAATGTGATACCTGTCATGTGTCTCGAACACTAACTATCAACTATCTATTGATTTTCTCTTGTCTCTGTTTTGAATCATATCTATAGAAAGTATTATCTCATTTTAGGCACCTAAATTTTTTAGGTCCTTTTAGGTTAGTAGTTTAACCTTTCGATCTCCAAACATACATTTGAGATAATTCTCTCATTCTATGAAAGTTACAAAAATGACTAATATGACCGTGTTTACCATAGTAGAAGCGCAAATCAAATGAATGAAAATTGATAAAATTTCTACCATGTATCAAGTTCATGCCATTGTGGTTATAACTACTGCTGGATTTGACAAAGAAATTCTTGTTTGGCCTCATTTTATTGTTTTCATTGTATCCTATTCCACCTTTATAAAAAACACATTTATCATTACTAAGAAATGTATCAAGGTTATTCCTTCCATCAACAAAATTTGTTATATCTTTTTCTAGAGATAAGATCTTTCCAACACTTTTCTCTTTCTCAAGTTTTAAGGTGACGACTTTTTCTTCTAGCTGTCTCACCTTTTCATAATCATTTTTTGGCAATGTATTTTCCAACTTAGCCATTCTTTCTTCTAAAACTTCCTTTTTAGAGACCTTTTGTTTATAATCAACCTCAAGAGACATATTCTTAGTAACCAAATTCTCATTCGCAGATTCTAATGATTTTATCTTACTCTTTAGAGATGCATCATTACTCTTGGACTTCTCAATTTCTTTGAAATATTTCATTGTCAACCTTTTGTACTGATCATACAATTTATGATATGCATTTTTTAATTCATCAATTTCAATATCAGAGTCAGAATAACCTACCTCATCATCTCCTGATTTATCCATAGGACAGACATTGTTGACTTCTTTAGACTCTTCTTCTTCAAAACTTTCAAAATTCTCATTTGACCAAGCTACTTTTAGTGCCATTCCTCTTCTGTAGGATCATCCTAATCTCACCTAAGCTCGGTTTCATGGATCATCAAGTTTTCTCGTAGCCAATTGAGTGAAATAGTGTCTAAATCCTTTGCAGTTTCTGGAGCTACCATCTTAGGTCTCCATTCCTTTGGTAGAGACCTTAGAATCTTTGTTATGAGCTCATCGTTGGGATATATCTTTCCCAATTTCTTTAAGGTCGTGATGATGTTGTTAAATCGTCTGAAGAATTCATCTATGGTTTCTCCCTATTTATGCCAATAGTTTCATATTGATGCACTAAAAAACTTATTCTATGCTTCTTTACCTTATTCGTTCCTTCAAAGTGACTTAAAGTTTTTATAATAGGATATCTTTTCATATTCTTCTGGAGATAACACACATATCAGATGATGTTTTACTTTAGCGTTTAGTTGTGCATTTCTTTTGTCAACGTCATTTCATACTTCTACGTTATCTGTAGTGGGAAGTGTAGCTCCAACTCTGATGGCTTGCCAAACTTCAATAACTACAGATTGGGGATAGATTGTCATTCTCTCTTTCCAATATGAATAGTTGTTTTCATTAAAGTAAAGAAGATTTTAGACAGATTGTCCTTCAAAATTTTCTCAAAATATTTGTCATGATCTATCACATGCTATAAAACACAAAATGTGACACCTTGCTCTGAAACCAAATGATAAAGCAAACTCATGCAAGAGATAAAAGACAGGGCCTATTAAAGTTTAAAACAATAGGAGCCTGTCAGACAATAGAAGTCAGATAAACAACAGGAACCTGTTAGACGATAGGAGCCCACTAAACAATAAATCATGTCAAAATAATTTAAAACAGAAGGCTCATGTTAAAACTGAAAGGAACCTATTGTAATTTGAAAACAAAAAGAGCCTATGGTAAAAGTGAAGAAACCTCTTGCTAAAATGAACACATACACAATATAATGCAAAAATATAAAAGTTAAAGAGAGAAAGGAATGGCGTAGTTGATTTATATTATTCGGCTTATAACCAAAACTTACGTCCAATCCCTAAGCATTCAACTTGAGTGTTTCACTAAAATCCCAAGTAGTAAGTTGACAAGCCTCTTCAAGCTCACGAGTACATATTTTTCAAGATTCTCCAACCTTTCAAATTAGTAGTATTTAGCTAGCCTTTATAAGTTCTCAATAAATGAAGTTTGCTCGATATGTACTTCAATGATTTCTCTCAAGAAGAATTTTCACTTTTTTGCAATTGCCGGAAATACTAAGCCCACTAAAGGCACAAAAATAGAGGGTAAGTCATTGAGAATTGTCATAGAATGG
>JANTPM010000008.1:16445161-16464057 GCA_025434745.1 Erythroxylum divaricatum
GCCAAAATGTCAAAGAGACATAACCTAAATCGGACTAAATTTGCTTAATATGCTAACCCCTAATTTGGGGCGTTACAAAACATCTCCCGTGCCTCTTGCCAATCGCTTAAGAAACCATCGGCAAAATTAGCTACCAACCTAGGAGAAACAGACTTGTTTTGCCATACTCTGAGATTACGATGATACCAAACACTCCACAGGATCGTCATCTTACGTACAAGGCACGTGATCGACTATGTATTGAGGCTATGCTCTAGAAAGGATTTGATCCCCATACTTGGCTGCTGCCAACCCATCGACAACCAAACTGCTTTACCTGTGGAGCAAGCTATCAACACGTGATCCAGGTCTTCTATGTGCCCGCAAATATCACATGCAATGTCAAGCGCAATGCCCTTTCAGCGAAGACGATCTTTATAGGGGAGGAAATCGCGTAGGCAACGCCAAATAAAGTCCTTGATCTTTAGTGGAAGAGCCATGTTCCACAACCGGTTCCAGGGACCGTCCATGAAAAGATTGATGATATCAGTAAACAAGGACAAAGCCACACAATAACCAGTTTTTACCGAATAAGAGCCATCCGAACTATAATGCCAAATTACTTGATCAAAGGTTTTTGATATAGCAATTGGGATCCTTGATACCCGCCCCACATCATAAGGAGTAAGCAAACCATCCAACATTGATGCATCCCAACTATGACCATCTTCCTTAATCAGATCACACACCTTTAGATTACCAACATCCAAACTAAATGGGGAAGAGACGTAAAAATTATTGGCTTCAGGAACCCATGAGTCTTTAAATACATTAATCGAAACTCCATTACCCACCCTCCAACGAACCCCATGGCTCAAAATATCCTTGGCCGCAAAAATAATTTTCCAAATAAAACTGGAATTAGGTCGATCCCTTGCCTCCATAAAACTACAAGAGGGGAAATATTTGGCTTTGAAGATTTTGCTCGGCAGAGAGTCAGGAAATGCTATAAAACGCCAGGCTTGTTTGCAGAACATAGCTAAATTAAAACAATGAAGATCCCGAAATCCCATACCTCCAAATTTTTTAGGAACACAAAGCCGCTCCCAACTCCCCCAGTGCATGGGCTTTCTAGTAGTAGTCCCCGATCCCTACCAGAAAGAGTTCATCATTCGCTATAATTCATCACATGTACCTCGAGGGATAAGGAACACACTCATACAATACGCAGGCAGGGCTTGTGCCACTGTCTTGATGACAATTTCCTTCCCTGGTTTGGAGAGCATCTTGCTTTTCCAGCTCGCAATACGTTTGTTCAGACGATCTTTGATAAAAGCAAAAACTTGTTTTTTCCTTCTACCGATGAGAGAGGGAAGCCCCAAATATCTCCCATGATCAATAGGAGTACTGACCCCTAATAAAGCTTCCACCGCGTTTCTATCAGAAGGTTGTGTTTGAATTGAACATAATGCTTGACTTCTGAAAATTAACTACCTGCCCCGAAGCTTCTTCATATATGGCCATAATTCTCTTGATATTCTGTCCTTTAGTCATATTTGCTCGGAAAAAAAAAGTTGTCGTCTGAGAAGAAGAGGTGCGAAACACTAGGGCATTCAGGACAAATAGAAACCCCATGGATATCCCCATTAGCCTCATTTTTCTCAACAGGGCCAATAAACCCTCGATTCACAGAATGAATAAGTACAGGGACAAAGAATCTCCTTGCCTCAACCAACGTTTTGGGATAATCGGTCCTACTTCAGAACCATTAAACGCCACTGAATACCTCACGGTAGTAACACATGCCATAACAATCTCCACCCATTTGCTGTCAAAGCCCAGCTTTAGCAAGATGAACCGAAGATATTTCCAGTCTACCCTGTCGTCAGCTTTACTTATATCAATCTTAAGAGCTGCTTCCCCAATCTTACCCTTCCCTTTATTCTTCATGTAATGTATGATCTCAAAAGTGACCATGATGTTGTCAGTGATGAATCGACCCGGGACAAACGCCCATTGCATGGGAGATATGATCCTTGGTAGAAGGATTTTGAGTTGGTTCGCAATCACCTTAGCAATGAGTTTGTAAAGAACGTTGCACAAAACAAAAAAAAATAGTTCTAATACAAAAGTTCTAATGTAGAATAATAGATTACATTCTTTGTTTATTAGCAATCATCATCTATAAAAGGTATTTTAAGGTTGCTTTAAATAAATATTTATAATGATGTTTTCAATTTTTTAAAAGAAGTACAAATATTATTTTCTTAAGAGAATTAAAGGCTAGTAATTAATTGAGTTTATTAAATTTATATTTCATAAAAGTTCTATCATAGTGAAATTCAATTTATAATTGATGACTTTAATAGAAGTTCATTACTTGAATAATCAATTCTAAAGTGTTTTTTTAATTGAGTAACCAACATTTTAAAACCTTAATAATTCAATTCAAAACATTAGTTTTTGCTCATGCGACTATCCGATAGATATTTAGTAAACATGTCACATTATTAAAAAAAAAGTTTTTGACGATCTATACAAGTTTTAAAAGATTAGTGACTAAATTAAAAATTTTGCACTAATTTAAAAAAAAACTTAAAAAATCGGATACTTTTAAGTATATTATCCCTTAATTTTTAAAAAAATAAACTTGAAAATAGTGATGCATTTAAAACTTTTCATGCTATATTTAAATACATAACAAAAATTACAAATCTTAAAGGATTTATAAACATAATGAATTATAACATATGGAGAAGGTTTTTAAGTAAGCATGAAACCACAGAATAGTTGATGTTCATCGTGGATGGTTTAGTTAGTTAATTTAATTTAATTATGTGGTTGTTGAGGAACACGCCCTTTGATTTTAATCAACAAACACTAATATGCTTTATATTTTAAAATAATATATTTTTCTTAATTTTAAGTTCTACTAAATAAGAACTCATGGTAATAAATACTATTTTCGGGTTTGTCTGGATAATGAATACAATAGGAAAATTATTAACCATAAAAAAACCATAAACAGTAATAAAACAAAGTATGTTTCTAATAAATTTAATTTTGTTTTTATAAATATACTAATTATATGTATCCATAAATAAATAGGAAGATAATCGTCTCTGTGTTGTGTGCCTGTACCCCCACCGTTGGTTGAGAGAGAAAGAAGCACGTTTGTAATTATGATCATTATTAAAGAAGGAAACGAAACCGAATTAAACAATGCGGCCAATTCTCTGACGGTGACGCAGGTCCTTCCTTTAAACCCTAATATTATATTTGATTATTTATTATGTTCTTTGTTCTTGGATTGATATTGTCGTTGCAAACTGTTTGTGGATGAATTCGATAAACCCTAAGTCAACAAAAAACAAAAAAGGGGAAATGGGAATTCGAACCGCATTGTAGGTTACTCAATTTTTGATTGTTGATTGATTGTTGATTGAATTTTTTAAAAAATTTATCTTGTGGGGTTTTCGTTCTTTTCTTTGTTTCTTTCCCTTCTGTTGTTGGGATTTGTCATGTGTTAGGGTTTTGGGATTCCGGGCTAGACGGTGTCGTTTTGCCAGGGGTTTTGATACAGAAGAATCGTTATTGTACGGACAAAGTACCGAACTCTAAATCTTAGGGAACGTTATCAACGGGAGAAAAATTCAATCTTATTGTCGTGATTATAGTTCACTGTTTGGGGAGTTCCATATGAAAAACATGCTGAGATATTGGAGATAAGAAGTACATTTTGAGACTCTCTTAGCAACTTGCCTGAAATCATGTAAGCTCAACCGTTTAAAGGTCTGCAGAAGGTTGGATACTAACTGGCTAAGCTAAGGGTACAATGCCATATCAGGGTCTCTACCCTTGTCGTCTCTCCGAGTATCAATAGGCAAAATTTTTTTTTTGAAGACATTATTTAATCAAGTGCCGTTAGGTGGTGATTACGTTTGGAATTAATGTCAACATTCTCTTTGCATGTGGAGTTCGATTTATACATACATTTTAATTTATGTCTGGTGGTTTGTTTTCCATGTAAGGCTTGCTGTTCCTTTTTCTGCTGATGATTGGTCTTCACAGTTACAGTAAATCTTGCTGAAACCTACTTTGTTGTTTGCAAATTGGTGCATGTTAGGGTAGATGTATGGCAGACGCTGAGCAGAGTTGTCTCAAGATTTTGAAATCCATCTCAGTTAGAAAGAAATGTTCTACATTATTTTCCTATTAATAACCTAAATATGCTAAGTGACTGGCATAAGGACCCCAAAATCAGTTCCTTCCGTGTTCTGGTTAGAAAGAGAATGTGTGCTCTGAAAACTTGATCAGTGTTTTCTATAGGAAGACTAGAGATTACAACAAGTTTCAGGAGTTTGTAACGATTATCCCAATCTGTTACAAATCATAACACAGGCAATTTCAATGTCTATGCAGTGTTCAAATTTTAGAACTGTGAGTGGATTATGAATGGCAGCAGTCAGCATTTGATCTTGTTGATCTGTTGGAGAACCAACTATTTATGGAAGCTACTTCACTGGTATGTTATCTCAGTGAAGTAAAGTCTTCCAAAAAAAAAAAAAAAAGGAGATGTATAACACTTCTGAAATTGATTTATGCTTGCCTCATTATTTCATCAAGTAACATTGATATGTTGTTTTTCTGCCGTTTTTATATGCATTCAACTTTAAGATATTTTGGTTTCCATTAAATCATTATTGACTCTAAATGTTGTTTATCTGGTGACTTATAACCTTTGCCTGTTGTTGGTATACCTGTTTTTCTTGCTTGAGAAAGGGGAAAACTGTTATTGATCAGTTCATCTAACCATGAACTGTCAATAATTTATGCTTCTTTTTTCTTGAATTCCATTAACCATGTTGTACATGATCTTCTAAACATGTTGCTAGGAGGACCACTTGAACCGAGAGATTTTGAGGTATCGGTTGCAAACTTTTATGCAGCAAAAAGTAGCTGATATAAACAACAGTGAACAATCTTGTAACTCCTCCATTCCTTTGCATATGAGAATGCCTTCACTGAAGTCCATATGTGGGCTGAACCCTCCATTTTATGACTACAAGTCATCAATGCTTGATAATAATGACCAATTTAACTTGATCAAAGGTGTGCCATTTAATTCTTATAATTGGACTTGCAATACTATGAATACTTTCTGTTTTTGTATTATAGCAGTATCTTATTTGGTATTTGTTGCGAACCAGGAGTTGCAAGAAAGGACATTGCTTCACCTGCAAGTGTTGAAATGGTTCTCTCTCCTGATAATATTTCCTCCATTACTACAAATTCGAATATGGATGGCTTTTCTAGGAATGAATGTCATGACTCTATTGCAAATGAATTGGCCTTTTCTCAAGAAGGCCAACCATATAGTTTTGAGGCATCATTCAGAGATGATCTAAAAGAGCAACGTTATGTTTATGGTATGTTTGTGGTATATTTATTGAGTACCTTAACTGAATTTTCCTTTTTTTTTCCTGTTTAATATTCATTACAAAGTTTTCAACTTTTTTATGGTAAATTATTCAATATCTTGGATTTTATGAATGATTGTTTCATTATTTTCTCTTCTCAGTTAGTTAGAAGACTGTTCGCTCCTAAATCCTAATGCTCAACAGTTCCAGAATACTACTTTCTTCAGAATCTTACGCTCCTTTATTTCAATCACTTATCATTTTTCGAAACATGTTTTAACTTTTTCATGTATCTGTTTCAAAAGATCAGAGGCATCTATTGTTATTGTATCAAGTAGAAATATATTGGAATATGCAATAACTTATCTTCATAACTATGATAAAAAAATGCATGCTGCTTGAACTTTGTAAGCTTGTAATTGCATGCAGTCCAGTGACATGCACTGATGTAGACAGTTACTGACACCTAGGTTGGCACATATGTTAAAAATCTCTTTCATTGATCTTATTCATGTTTGTTCTTATTTTATGTATAAAATATTCTCATCCCAGGTTGTTATTTCATTATTTTGTCAGGATAGCTAATGGTGGTGAAATTTACAGGTATTGGCAATAAGCAGAAAGCTCAGGGCATGACTTTACTGTCTACACGGGGGGAAAGGCAAGAATGTCCTAATTCAAGTCTGAACAACCAAGAACTTGTGCGACGGAAGTTTTCAGAAATGTCCAGTAATTTACCTAGCTTGCATATCAGCATGATGGATTCACCTCTTGGAGGCGCATTTCAATATGATTCAGAGACATCAGAGCAAAACCGGCAATTGCCACATCAACCAGATGATGTGTGTTTTAAACCATCAAAGGGTTTTGGACCCAATTATTTAACTAAACAGAGAGAAATATGTGGTCCAATTGCCAGAGATCTCTTGCCTTCTCTGCTCCCTTCAGTTCAATTAAACAGGGATCATATTACTTCCAATGACCCTGAGTCAGCATTTGTTTCAAATGTTGCTGCTGGACTGTCAAATTCAAGTAATCTACTGTTTATGGAACATCATATTTTACTTGCTTATGTCAATCAGAAGACTAGGGTTGCCCCTTCAGGAGATTGTCGAGTTTCTTTTGTTAACCATTTGCATTCAACAGCTTGTAAGAATTGCAGTTGCATGTGTAAATATTTCAACTTGCTTCTATCACATTTTGATAGCTGTCGGACTACCAATTGCTCTATTTGTGCTCCTGTTCGAAAACAAGGTACTGCCATTAAACTTGGCCAGAATATTAGCAGAGTGGAAAATGGTCTGCAGCGGGATCTCGGAGCTACAAATTCAGGTTGGACCACTTACTGTTCAGGAAATATGTTGCCTACAACAACACTATTGGAAATTAGCTCTTGTGATTCTGACAACATGCCACCTCCTCCAAAACGTCTGAAGATGAATGTAGAGAAGAAGATGAAAGAGTCTTTCTACTCATCATCAAACTTAATTTTGTCTTTGTTGGGTGAAATAATTCCTCCGTTGCAGCAATTACCTGAATCTCCTGTGTCCATCAACTCTGAGTTTACAGAAGGGAACAGTAGATTGTCAACAAATCCCATAGCAGATCATGCAACTGTTGTTGATGAGATCAGCTACAATTTTACTGATACTCTTCCTAGATTGGAAGCCCAGGTCTCTTTGCATGGTTCACAGGAGCTTACAGAGATTAATGATACTTATAAGGAAAACTTGTTAGAAGTTACATCTAGCTGCCACCTAGCCAAACCAAATGTTAAAAATAAATTAAATACATCTACAACAGAACAAGAAGTGAAGGCACAGTCTAGGATAAGAGGTGTGTCATTGATAGAGTTCTTCACAGCACGGCAAATTAGGGTACATATATCAAGTCTTCAGCAATTTGTTGATCAGGTGAGGTCCTCAGTCTGATTGATTAGTCCGATTAATTGTTTGTTGTCAATTGAGTACTAATATGTTGTACATTTACTTGTAGGGAGTATCAAAGGAAGGAAAGGACAGTGAGACAGTGCATACCATCAATGAGAACAGATGTAACCTGTGTGCAATGGATAGGATTTTACTTGCTCCAGCCCCATTGTACTGTTCATCTTGCACTGCTCGTATAAAACGTGGTGTTATTTATTACAGCGCAACAGGGGACAATGACACAAGACATTATTTTTGCACTGCATGCTACAAGGTGTCTCGAGGTGGGAATGTTACATTTTGTGGGATTTCTATTCCAAAGGCTAAGCTGGATAAAAGGAAAAATGATGACGAATTAGAAGAATCGGTATGTTTCTCAACAATTTTTTAAATTCTGAATCTTGAAAGTTATAAAGATATTCTTTCTGAGACTTATGTGCTTTTGCAGTGGGTTCAGTGTGATAAATGTAAACATTGGCAACACCAAATATGTGCCCTTTTTAATGACAAGAAAGACACAGGAGGGAAAGCCGAGTATATATGTCCCAAATGCTGCTTAGAAGAGATGCAAAGCAAGAAGTACATGCCATTATCAAAGGAAGCCACTTTCGGGGCAAAAGATATGCCAAAGACTCTTCTTAGTGACTACATTGAGCATAGGCTCTTTAGGCGTATTCAGCAAGAAAGAGAAGAAAGAGCAAAAGAGGCTGGAAAGGACATTGATGAGGTTAGATGCCAACTCTTTGATGATGCTGCACTTGCAGTCATTTTTATACACCTCATATTTGTTGATTCTGAGTCCTTTTAACTTTCCTCAGATTAAAAAAAATTCAGGAAAAATCAAATAGATTATTCTCTCTTACCTATGTCAAAATTTCTTGTATAATGCTTTGGATGCTTTTGAGCTGCAAAGCCATAATTTGCAACTTTTGAAGATTAAACCCAATAGTTGTGTATCCGGTTTCTTGAAATTCCTACAAGGCGATTGGGTACTTGGAACATGGATCTTCTGTATCTAGAAGTTTAAGAGGAGACTTTCCATGTGCATTAAGATTTTCTGTCGTGACTACCTTTTGTATGCATTGAATTTCTTGTTATGAGAGTTTCTGTTATTCCTCTATGATATTTTTTTAATAATTAATATGTAATGTTCCCTGGTTGCTAGATTCCAAGTGCAGAAGATCTTGTTGTCAGAGTGGTATTGTCTGTTAAAAAGCAGTTGCAAGTGAAGCAGCAGTTTCTAAATATCTTTCGCGGTGAGAACTACCCTGCTGAATTTCCATACAGATCAAAGGTGAAACTTTTAACTGTTAGTGTGTAGAATTTGCTTCTTGGATAATTCCTTCCTGGCATGTTGGAAGTTCTTTTTGACTACTGGAAATAAAATTGTTGACCAACAATTTAGTACATACACATTAAACTTCTTTGACATGGTGAAAGTAATTGAACTTTTGTTCATATAATTCTTCATAACTGAAGGGAATGGCAATGTTCATATCTAGTGCACTAGGATCTTGAGATGTTATTGTGTTTCTGCAATTTAGTTTCCTTTCATACCATTGCCAACTTACTTGGTTTTGGCAACATTGTGTCAGGTGATTCTTTTGTTCCAGAAGATTGAAGGAGTAGATGTATGTCTTTTCAGCATGTATGTTCAAGAGTTTGGCTCAGAATGCAGTCCTCCAAATCAACGTTGTGTCTATATATCCTATCTTGATTCAGTCAAGTATTTTAGGCCTGAAACAAGAACTGTAGCTGGAGAAGCTCTCCGTACATTTGTTTACCATGAAATATTGGTATAGGACTTGTTATTTTCTAAAAAATCTCTCTTGCCACGTAGAGCTAATATTCCTGGTAACACTTTTCTACATTTCCTTTTGTTTCTATTAACAGATTGGATACCTTGAGTACTGCAAGAGACGAGGTTTTGTAACCTGTCATCTGTGGGCCTGCCCCCCTCTAAAGGGTGAAGACTATATCTTGTATTGCCATCCAGAGACTCAAAAGACCCCCAAGCCTGATAAGCTGCGAAAATGGTCTCTCTCTCTCTCTCTCTCTCTTTCAGTCTGTTGTTGTACATACCCCTGTTGTGCAGACACCTGTCTTCAATTGTAAATGGTGTGTTTCATTAAGCAAATGAGTGGCTTCTAATGCTCTACCTGTGCCTCCGCCCAAATCTGCCCTGCAAACGAGCTATGTGCTGTCATTCGTTTGTGTGCTTGCGTGTTGTTTGTTTGTAGAAGTTAGTTTAACATTGAAGTGCTCATGGTAGCTCTACATTTTTTGTCAGTCTCAACCCCATAACTACTGTTACCTTTTCGCAATTAATGATCCTCTGCTTCCACTACTAACCTGAGCAGTAACTGATTCACTTATGCAGGTACCACTCAATGCTAAGGAAGGCTACCAACGAAGCTATTGTTGTTGACTTTACCAATTTATATGACCACTTCTTCGTTCCTACCAGGCAGTTTTCTTCCAAGATAACTGCATCTCGTTTACCATATTTTGATGGGGATTATTGGCTAACTGTTGCCGAGAATGTCATAAAACAAATTGAGCAGCAAAGTGGCAAAAATTCAGGTCATGAAGTGAAGAATGTCTTAACCAAAAGATCTCTCAAAGCCATGGGCCATACAAACTCATCTGCTTATGAAACTAAAGATATTTTGGTGATGCAGAAAGTATCACCCCTGAGCTTGTCACCTTTTTCTCTTTAGCTTTTCATGCAAATTTTTGTTTGAGATATTTTAATTTGGTCAACTCCTTCACCTGTAATTAACTGAAGAATTTTTTGTTTGTGATAAAACTAAACAATTTATGTCCTTTTTAGTTAAGGTCTAACAGAGAGAAAGTATTTGAGAAGTTAAAATCTTTTTCTTACAACTACCAGAAAGCATTTAGATGTGACGCAGGAGCTAAAAGAATTGCTCCTCTTTGATTTTCATATGATGTGGGGAAAGATTCAGATAGGTTTCAACAGATTAGGGTTATAATACTGTTGACTGTGTATGGAAGAATTGAAATATGATTAGGATTCAAAGCTATGAGCTTAGTCCATTTTCTCTCATTGTGTTAATGTCGTTCTGCTTTTCAGGTGGGTCAGGTTCTCTCTTCAGTTAAGGATGACTTTATTGTTGTCCATTTACAATATGTTTGTAGCTACTGCCATGAAGTGATATTATCTGGAAGGCGGTGGGATTGCAGTCAATGCAAAAAGTTTCATCTATGTGATAGGTAAGATATTTGTAAAAGCACTTTCACATATTACATTTTGGAAAACTATTATTCTCATCTTGGTAAAGTAGTAATGTAACTATTCTTTTGTTGTATTTTCCTATGCAAAACTCTTCTGTATTCAGATGCCGCGGCCTCAATGGTGGTGACATGCACAGTTTAAATGGCAAGGAAATGCATTTGCTGTCTAAGGTCTAGTCCTAACTGAATGTCCCATGTACATATACTTTTGTGTGATATATATTATATCAGAGGTCAGAATTACTTTGACGTTACAATATTTACCACCACTTGTGGCTTTGACAGTGTTCATTTCAAATTATTTCTTTCTTCCAGATTATGATGGATGATGTTGCATCTGATACAGAGGATCAAGATATTGTTTTGGAAAATCCATTATTTGAAATCAGACATAGTTTCCTGGATTTCTGTCAGAAGAATCATTATCAATTTGACACACTTCGCCGAGCAAAGCACTCATCAATGATGATCTTGCATCATCTCCTCATTTCAAGGGCAGAAACACCCAGGACAACTTGCAAACTTTTTCATAAAGATCGTGATATCAAAAATGGAGGAGGGGCTTCTGTGTCATGCTTTCACAGCAAGATTGATTCTTTGAGTCGTAATAAGTCGATTGATCCCTCCTTAACCTCTGATTACGAAACTGAGAGTAAATGTTTGCAGCTAAAAAGACCTCAGGTGTGCAAATCTTCCTTCTGACATTCTAATGTGTAACCATTGTTTAAATACCAGATATACTACTTTCCTAAGATTTTATGCTGCTATATGCTAGTAATTAAGTTTAATGGACTTAGGATCCAAGTTATGTGGCATTAATTTAATCTCAAAAGCTTTTGGTGCTGGCAGTTGTAAAATTGTTAAAAAAATGGCATTATAATTCCCTTTTTTTTGGATTGTTATCATGGCTAGATTATTTTAGGTTGACACTTCTCCTGTTTTCTGTGGCACAGCAAAAGATACTGCTTTTACTTCTGCAACATGCCTCTCAATGTCGAACAACTAATGGCAACTGCTGCTCTTATGCAAACTGCTTTCTTATAAAAAAATTGTTCTACCATGCAAGTAAGTGCACCATTCGAGGTTCTGGGGGTTGTCCATACTGTCAGAAGGTGTGGTATGCATTGAAGTTACATTCAAGAAATTGTAGGCAAACAAAATGCAGCCTACCGCGATGCCAGTGAGTTATACCTCTCCATTTCTATCTTCCCATTTTCTGGAGTTAAATAGATATGTTCAAATCAGTTTCTGATTGAAATATTCATGTTTTAATTTGTAGGGATCTGAAGAATTATGTAGAATCGCATGGCTGCATTTGAGTTCTGCCATTGTATAGCTAAGTTGGCAGTTCATATGACTAGCGAAATGTACAGTATCAACAAAGAGTCAACTGTACAGTGCTAGGTTTTGTAAGTGATAGAATTTTGCTTAATACAGCTGCATAAGAGTTATAACAGGTTGAAATTCTGGGATGATAAGACTGAAGCTTACTGACGTAGTATTTGTTGGTTTTAAGAATGTGAGTCAAGCTTGAGCTTGTCATGTCATTGTAATACTTTTGACTTCTACCGGGCATGTCTATAGCTTGAATAACAATTGTACATGTGATTAACCTGTCCATAGTGTCGAGTCTACTTTTAACAGCTAATCACGGAGAAAAAAAGTGCTTGGTTTGTGGTGTTTATTCCATACCAGCCTGGTTTATAGAATAATAAGAGACATTTAGGAATCAACAACTCCTTACAAACTTTATTGGAGGATAAGCCTTTTGAATGGATCTTCCAAATATAACAATCTTCTACATCATTATTAAGGGGTTGGGTAGGAATCAGGTGTTCTAAGCTTCTAGGATAACCAAATCATTCCCCGAGGGGATGTTAGTCATGAGTTGGAAGCCTTGTTGACTACTGATTAGAGGCCCTTAAGTCTCTTTTGTATAATTCTAGTGTTATTAACAAGGATTTAGTTCCCTTTGAGTTTATCTCGAAGCTTTTAGATAATCATAATTTTTTTGGTTATTTTATTATTAACCAAAATTTTTATTTTTTGAATTTTTAATTTAATAATATGATGACAGATTAGCAATTTACCAACAAATTATTTTTACAATAAATTAAAATTTTAAATATTTTATCTAGTAATATAAAATTGAATATTTTTATAATTTATATCTGGACATTTGATTTTGCTAGAACCTGATTTCTTAGTTTTCATGTAAGGTTTGAAGATAGAATCTGAAACAAGTTGTCTCACAAGAAAAGAAACTAGACTTCCTTTCGTGGAGCTCTGCTCAAAAACATGAAACATGCAACATTGCTTTATTCTATTTCTATCTCTATGTAAATCCTAAGACTAAAGATTGGCATCTTATATTGGAGGAGAATCATGCCATTGCCATGTGATAGTTATATAAAAATTTATAAATAATCTTTCTTACTATAATTCATTTTACCAGCAATGACTTTATATCGTTACAACGGCAGTAATGAAAAGTACTGTAGGGTTTTCTTTTTTTTTTTTTGACAACGAAGGGTGGATCAATTGGTCCAGATTTTTCACTTAAGGCTTTCCTTTCTAAGGAGATCTTGAGTTTGAGTCACGCCAAAAGAGGGGAAATAGGCATGTTTCTTATTAATGATCCTTTAGTCTCCTGGGTAACGCTCCTTGATCGGATCAATTACGGACGCCTCGCTTCCAGCGGTAGTGTGGGAATTGGAGCTGCTAGGGAACCTGGGAGCTGATGGAAACCTGATACTGAGCAGAGGTGAGCCAGTGATCAATCATCAGTTGAACAATATAGAATGTGTGAAGATTCTTTGTGTGCAGAAGTGTACAAGTTACGTAAGAACCTGAAGAATCTTGGGGTTCCAGATTTACATCCTCTAGGATCTTAGAGTGGGGTCGTAGGGATTTAAGATTAATCTAGCTAAGCCAAAATCTCTAATGTAATAAAAAAAAGTACAGTAGGGTTTTTGTGAAAAGGTCACGGAGGAACCAAACAGTGGGAAACTGGGATTGGAGGCTCACACGTGGACTTTTGTGCTGACGTGGCGATCCGATGAAAGCATTCACGGTTTAACTTTCTTAATTCTGATTCAATCTAACAAGAAAAGAAAAGCATTCGATCCCCAAAAAGTAAAACCCCAATTACGATTCTCCAAAACCCTTTCAAAACTTCCATAAATTTGGCAGCCCATTTTCTCTTCTATCGCTATAGTTCATGCAAATGGCGGTTCCGGCGATTAAGTTCCCGATATTCAAAGTGGTGAGGCTACTGGGAGTGATTGTGGCGGTTTTGATGCTGACGTGGACCGTCCACTACAGAGGAGGACTGGCTCTTGTTTCCGATAATAAAGATCTCATCTTTAATGTGATTTCTCGTATATCCTGTCCTTTCGCTGTTTATCTTTTGATAGGGGTTTTGTCTTATCATGGAAATATTTGGGTTTCGATATGTGTTGACTTTTGGTGTGGCTGATGCTGCATTTCTCTGTTGTAGGTACATCCTGTTCTAATGGTGATTGGACTTATACTGACGAACGGTGAAGGTAAGACAATGCTTAATCTGCTCTTGGGACTTATAGTTACTTGAAGACGTACAGGCATGCATTTTGGCGTTGAATCCTATTATTTATTTCGTTTCCTTTATGATAGAAAGAGCATTGTTGTCCAACTAGTGACTTGGACTATGATATGATGTTTCTCAATGTTCTCGGTGTTGTCCTATGAGAAACGGAAGCAGATGATGAATTACAAGGAAAGTTTCAAGTTTTTCTAATAACATAGGATTCATTTGCTTGCAGCGCTTATAACTTTCACTGATTTGCTAGTTATTACATTGGCGTGATTGCGATTTCTTCGTGACTATACAAGAAAATATGGAATTTTTTTTTAATATATTCTTCTCAATTTTGTACTTTTGCGAGAAGTCTCTATCCTCAGTGTGTAAAAGGTATTAAGGCAACTTAGATGCTTTATTGATCACTGCACTGCTATCCAGATCTGAAATTTGTGATGCATGACATGTACCAATCATATGGCTGATTACCCGATTTACTGTAATGATATGCATTCCCGCTGTTAGTTTCTACAGCTATTCTGATTTTTGGTAATTGAAGCAAATTTTACCTAATTGTGGATCAATTCTACGTACCTATATGCTGTTGATTCCTTTAGGGTGCTGCTCTACATTAATGTCAAGAACTGAATCTGGAATATGTTTCTTCTAGTAGTTTTATATAATCTTATTATATGTTTACAAGTCTTCTTCATCTTTTAGAATTGATACAAGGGCATGAACATTGCTAATCTGTATGCTCACAGCTGTCCAACAATTATTTCTATAGTGCTTTGTCTGCAGACTTTTTCTTGTTGATGTATTTACTTAAGTTTTGTTGCTAATGGGATTCAAAATTTGAAGTGTATGCATGATGAATTGATGAACAGTTGCTACATGCTTAAGATGGTTGAGCAACGAATTAATGTGTTCATTAAGTTTGCTTGGCTATTACCACAATTTTATCTCATCTCGTCATTTGAGCTAAGTCATAAATGATCGCCTGCTGTTAATATTGGGTTGTTCATTTACATTTTTGACATTTGCAGCCATGATTGCCTACAAGACAGTTCCAGGGACAAAAAGCTTTAAGAAACTAGTTCATCTTATTCTGCAACTTCTTGCTTTCTGTTTAAGCTTGATTGGTGTATGGGCTGCTTTGAAATTCCACAATGAGAAGGGCATTGACAACTTTTATAGCCTACATTCATGGTTGGGTCTAGCGTGCCTTTTCCTGTTTGGCATCCAGGTTTTAAGTGTTTTCCATCTTTTATCAATTACCGTTGTCCTATTTCTGATAACAACATTCTCATTGTGATTTCCATTTTTCAGTGGGCTGCTGGATTTGTGACCTTTTGGTATCCGGGTGGCTCAAAGAGTGCCAGAGCCAGCTTGCTTCCCTGGCATGTGTTTTTTGGGATTTACATTTATTCGTTGGCTATTGCTACTGCTACTACTGGTATCCTAGAAAAGGCCACCTTCCTTCAGACCAACCAAGTAATATCACGTTATTCAACAGAAGCTTTACTGGTGAACTCATTGGGCATCTTGATTATAATTCTGGGTGGTTTCGTAACTCTTGCAACAGTTGCACCTCTGAATGGCAAAAGTGGTGACATCACTAGAAACCCTGTAGAGTAGTCACAATATGTAAACTCCCTTGATTGCTCATGCCTAAGAGTTGTATTGTTATTGATTGCGAATCATAGGGGTTATTATCATTAAAACATTAATATATCACTGAAAAAGGGATTTAACTAAGGTTGTATGAATACTGGATGGCCAAAAGATGAATAACCTGGTAGATTTTTAGCTGGGTGGTTGAGGAGTGGACTTTCTTTGAATCATAGGAGTGCATATTTACATAGGTGAAGATAAAAACGTTGGGGTATGAGTGTTTCTAATGAATGAATTCCTATTCATTCATTGCAACTTAATCGATACCAAAAAGGACCAGACCAATCTGTTTCTTGAAAAACCTAATCAATAATTGATCACAAAATAAGGACTTAATTCAAAAGGTTAATGCAGCATTCCAGCCAAGTTAAAGCAAATGCATACATGATGGAAACCGATTCTGTCATGATGCAATCCGCTTTTCCATTTCAGGAGTTTGAAAAGAATTCTATGCCCCCAAAAGGGCATTGTAGATACATGATTCAATCCCGAAATAAGTAAAATCCAAGTCCACCGCTGTCATTCCTCTGCTTGCATTGGCCAGTCAGACAACTGAACACTTGCCTGGATACTATTGTTGAGAACCCTTGAGCGTCAGTTTCTTTGATATGATTCAATTTAGGGAAGTAGTTGGATTTGAAGATCAAAACAAAGAACAGAAAGAACGAGGAGATAGAATGGTACGGGACATTGAAATATAGTTAATAAAATAAGAGAGAAAAACAAGCAGCTGGTACAGAACAGCACGGCATCATTAGGAGCGAGGGAGGAAAGAATGAAGAGAAGAAGCAAGAGAGAATGGGGACAGTTGAATGGAGAAGAAACAAAGTCGTTTAAACATAAGAAGAAGAAAGAAAAATTGTACGTGCCATACTCATATTACTATTCAATATATTTAACCAGCCGATACAACGACTATAATAGACAGTAAATGATTTCTATTTGAAGAAACAAAGTAATGATAAGAGATTTTCAGTTCAGTGCAATAGAAACTTGGAGAAGTTGTATTTAAAGACTAGTTGGATATATTGATTGATGGGGTAGTACCTATAATTTTATGAATACGGGGTAATGTTAATTAATGGAGATTAAACCTGCAAATATTTTTTAGGGGAGGAGAGTTACAGATTTCTTGCCATCCATTGTGTGAAAACGAATGATCATGCGTTTTTGTATAGATGCTTTGATCATTAACATTGATTGGAGTATAGGGTGTTAAGGGTGCAGTGGTTATTATTCCTTAATGACATAGTTTGTAATTATGGGAAAGGAAGCATAATACATATTAGAATGGAAGGTCAGATGGTGATTGAAGAAAACAAGGCAGCTCACGATGCTCTTTTCAGTTAATGATGACAGATTTGGCAAAATCTTCTTTGGTTGAGAAAGAGGTTATAAAAATTACTAGAGGAAAATATTGAAGTTTTTGAAAAAGATAAAAGAGGGTCATCAGAACACCAAGTTTCATGATCTTCGAATTCTTTTAAAGGAGGAAACATAGCTCATAAACATGAGACCTGGTTGTTATAATGGAGTCCAACAAAACCCTGAAGTCACAGGTTCAAGCGACAAGATCCGCGCCTGGCGACCAAAAGGGACAAAATCTCTAAGTGTGATGGTGCGGGTCTCACCCTAACCAGAAGCTATTTAAGAGAAATAATGCTTAACCAAGGCATAATTAGGTGCTATGTGATCCCTTTTCCAGCCCTAGTGATCCTGATCAATAAGAGAGATGGGTTATAGTAGTTTTATGTCAATTATAGAGCCCCTTAACCATGGTACCATGAAGGATGTTTTTTCCATTACATTGGAGGAATTATTTTAAGGAATTACATGGAATGACATATTTTTCAAAACTTGATATCCAAATACGATGTCACCAGATTAGAAAGGACATCTATAAGATGACTTTCAAGATATATGGAGGCCATTACAAATTCTAAGTGATGCCTTTTGGTATAAAAAAATGTTGGTGCCGTTGTTCCAAAACTTGGTTAATGCCTACCTTTTTTGTCTTTTCAGTTATTAATGTTATTATGCAACGTTTAACATGTTATTACCGTTGTTATTATCGTAGTTATTACCGATAACGTTATTAACGTTTCCTCTTGCTTTAATATGACTTTATTCCCTTCTCAACGTATGAATCCTTTCCGCTATATGTGTCACTGACACTTATGCCCTTTTAGTCCTCTCCCCCTGTCACGCATCTGCTCATTTTCCCTATACAAGGCACACATCTCCTTCCATATACAAACGCCTTTATGCACATAAATTCTTGTCTTTTCTATTCAGCCTTTGTATGTTTTTATTAATTCTCGAAGGCATATCCTACTTTACCCTTTAGAGTGAATCGAAGTTGGTGAAGAAGATGTTAACCTTGGGAACAGATCTCATTGTCCTGCTGCACCGTAGAAAGGAAATTTTCAACTTAGGATAGTGATTTTCACGACGCTTTGCATTTTGAGATAAGTTTTATTTTTGGGTGCTATTTCATTATTTTGCTAACAAAAAACACTCCACCTACCTTTTAAGTCTTGATGAACTGCATTATCACATTAAATGAGGTTTGTAATAGTATTTTAATGATATTTTAGTTTATTGCAAGTTCTTTACACAACATTCAAGTCATTTATAACAAATGTTATGCATCTTAAAGATGCATAACTTATATGTCAAGCTCTCTAAATGTTCCTTTGTGCCTCAAAGTGAAATTTGGGGCATGTTATTAATATACAAGGAGTGTATAAGGATCCAAATAATATTAGTAGAATTTATAACAAATGTTATTAATAAGAATTTATTCATCATCATCATCAGTGGACTCTTCAAATACAATAGCACATTCATTCTCACTACCACTTGAAGTAAATCACACGTTAATATATTGAGTAATAAAATAATCAAGATACACAAAAAGGGGGATTGAATTGTGATAAACTTTTCGTTAATCCCTTCAATAACAATTACTTGTTCTTTCAGAAAACTTATCGTAAAACAACTCTTAACTAGTTTGAAAAACTTTGATAATAAAGAGAACTACGATATAAGTACGTAAGAGTTAGAGAGAGAAACACA
>JANTPM010000008.1:16475069-16498984 GCA_025434745.1 Erythroxylum divaricatum
TCGTCTGCTTTTCTTCCTTCTGTTTTTCTTTCGTCTGCTTTTCTTTCGTCTGCTTTTCTTCCTTCTGTTTTTCTTTCGTCTGCTTTTCTTCCTTCTGTTTTTCTTTCGTCTGCTTTTCTTCCGTCTGTTTTTCTTTCGTCTGCTTTTTCTTTCGTCTGCTTTTTGTATGTCCGTCTACTTTTCATATTATATTTCTCTTTGTTTATTATCAAAATTATTTAATACGTGAAGTCTGATTTTGACTTAACACCTATAACATTGAGTTATTCATTATCGATTCATAGTTATGAAAAAGACATCCAAATTGGAACTTCTGAGCTAATTAACGAGTGATAATTATACCAACTTACAAATGAAGTTTGAGTAGTTGTATAAATGCAACAATATAATAGTAGTCTTTAGGATGATGTCATACTTCCTATAACAATAAGGGGCTGTAAAAGAATAAGTAATCCCAATAATTAATTGGTAAGGATAAGTGACTAGATTGTTGCATAAATATCGTTGATGAGACTTAGAAATAAATGAATTGATATAAAATTTGATTGTTTATCATTAATTGGAATCAACAATGCTGGCCAATAATGCAATTTATGTAATAAACGCTGGCTCAACAAATGTATTTGTGACAATAGTGTGGATGGGAGTGGCTTTGTGATGTTTGTTAATTTGACCTTTTTTTATAATTATTTTTTAGGAAAAAATAAATTTTTATCACATCTTCAAAATATAGGTTGACATGTTGAAACATAGTAGACAACTTTGATATAAACAAAACCTACTATTAAGGACAAAGACTTTCTTTTGGTGGGAGAAGTATGTGAGACCCTTTTTACAATAAGTTGGACAACACCAAAATAATGAAAACACATTGGCATACTAGTATAAATGATTTTGCAAGAGAATGGAGCAAGTAAGGTTATCGAAAAAAATTGTTTAGAGCTTGGAATTTTGCAAGATGCATAAGTTGTTCATTTAAGTGGAAATACGTCACTTAGATTATTTAATAGTGTTCCAGAACCTTAAGGTAGAATTGATACAAGGAATTGATATGAATAATTATTAATAGGCATTAGAAAAATAAGGGCTAAAAGATGGAAGTATAAGTAAAACAATTGACACCTTAATTAACTAAATGTAATGGTAGTTTGTGATAATTTTAAGACAGTTGCTAAACTATCTAGATTTGAATTTCCTTCTTTTATAGTAGATTTGGAAACCAACTATCCTATTCTTTATTTATTTATTTTTGTTATTATTGTTTTCTGTTATACATATAAGAAGTTATCAGTAACATGTGTCTAAAGCTTTCACAATTATCTATCTAACTGTTGACAAATTTGCTTATAAATAGAACTCATAATGTAGGGTATGCCTAACATAAGTCCTTATCAAATGTTTTAAACACTTATTGTGCATCAATAAAGCCCTCTATTGTGTTTTATCTTATTCTAGTATTTGTCACTATCCTAAAACGTCCCTTTTATAGGATAAAATTATTAAGGTGTTCTATAAAAAATCGTTAAGAATATTATAGGAGACCTTAGTTGTTGGACATTCACTTAAAACCTCTTAAAGTATGTTTTTAGATGTGAAGAAACATTCCTCTTCATATATAGTTTGTTGGTTTTCATTCTCTAGGTCCTAAAATATCTAAATCGTAGCGTATATCAAGTATTCAATGGAAAATTTTGTTGAAATGAATTGAATAACTTAGTATGAAACAAAATTGTTTATGAGCAATTTATCAAATCTCCACTATATCAACGATAAAGGCTATATAAAAAAATTACGAATGCTACATTACCCACATTTTAAGCAACACCTTATAAAAAATTCAACATAATAAAATTGTAACATTTGTCTATGGTTGTTGATAATTAGATTTGTTCTAAATACTCGAAGATTTGAAAAAAAAACTTTTCAGCTCTTGACAAGAAAATCAAAAACTAATATACTATAATTCTAATTCATTTGATTAAAGAAAATAAGAGAAATTACTCTAATTTTAATACATTTAATCAAAGAAAATAAGACTTTGTTATGGACAGATGGAGTCAGAACTCCATGTAATGTTACTTTTCATTTATTTTAGGATAAGTTACATTTAAATCATGAATTTAGTATAATTTTACAATACTAGTCAAACATATAAAAATAACAATAAAATACTTAAATTTTCAATTTGTTATAAATCCTTTAGTCAAAAGAGCTAACATAACTTACCTTGTAAGTATAATCTTTGACCTATCAGCACCTATTTGACCTATAATAATACAGATCAACAATTAAATTAGAAATAAAAAAAAAGGAAGAGGAATAGAGAAAGCTTTCTGATCAAGCAAAGTTGAATCACCATAATATAGTGTGAGACACAAATTGCGAAAGAATATGAATCATTCTTATTTTATCAAAGTTCCATATAAAAGCACATTTGCGATTGAACATTGTTAAATGTAGTTTTTGCTAATTGTTCTTTCAAACTACTAGTGTTTGTCCTTTGAAACCTCAATTTCAAATTTCTTAACCACTGGAAACTCAAGCCAAAAGGACTCAAAACTAAAGTCAAAACCTTTTCTAACTCTTTACGATTCTTATAAAGTACAAACTATAGAGCAACATTAAATAAATTCTAAATCTTTCCTTTCTCTTTTTTTTTTTCCAAATTAAGATCCACATCTTTAAGAATTCACCCCATTCTACATTCAACAACAATCTCTTTGGCAAAATATTAAGATTCCAATTTCCAAAATAGAACCCTAAGATACAAAGAGTATTGAATTTGCAATTGCAACCAAAAGAACACTGTCAAATAAACGCAAAGAAGTTGAAATAACTAACAGCTAGAGAGAAAGATAAGGATATTGAACAAATCCTAATTTACATAGCCATTACGGTATAGGTAGAAAGTAAGTTATACAAGACCTTCGAAAAAGAGAGACTTAAGCTACAACAAGAAATTAAAGTTGCTTTATTTTTTATTTATTTTTTAACACATATTTTTAATTTAATTTTTAATGCAGATTATTTTATGTCACGTAAATACTAACTTATCAAGATTGTTACTTATGAAGTAAGTCATGCCAATATTATTAACTATAAATTTATTTACGAACTGGTTTTGTAACATCTTAAAAATTTGATCAATTTATTACTATTTTTTATGACTGCAATTAGTATTAGAAAATAACAAAAATTTAAAATTTAAATATAATTTCCTCTTTATTTTATCCCAGGAACAGTCTTTCAAGTTTTCAGCATTGCATAACTCTCCTCATTTCTTGTTTTGTTTTCCACCTCTTTAGGCCATTAATTACTTAAAAGAGAAGGATAAGTTACTAGTCTAAAAGGAAATCTATATATCACTTAATTATCAGATAAGTCCATTTCTTATCTCCTAAGGTCTAGTCAAAATTTTGGGAACGTCTAATTTCTTTGAGTAGAGAATGATTTAGAATTCGACTAATGACAATTAAAAATGAGATCAGACCAAATCGCAGGGAATTGTATACGCAGGACAATGATCTGTTAAACGCTTGGGAGCCCGATTATATTCGAAGAATTCCCAATTCAATCCGTCGGTTTGTTTGTCCAGAACAACAACATCTTCCGGTCGTCCGTCGCCGTCCAATTCGAATCTTCCGTCACCATCCCTAGCTACTTTCTCCAAAGAGGAGCTCTTGGGAAGTCTTCGTCACTGTGTTCCTATCGCCGTCGCTTCGTTTTGAAAAAAAGAACTGTCGGCATCAAGGGATATAGGTATCTCTGCCATACATGGCTGTCTGATACTGTTGGGCCAGATAAGAATCGCATCAAGCAACACCTCCTTGTTGTTTTGTTTTTTTGTTTGTCGATATCGACGAGGAGAGTAAATAGCACGATTTTCCTTCTTGCCAGTGTTCTCTATTCTGTTGATTGTTTACTGTATTAGTCCTTAGTCATTCATGAGTGTATGGTTTTCGCGATTCACTATCTGCAAGAGCCAGCTTGTTCTGCGAGTCTTTCAACTGGATTTGTCACTTATCTACCCACCTAAACATGTTGAGTCAAGTTCTTCGACTTTGATTACCATTTACGTCTTTTAACTCTTTTAACTCTTAGTACCAGTGATAATTACAATCACTTTGTTGAATCATCTAAAAGTTTGCTTGTTTATGAATTTTTGGTGTAGATATGTGGATTCTATAGTGCCCCATAACAAATAATTTGAATTTTGCGATGTGCCTCCTTTTGAATTGTCTATATATTGTCTGTATGATTTTGACCTTGAATGGAATGTTCTCTGTGCTTATATTTTATCTATGAATCTTTTGGCACCAAGATTCAAATCTTGTCTTGAGATTTTGAAACTTTCAATTTTAGTTTATATATCTTTGAAGAAAGGCCACAATAATGCTTTGTTGTTGGGCATTGCAATCAATAGATTTCTGATTCACTTGAATGTGCTTGGTGATGCTTCCCTATTCAACCGATTGGAGAATACAAAGAAACAATAGGGACATGCCTTGTGTTCTCAGAAGATGGTAATCTGTTGCCTATTCTTTCTTGTACATTATAAAAAGAATTGAGGGCAAAGTTACTGAGAAATTATACCAAACTATCAAACCTGGAAGGACATTATAGTCGACCTACACACCATGCTACTGTTTTTGGATCATTGACTGTAAATACTAAAGTGCTATGTCTATTAGTTTCTACATATAGTTTCCTCTAATCTTTGCTGGTGGGTCATTAATTGCTTGATTGTACGATTGTACAATCGAAAGAACATTTAGCGTTTGAAAAAATAGGTAAAAATTTTTACATCAAATACCAAGTTTTCCTTTTTCAAAACAAGTTAAAATTGTAATTGCTTCAATGGCTATTCACAATTTTATAAGATTAAATACTCAAAAGGATTAAGAGTTTTATCCATATGACGAAGATGATGAATTACTTCCTACAAATGAAGAAATTAATAAAAATGAAGACGTTGAAAAAAATCATTTAGACGAGTCACAAAATAACGAGATGAATGATGCGAAGGAACATATTACAAATCTTCTTGTATTACGATAAAATGCATAGTTTATATGTATTTAACTATTTAATCAGCTTGCATATTTAATTTAGGATTATAATATTATTTAACTTTTTTCACATATTTTAATATTTATTTTTCATATTAATTTTATTTCCTACAAGAAAATGAGACATCCCTTTAAATTATTTTCTATAAAATGGTTATCTAAGAATTAGATAACCGTAAATATAATATATTGTACTTTGCATATTGTTTAGAATAAATAATTTTATTATAAAATAAAATATAGTTAAAATTAATAAAAGTGCTTTTATTTTTATATTGCCAAACAGTCTACTGTATGAAGCTATTTTTTAATTGACAACCAAACAATCAACTGGCTTTTTTAAAAAGCTCTTATCAGAAAAACTCTACTGACAAAAGCTCTACTGATATAAACTCATCCAAACATACACTTGGGTTTGATCTAACATACATCTATAATTCATAGAACATCACCAGACGACCTAAGAAATGTGGTGTCTATTTCTTTCCACGTGTAACGTCGTAATCGTGATCAGTGCTGATTAAACGTGACTCAAATAAGTGATTTGGTTCAAACTTTTCCAAGTACATAAGAAGACATACCCTCATGGCACCATAAAAACATGTTGCAATGAAACATATTAGACCATGAAAAATTGACGACTCAAGTAAGTTTGATGTTCTACGCTTAAAAGGCAGCAACAAAGCGCTTTAAATCATATGAAACTAGGACAGGCTGGTCCCTTAGATATTCCAAGGCGAACTTCCATTCCGTGATGAAGGTCCGCTGGACGAAGAGCTTCTGAATCCCGAGGATCTGCAATTGAGACGTGAACAAGATGCAAGTTAGAAACACTATATACTTTATTTTCACTCGAGCAACTCCCATTTCGTTCTTCATTTTGATTGGCTTCCAGGATCCAAAGCTAACCACAACTCATGGAGAACAAAAGACGAGAGAAACAATTTATGCAAAACTTCAAGAAGGATTTCTTATTATTTGAGTATAAAGCAATTTATGTTGCTTACTAACAAATCACATTCTTGGGCCACAACACATATAATAATAGTTATCTAGTTGCGTAAACTCTAAAGCCAGATAAAAGACTTCCATCTCTTAAACGTACTGTCTAAAGAACTTCAAAATCACAGCAATAAAGACACACCGATATTGAAAGTTTTACCAACGTATAAACCTCTAAAAAACCTTTAAAAAATAGCAAACCTAAACTAATGATGTTATGAGTTATGAAACTAGTCAAATTCCCAATGCACCGACAATATTCACTTATGAAGTCTAACCAGCACATCTTAAATAGCAACTCATAAGAGAAATGGTCAAAATAAAGTAGAGTTCAGTAGGAATTCACAAAATCTACATTACCAAGCATATAATCCTCAACACTGAAATCTTCCAAGGTTCCTGTTATAGCCTCCAGTCCTAGCATTGATGATGAAATTGGTCCAGGGGGCCTCTGAAATCTGAAAAGGTTTGAAAGAAATATGGATAACATTCAGATAGCAGTGCAGACTAACATGTAGTTTATTGCAATCAAATTAAAATATTTGGGGAGTGAATTAAAAACTAGAAGGTTTGGAATGAAACAGAAAGAAAAGATTAGGGACTAAAATATGCTTTCTACAGAGAAATAACAGTTTTCACATCAATGGAACATTTACATGACCAACTAATATCATATCCAGCTATCATTTTCAAGAACTGACCAACCAACTGAACATAAGAAAACAGGTTCTCATTTTAGTTTTAGTTATTTCAATGTGTGAAACTAGGGTGATGAGACTTTCAAATATGAAGCCCAACTCTGCAGAACCATCGATTTCTACAGAACAAAGGAAAAATGAAGAATTGCTCAAACAGCAGAACAAAAGAACAGAGGTTTTCATCTTGTTTTAAGTATTTACTTATTTGATTATGCAACTAGAACATTGAATATTTCAAATATGAAGAAGCTCATGGTCTAAAACAAGGGGCTTCTATAAGCATATCATATGTCAGCTTCATCATAATTGTAACAGCTACAAAGGTTTCCTCAAAAAACAAAAGGAAGAGAGAGAGAGAGAGAGAGAAAGAAAGTAGCTAAACCAAAGGCATATGTAAACCAAAACTTGGTAATAGAGTAAGGAAAAATTGATCATTCCAAACAAAAAATATCTAATTACAAGATATGGATAAGATGAAAGGAACAGGAACAGCCCCAAGACACCTTTCGAAAACCTAAAAACACTTGAAAAGGCTTATAACACCCCATAGGCTAATACAATTTATTTCTTTCTTCAAACTTTTCTTCCAAAAATACTAGTGATGTTTGAGTTATAAAAACATCAAAGGAAAGTATGAAAGGAGGGACAAACCGAGAAAGAATCTGGCGATCAAGATCCATCTTGAGTGGAAAGGCCGAGCCGTAAGTTCTAGCCAGGATTTTTCTCTTAATATCTTCTTCATTCTTCTTATTCTATAAATTTAATTCATAAAACAATCATACACTGAGAAAATACAAGAACAAGCGGTTAAAGTAAATCGAGAGAAGAGGAAGGGGTGTTAGTTACAGTTTGATAGGAGGACTCGAGGGGGTGAGTTCCGACGAGGTCCGATTTGACGCCGTGGAGGCCAAAGCGAAGCGCGTCGTTTTGGATTCCTCCGATCTCGTGGGCTATTGCCTTGCCTCCTCCTTCCATTCTTCTTCTTCTTCCACTGGCTTTGTGAACAAGCTAAATAGCAAATCAAACGTGTGCAGTGCACAAGGGAGCTGTTTGTTTGCTCTTTCGCTCGCATCCATATAAATATAAGAAGAGTATGTTGAACGTCGTCGTTTACTCGTCAACTCAGGCAAGATTCAAGAAGAAAAGAGAACTATTTAAGAAATAATAGGACCCGACGAGAAGACAAGGTCAGTCGTGGCCCAATAAGATTTTATGGACCCAGACGGGCTGCATTAGTTTAAGTCAAGTCCAGCCCAACCCAATTCATCCTAAGTTTATAGGGGAACGACGTAAAAAGATTTTCACATTTTTCTATTAATTTTGTCAGGATTTATAAAATGTCAAAAAGGGCCCTGGTAAAAGAATTATATAATTTCATTTTGAAAAAATAAAGATGTGAAATTATCAGGTGAATACCAAGCAAGTTGAAAATAATTATGTCTTCGGGTCACTAAAAATCAAAATAAATCATCCAAAGTATTTCTCAAACGCCAGAGATATCTGACAAATTTTGAATTTTGTTCTTTTTGTCTGTTTGGGGTGATTGTGATTCTGCAAATAAGATGACCAAATGGATGTGAAGAAAACCTGTGAGGTGGGGTTGTAATCTACTAATCTTAGGTAACGTCCGTGGATGCCCGTGTTCTTTATTCAGATTTGCAGTTGTACTCGTAACGATACGGCATTCCATGTTTCAGAGGTATGGTAAGCACACCTTAGAATAGGCTACTGGAAGCAAGGAACATAGCCTATACTTTCAACTTTTACTTTCTTTTGACGGTCAAAAGCTATTTGAAGAGATCACGATTTGCATGGAAACTGGTTATTATATATTTATTTGGTTTCACTACGTACGTTCTCTATCTCCAGCAAGCAAGCAAGCAATGCATAGATTTAGTTATTTAATTCGCTTCCAGTTCCTGACGCCTCAAAGGTGCCTGCAGGTTTATCTTCTAAGGAGGAGTGTATCTATATTTAAATATTAACAAGTGTACCATTAAGTACTTTATCTATGTAGTATGTACTGAGCTAAATTGAAGGCTTGAGGGCTCAATCTGCCAAAAGTAAAACTACTCCATTCTCGAGTCTTCTAATAAATCAAGCAAGACCCTTTAACCTTTTACACTCACACGTACATTCTTAGCTGAGGTATGTGTTGTCTTTCCTGCAGCAACTATGTTATCATTCCGTCTACGTACTAGGACTCCTTTATCTTACAGTTACAGTTACCAATGTAACTAATTTGACTCCTTTTTCTACTGTGTCAATAATGAGTATGCGGAAGAGGAAAGGAAAAGCGAAGGTTTCTTCCGCCGATTCAAAGGCACAACAACTAGAACGACTCTCGGTGAATTTCACTGTGGAACTGTGCGAGCTATGGCAAACACACGAGCTGCTGTCTTTCTGTTCTCAGGAGGTCCCAATATCGCATGTGGAATGTTTCGATTTCGCGGTCAGTTTCAGTACTCCTTTTCTTTGGTCGAACTCTTTTAACTTTTAGTTGCATTGCATACAACTCTTCTTGTGTCAATTTACTACAACTGTGCACTGGTACTGCATGAATGTTTTTTAGAGGAAGGGGAACTGAGAACAGACGCACATATAGGAAAGAGGGTTGTAATGTGTGTGCATGTCAGAGGGAGAGATAAGCAATGATGCGACTGCTTTTGCATTTTAGCTGAAGAAACAATTAATCAATTTACGAACGTATATCCCTATTGATTACGGATTCATTTTTCTTCTGGATATCGTAATTCATAGCCCTGTCTGTTTTGGCGTATCTTACAACCAAGATGTTTTCCTTCGGAATACATTCCACCTGCTGATGCAAGTATCATTATGAGTTTCATTTCTCCTTTTTGGAAAACGCTCACCAACTCCAATACATTTGTGAACAATATAAATCTACTATTCACTTGATAATTTCACATGGTTTAGATTAATAAACAGATACTTATCGGTGAGAACTTCTGCACATCTAGCTATTATTGCATACATTATACGTAATAGTATGAACTATTAAGACGAAACTGTCTCCCCATATATAGCATTGTTTAGAAGGAGTCTTTTTCACTCTTCTGTAGGGTTGGTTTTAATGTTGAGATTAAGGCTTTAATTGAGAAGTTCATCTACATGCATACTCAAAAGCCAAGCCCAGGAAGTCCGTCCTTAGTTCTAGTCTGATATAACAATATTTCGAAACTAGAAAATGGAGTTTGCAATTAGAAAAATGGAAGTTAGTAGATTCTGACAGGAATAAAATAATTTCAGGTGCGAACTTAATGGCTTTTCTAGTATATTGTCGAAAAAACTGGCAAGATAAATTTAAAAGGAGACATATTTCAAATTGAACTGTAAACCAGGCAGAGGGGAAACCAGAAGGATTAAATAGGAGGAGAAGGAAACTAATAATCTTAGCAAAGTACATCATAAATAGATGGCATTAGACAAATTAGTAATAAGCAATTTTTTAATTAATTATTAATTTTTTATTTTCCCAGAGTTGGTTACACCACTAAAACCAATGCAAGATTGCAGTGTCTAAATGATGAAACTCTCAAGTATGCATCAAGTTCAGTCAAGATATATAATATCTTAAAGGGAAAGAAAGTGCTGATAAAGCTACCTTTACAATTAGATTAATTCCGAATACAAGAACTTAATATTTCAATATTTTTTAATATGAAAAACGTCACATTAGAAAGTGAGACCATAATCACAAGATTAAGCTTCTCTTTAAACATGGAAATGTGTAACTAAAGTTTTGTTAATAAGGAGAAGACGCTTGTTTATACAATGAACTATATAATGGTTGAATAGGTTTTTTATTTTGGCCAACCCCAAATTTGTTTCGATAATCTAATACTAGATGATGTAGAGCAAGGATAGCCTTCTCTTACTTTCTCCAAATTTCACCTTAATCTCTCTTTATCATTTGAATTTCAAATTTTTAAGGAAGAAATAATTTCATTCACAAGCCCTAAAGGATAGCTAAAAATTGACTACAATGCAAAGTTGTTAAAGAGACAAAAGGTACTAAAGATGTAACAAAATTAGCATTACATGTTAAGAAATGAGGCTAATTAAAGACACAACTATTTAATATAGATTCCATATGCTTTTGAGAGAAGAGCTCAATTTTTTTTTGTGAGGTTATAAGTTACTATAATTTTTCTTATCTAACAACTCACTCTATGGGTAAGAAAATATTTGTGTGATTTAAATTCGTGAAAATTTTTGAGTTTCTTTCGCTCCAAATGAAGTATATAGTGCAATTGAGACAAAAGCTTAAGCATGTCTAATCTTTGCCTATTATTTTGTATTGATTATTATCCCAAATTAGGATTTCATTCCAGTTATTATAGAGACAATCCAATTAAGTTTAATTAATGAAATATTCTAG
The DNA here is from genome assembly GCA_025434745.1 of Erythroxylum divaricatum. Lineage (NCBI taxonomy): Eukaryota > Viridiplantae > Streptophyta > Magnoliopsida > Malpighiales > Erythroxylaceae > Erythroxylum > Erythroxylum divaricatum. Next base: position 16,486,241 of record JANTPM010000008.1, read on the forward strand.
CCCAAATGGTGAAAGAGTAGCCACATTGAAAGAAAAAATGAGAGGTTGTCTCAAGAACCAAATTATAAAGGTAGCAAAACTAATTAGTTCAAATCTTAAGCATGTATTTTATTTTCAATCTACCTCTGGCAGCTAACCATGTGGTGAAGGAGGCTTTGGGTATCAATCATCCTTTCCAAACAATGTTATACCGAGGAACATAAAGAAGACGGGGTCTAATAACTCCTAAACATAAGGAATTGGAGAATTCTCCTTTACTTGTGGATTTTCATACAGTTTTATCCTTCAAAATGTGGTTTGGTAAATAGGTGGGAAGATAAAGAGCAATATGTCCATACCTTTTCAATGGGCTAGCCAAGAACACTGATCAATAATTTGAGAGACTCTAGCATGAGTTGAAATTTTAACTACAAGGGATGAAATTTCACTTTTTGTAAATAGAGGATTAAAAGGGGACCCATTATCAAATCAAAACTACGTGTCCTCTCCATTTCCAATGTGAATTTTCATTCTCTACTATTAGATTAATTAACCGAGACAAGGTAGGTTTAATGTTACAGTAAGAAATTTATCAGGATTGTGACTAAAAGTGTAACAAGACAAAGGAGTTTAATTGAGCTTGATATCAGTAGTTAAGTTAGTAACTGATTTTAAAGCCACTAAGGCTTGGCATCATATATAATTTATAAATAGAGTACAAAACACATTTCATATTAAAGAATATAATTACATTTATAGGTAGAATTTTAATTTTTCCGCTCTTGATCAAATAAAAAAAATATGTAAATGATAATTAGTAAGCCATCATGTTATCGCCTGTTGTACCACTTTCATGGTTGCTTTTCTCTCTACAAAAGGACTATCATTGTCACTCTGCAGTAATACACCAGTTTTGTGTTCTTATTAACCTCAAAACACAAATTAGAATAAGGAAACCCAGAGCCCTGTTACGTTAAAGACAATGTCTTTTCCAACCACAGGTCTGATATATATCCTTTCACTGATGTGCCTAGTCGACCATGTTAAGATCCGGTTGTGACCTCTGCTGTTTAATTAGTAATATTAGATTTAGCAAGGGTTGTACCTTAAGGACTTTTTAGATGATACAGACAACAAAAATGCATTAACTACTGCTCAAGGCTTCTGATTTAAATTGGGGTCAAAGAAGCCCCTTACTCCACTGAGCTAGAATCAATTAAAACGCACAAGAACTGGCGGCAGTTGGTGAGAGTACAAAAGTTCTGTACATGTTGTAGGTTGGTAACTTTGATCAAGAGTTTAACAGTTGCATTTTTATCAATTAAGTATTATATATGCAATTGAGTGTTTTGACGATGACTGGCTATTTTCTTGTGTGGACTTAAAGCACAAGTGAGACAATAGTATATGCATATATGCATTACATTGATAGAGAAGAATGAGGAGGATGGATAGATATCACATTCATATGTATACACGCAAGCGATTGAATGGTCAAATATTGATGATAGAGGCAATTCCTGAGATCGATCCTTTTCTCTTCTTAAAGCTTTGTATCAACTCTATGTATAGGTGGTAAATATAGAACACGCTCCAAGGCTTCACATGAAAAACCCCTTGCATTCAGTCCCCTAGCATCTTATGTAGGAGTTAATTATGTTTGGATGAATTTATGCAATATTTGTTGCTGGAAAAGAAATTGACTAGCAATTAGCTTAACAACATACGTAGACGGGAGACAACTCGATTGATAGGAAAGAGAGCAGAAAGCTATCCTAAATTTGATCTGCAACATCAAACATACAACAAAAGAACTACCCCCTTGCATTTTACTGCTTATTCATGCTATTTACTTTTGTTGATATTGATTGGTTTGATCAGCGTCCCAGAGTTTGCCGTAGATTTGCAATCCTGCAAATTGAGACAGAATTTAATGTTAAGTGTCGATGAACTCAGAAGCAAGGATGGTGTTTAAGAGATCCTACCTGTAGATAGGTTCATATTTGTGATAGCAACTAAGCTAGAACGAGTTAGTGCATTGCTTATGTCCCAATTTGGTGGCAGGCTGGGCAGGCAGTAGTTGCTGCCGTGGTGGTCGCTGGTTTTGCTGCAGCTAATAACTTCTTTTGCTAGTTCAAGGTTTTTTTGGTAACCCATGATTGTAGATGCCTTCAACTTCCTCTTCATCATGATTGACCCCTCAACAACGTCCTCTTCCGTCCGTACTTGATGGTAAAGTGAGTTAGAGGTAAGGTGTTCATCAGCTTCATGAACCGCATTCTTCACAGAACAGGTCAGTTTTTGCTGATCATCGGTAGAACCTGATTTCCCACAACCTTGATATTGGTTCGCCATATGAGGACTGGCGTCCGGACATTTGTCGGAGGACTCACGGACGCTTCTAGTGAACATCTTCACTCTCGTCCTTTCCCTTGCTCTTGCTCTTGCCTTTGCCCTAGACTCTTTGACCAGAGGATCCATCGTAGATTTTTGCAACTTCTTCGTCTTCTTCTCATTAGAAACAGCACCCAAAGGCTGAGTCTTTGAAACTGTCTCTTCTAGGTCATCATCAGCTTCAGACACAACCTCACACATGGAAATTCCATCCTGGGCTAGCTCCTTTATGGCTTTTCTTGATTTGGTGAGTAACCAATCTAGGGTTTCACTTGCTTTTTCAAACCCTAGCATGTCCTGGAGATCAAAAAACTTCCGGGCAATTCCTATGGACAATCTCACCCTCCGATCTCTCAAGCCTTGAGCAGTGTTGATTTTACTGTGCCTATCTTTCTTTGCAGGCCTTTTCAGAGGAAGGAAATCAGGATGATCAAGCTGATAACGGTCTATAAGTAAACCAAAATCCTGCTTAGAGTTCATGGCATGATTTGAGTTAGCTCCCATGCCCAGGAAAGACTCGGGCTCTGCTATTGAAGGATTAGTAGGTAACCAAGGAGCTGCGATAAGTGGGTTGTGATGGTGATGGTAAACTAACAAGCCATTAGTTTCGTGGTCAATAATCTCAGGAGGATCGTACTGACGAGAAGAAGAAGAAGGATGTAGACAAAGATTGACACAATTTGTGGAGGAGAACATTTGTTACTTTAGGCGTCACTGGTATTTCTCGGAGATCGATGATCTGTTTCAGAGAAAACTGTTTGTCTTGGACACCTGTGAAAGAGCTTCACTACCCATTTTTTAAAATCTTTTCCCAGGGTTCACTTCTCTGCTAGGATCGTACAATAAATATTTGGAAGAGACATGGATATCCACCGAACAATATAAGAGCAAGAGGGACAACAAGAAATGTGCTCTGATGTATTATTTTATCAACCACATTTTTTCTCTCTTCAGTACGTATAGGGCAAAGCTGGTATAGGTGGATGGATAGAGAAGGAGCTGAATAGTTTTTTGCCAACAGCAAAGTATGGTAGGGACTGATGGTAATCTTTTCACACTTTTTAAGCCCGTTAATCCAGAGATGTGACTTAGGGATTTAGGAATTGGGTTGCTCTTATCATAATTCCCAGATGTTGCTGGTCTATCTTTACCCAAAAACCTAAAATTTAGACTGAATAATAATAAAAGTAAATCCCGAGAGGCAAAAGTCTCCATACCACTCAATTAAATTCAAACCCTAAGGTTTCCATAACAGGCCTTTACTATATGTAGGCTTTAGGTAAGAACTACGAACTCCTAACTTTTATGTGGATACCTTGCTTTTACTAGATAAATAAAAATTCTTATTTGTGATGAAGTTTTAAGTTACAGTACTTAAAATATTAATTTTGCAAAAAAGAAACCTAGAATATGTCTGTATATCGTTTTAATTAAAATATAGATATTCTTCTTTCTTTAAATAAGACTTATTATTAACTTAACTTCTATCTAATAATTTTTTAAATATATTCACCCTAAATATTATAAATTATAATTATTTACAAAATGACTTTTCTTAATTATATAAAGAAAAATGCTACCAGAGCCACTTATGTAAGTCAATACTTTTGGAACTATAATTTATTATATTTATAAATTAGTTATTTTTGAAACAAATAAAAGATTCATATTTACTCTTATAGTAAATTACTCCTTTGTGATTCAGGTTCCAGTAATAAAAACAACATTTTTATAAAATGTTAAAGGAAGTTGCCTACAATTGATGTCTTCCCTCGACTCATGCAAAACGAAGACCCTTGTTGTTATTGTTGTTAGGTATTTTTTTGTATAAGTGTTGTACTTTTCACAAAGTATGGATCTTATTTATTTTGACAATTTATCTGAATGAATTATCGCATTTTGTGAAAAATATTTAATAAATAAAGATGGAAATTGATGTTAGTTTAATTACCATATTACATTCGATTTATATAAATGAATCATCGCGTTTTGTGAAAAATATTTAATAATTACATATGGAAATTGATGTTAGTGTAATTACCATATTATAGTCGATGCATGAAATGTTCATGTACTTATTGTGAGATGTAAGTGACATATTTATTATATGTTAAAATATAATCTTTTATTTGTATTAAAATTCTGTGTTCTAATGAAATCAGGTGGTTAAATTTAGATTACGTGACTGGTGTGTAGAATTTACTGCACACATGAAAACTTATAATTTTCATTAAAAAAAATGTCTTATTACTTTTTCGGTATTTAGTTATTTACTTTAAAAGGTGTTTTGGCACACACCTAATTCCAGTAACAGAGAAAGATTCCACTTCAGAAAGTTCACTATATCTGAAATCAGAAGGATGTGGATACCAATGTGTGTGTGGACGGTACACGTGGACTGTACCGAAAGATCATCGATGCACACCGAAAAAGGTAGAATTCAATTAGATAGGTAGACTTAAAATGTAGCAATATTTGGTTAAATGACAGTATTAAAAATTAAATCGAACCGCCTAAGATAATAAATGTTATTCAAATAATCATATTCTTTTTTCATAAATTAGATTTAGAAAAGATTAATACAGAAGATAAATTTTGGAGTAATTGATAAAATTACTTTACCACATAGTCATAGTCATAGACCTTGTACACTAAATAAATACGATGAATATATATATAAGAGATGTTTTAGTTTATCCTTATCCGCGGTACTTTGGTTATAAGCTTGTAATATGCAAAAAGCTTCAATATATTGGATTGGACAATTCAACTACGTACCTTATTGTTGATCTTTAATTAGTTCAAGTACCAACATTTATTACATGTCTGATTTCTCATATTCCGCACTTGTACTCGATCATTTTCTTCTCTAGAAATTCATGCCCTTGTTTCCCGCTGGTACTTTTGCCTGGTTGCCACAACTTATCAATTCCCAGTTTCCCACTTATCTAAATCTATGCCCTATATTAATTACTTATTATTATATAGACAGAGATCAATGAAACCAAGAAATGAAAAAGATAAAAGGCCTCATTATCGATTCTCGACAACGGCAGTGTGGGAATTCATTCAATGTGGTGGCTTCTTATGCGCACTGAAAAAAAAAAACAACCGTCTTACTAATAATTTAAGTGAGATTAAACCGTGATTTATTCTCTCACAATTTTATCGGATTGGAGTGTAGGAACACTTAGAATGAACGATTTTACCTTTTGAGTGAAAAGAAATAAAAAAGATAAGGAAAAGAAAATTTTGATGTTGCTTTGAAAAGACAGCCTATGTGTGGACAAAAGGTCATGGTTTGAGTGGGTGAGAGTGAATCACTCTACCATCACAGTTAATGCTTCCCAAATTCCTTTCACTCAGGCTTAGTTGAAAACTCAATACACTGTAGCCACTGGGAGATCTTTGATTAAAAGAGAACAGTCCTTCCAATTCCAAAAATCTTACGACATTTTACTAACTCGTGACAACTTGCTGTCTTCTTTTTTTTGGGTTACTGGTATGCATTTCCTTGAATTATTTTACTAAAATGGTGGTAAATGCACAGCCATTGTCCTTTTAAATATATATTAAATAAACCTTTAACACACTTGTTAAATTTCACGCTAATAATCACGTCACACCATTAAAGTAGCGAAAGTAAAAAAAAAACGACAAAAAGATTTAACGAGATTCGATCAAAGAAGCCTACGTTTTTTAGCAAGAGCAGAGATGATATTTTCACTATGAAGAAAAAATGATACAAGTTGATCCCTTTTATAACTAGGTCTTTATTTTTCTTACAGAAAACAGATCCATACTGAAGGGGGCGCAGTGTGTTGAGCTCCGAGCGATCCAAGCCTTTTGCTTTCAGTACAGATTTTTGTTTTTTTTCTAATTCGAATAGCACCACGAGCTTATCGGATCAGGTCGCTACTCTGAACCACAACAATTTCAAAGACAAAATAATAACAACACTTAATTATACACTCCCAAAAGATGGCATTAGATAGTCTTATTGGAACAATAGCGTGTAATTGTGATCGGAAACCAATTATTGTTACGTCTTTTTTTATGTTAGTATTCATAGTTGCAGCCAATGACTAAAGTTTGTTACTGTCCTTGTTACAGATGCAAATAAATCTTTATGGAACTTGTTTGGTTTTATATATTAAAGTTAGAAGTATTACCAGAAACTTGCAGAGTATTTGGTGCACTGCTTGAAATTTTCTTGTTGATTCTCTTGCATAAAATGGAGCAGGAGCACTCATAGGAGTAGAGTTCTGAGCACATATATATAAATCGCTTCATGGAGTTAATTTATTATGGAGCAGGGAAACAAATATCTGACTGACTAAGGTTACGTGCTTGCTTATCCTTCATAGAAACTGCTTGGGCAGGTTAAGGTGCACTGCACATGATGTTGGTACTAGGTAGACAAGATGTTGCACTTAGAGAGGTAGGTGGCTAGGGTAGGCTCCAAAACCCATGACGATCAAGGCAGCTCCATCACAACGCCAGCCTTTCGAAACTATATATTCCAGCCAAGCTGACCATAGCAAACCCTTAATTTGTTGTCTTCGTCTTGTAACTATATGACTTCTACCAATCCGTCTGTCTCATTACTCTGGTAATATTAGTTAAATTTTACTTTGCAGGTCTGGACCACTTGAAACTTGTGGGCAAGTATTCATCTTCGCTTCAACATTCAATCATCTCATGTCACCGCTTTCAGCTTATAATTGGATTTCTCATTGTTCATTAACACTTGTGTCATAGGAAAAACCACTCAACCAGATTGCCCTTCCCGTGTCACTCATCTTGCACAAGCTAGTATCCATAGACGACTCAACATTGTTTTATATATAGTCACTGAAATGCACACACAAACTTGGATAAATATATATCCTATTTTATAGTTTGAGAAAATGTTTTTTTCCAATTCCATGTTACATTTTTCTTTTCTTATGTTTTAGAATAAACATTCTTGTATTTCAGTTTCTGAGTTTCAAATGTTAATTTTCCATCAAAAGCTCAAGAAATGATTTCTTAACAAGAAAAGGGCTTTGATATCCAGGAAGGTTGAACTTTTGAGAGGAGACAAAGTGAAAAGGGATTGCTGCCTTATGTGATTGAAAAACGTTCATCAGTCTAATTTCAGTCATGCATTTTGATGTTAACGGAGTTTCTAATCAACCTTTTCTTTATACTGTCCATTCATTAAAACCTTTCACGGTACCTCTTCCTCTCGTCAGGCTTTCAAGCAAAAATGGCTCAGTCCCTTTCATTATCTTTTTCTCCCCATTTGTTTTGTCTGCTGGTGGTGGTGGCCTTTTTTTTTTAATGTCTAACGGTGACTGGAAAAGACAGGGTCTAAAGTAGTTATATGTAAGAAAGCATGATAATGTGAATAATTGCGGACGGTGAGTCTGCCTTGGATATTTGCTGATGAGGTGTGCATGTGCTATCAACTAAACGTTGCTCTTTCATCTACATGTGCAAATCAACCCTACAACTTTTGTCCTCACTTTTAGCAGTGTCCCTCCTTGGATGAGAAGCTTTTATGGACTCAGCACTATTTTCTTTCTGTTCTTTTTCCCAAGTCCTTAAAATTGTAAGTAAAAAGTCCCTACCTTTTTTGCCTATAAAATTAGTTTTGAGAGCAAGAATGAGACTTTTGCTAATGTGGGATGCCAAAGATATACATGCCATAAAGGGCCTTTAATTTCAGTTTGGTTTTCCTTGTTCTTCTTAAAAAAGGACATCATATTCCCTCTAGTAGTTGCTAGCCTAGCCTTGTTTTCTCCTCTTTTTTTTTTTTTCTTGTAAAAGAGGAAATCAATTGTAACCAAAATAGATAACCATGTGTTTAGTGGGTGATTGCTATCTTTCCTTCTCATGTCTAAGAACAAAGAATCCAATCAATAATCTTGGAGACAAAAGACAAGTATGAGAGGTTAAGCGGACAGAGGTTACATCAAATCCGTCCCATGCATTATCAACAATTGCTTTTAGCTTTCTAATTAAGTTGGTATAGCTAGATAACACTAACTTAGGACAGGGAATTCTTGTTGAAATCAATGTCTTACGTGGCCTTCCATAAAACCATCCTAGGACTCCATCGAAAGACATAATTTATATCTACTGCATCTGCATGTCGCCAAGTAGTCGGCTTTTAACGTTTCAATGAACAAAATAATATACAGTAGTATACGTGACTCATTTTATTAGCTATATATTACATATGAGTAGAATAATGTTGGAATCCATCTTGATCTTGGAGTAATATCAATTTAATTAATTGAAGGACCACACGTTAGATGCCTTTTTTTTTTGTTGTTGGAGTAATATATTAAAAGGCTTGAATAAGTTCTCTTTAATCAAGGTATGCTGTTATTTTCCTAAAATCACGCTAAACGTTGGTGATTGTATGATATATTCACAAACGCAGTGCTTTGATTGTTCTTGGTTTCTTTTCTAAGAAATTTCAACAAATCTGTGAAATTTATCGGGTGCAGCTCAGGAAAAAGCCCAACGGCCCAGCCTTTTGAACCCAAACCATTCCCTACTCTGCTCCGTCCCAATTGAATTTGAATAAGCGATCTGTTGTTATTCACTACCCAATCTGTTCTGCTTTTTCCAAGTTATCTATTTTCAGCATCAAAGCCGTTCAAAGTACGACGACTAACTTGGAATGAGACCCAGAAGGAAGAGGTGGTCTGGTCGGTCTCGGTCCCCTCCGGAGTCTGGCCCCAGTAAGTGTGGTTAGACCAAAAGTGGCAACGGTCACGAGCAGGACGTCGCTTCAGTTCAAGTCATCCTAACTCTATAAATGAAAATCGATAAAAATGTTATCTTAATATGCGTGCATGTGCAGACTGAGGGGCAGGTGATATTGAGGGCCTGCCTCACATATCCTCTCTTAGTTAGTGGGCCCTATCTCTGGAGATTTTACTTTCTAGGAGAAAACGAATCAGTCGGACAGCTGTTGTTAGAAGGGGACCAGGGAGTAGAAAGTGCACGTGGGTGCGGGTGAGGCTAAAGCTGCCATTTTGACCAATCAAACCTTCGTCTGGTCCTGCAATATCGAATTCCCAAAGATGTTTTGATTGGTCGACAGGCTGCACCTGCTTCAGATTTCAATACTGTTGCGGAAATTGTCAAAGACGAAAAGTGGGAGCAAAAATGCGAAAGATTCGGAATATTAACTAATATTATACATACACTTTAGAATAAAAACATAAAGTAAAGTTAGTATCCGAGTAACTCGCGAATGTATTAAAGCGAGTTCTATCATAGTACAGGGACATGTTTTATTACAATGAAATGAAATCCCTCTCTCTCTATTGTCTTTCTATAATTATCCTTTTATCTCTCTCTATAATAAATTTATGTTATTCAAGAAATCTTGTGTGTGATTGTGGTTGTGTGGTGAATCAAACTTTATTAATAATTTGGTATTAGAGTAGACAAACTGGGATTCACAATGACAAAAGGGACTAGAGGAGCAGAGATCCGAAAGTTGGAGGATAACTTTAAAAGGGCTCATGGAAGTACATGGTCGTAAAGAGAAGTTGTTCGCAAAAGCACAGAGTCGCCATGAATGATTGCTTCTAAGAATGCAGGATAGAAATGAGTGATTGCTATAGAAGGTTCAAAATACAACATAAAAATTAGAAAAGAAAAGCACAGAGTCGCCATGAATGATTGCTTCTAAGAATGCAGGATAGAAATGAGTGATTGCTATATGAGGTTCAAAATACAACAGAAAAATTAGAAAAGAAAATGTAGGAGTTACAAACGATGCTTTTACCAGGATTGTTGAAACAAGGGGAAGTAAGTAGTATAGCAGACCATACACCTCAAAACAACCGGACACAATATGAAAAGGCAGGGAACGTTACATCCACAAGGTTCAACAAATTTGAGTTTCTTTCGTTTGATGGGAAAACGTTAAGCTGTGGTTGGATCGTTGTGAACAGTTCTTTTAGTTAGACCAGACTCTGGGAAAAAAATGAAGGTGAGTGTAGCCATTTTCTATATAGATAAGCATGCACAGGAATTGTATCGTTTATTCATTAGAAATCATAATAAAATGACCATTTGGGAGATTTTAAGGAGTTGAAGCAAAACGAAACAGTACTAGAATATTGTGCTCAGTTTGATCATCACTCTAATAAGCTTTTACTTTCAGAGGAATACTTAGTCAATTTTTTTTGTTAAGGACCTTAAACCGAAGATTGGTGTTTCAGTGAAATTACACGACCCTATTCGTTATATCATGCCTATACGTTAGCTCGAAAACAGGAAATAATACTGATGTCGACGGGGAACTCTATGTTGAACAGAACCCATTCAACGAAGAATGTGACTAATGGTAATAATTTCAATTCAAATTTAAAATCACCTCATTTAACAACAATTGATCGCAGTTCGAGCACAGAAGATATATTATCCACACTGCCTTCAACATTACGATCACCATTGGTGCAATCTTACAAATCTTCAAAATCCATCAGTAGTAGAGATTTTGATGAAAAAAAGGGCAAAGGGGCTTTGTTTCTAGTGCGACGAGAAGTATATGTTAGGCCATAAATATAAGAAGAGGCAGCTATAGTTTTACGTAGTTTTTAAAGAAAATGACAGTGGGAAAGCGTCACCAAACCAAGAGGAGGATCTGGAGGAAGGATGTGTTGACAAAGATTGCCCCATAGTTTCCATGCAAGCGATGTTAGGATTCTCTTGGGAGACTGAATTTAAGCAAATGTAGTTACTGGGAATGCATAAATGAAGGTGAATTCACATACTCATTGATAATGGTAGTACACACAATTTTGTGGACATTGTAGTGACAAGGAAAGGGAAGTGCGAACTTAGTGAGATTGGTCCCATTTCAATCACAGTGGGCAGGTATTTACAACTAGAATGTCGACAGTGCTGTACGAACTTTGCATGGTCCAAGGTGTGTAATTCAATATGGACGCTCTGGTATTAACGTTAGGAGATTGTGACGTCGTTTTGGGTGTTCAATGGTTGGTGGGGCTAAACGATGTCTTATGCGACTTTAGGAATCAGATAATGACGTTTAGTTGGAAGGGGAGAGTGGTGACCTTGTGGGGAAATCCAGAAGGCAAATCAAGAGTCGTTTCAAGTAAATGGTTCCAGAAGGCTCTATAGTGCTCTTTGAGTGGCCAGTTGCTCATGATACAACTTTCCACTCCAATTGAATATCAACTCCAACAGATGTGAATGATAGAGAAGCAATGAATTGCATTTGACGAGATTAATGCAGTGTTGTTCGATTATGCAGAAGTGTTCTAGAAACAGTCTCATCTTCCCTCGCATCGCAAATACAACCACCAAATTGTGCCAAAGGATGGAGTCGTCGCAATCAACGCGAGGCCATACCGCTCTTTAGGGACCCAGAAGGATATAATAGAATAGGAGGTCAAAGAACTCATGAAGCAGGGGTTTATCTGCCACAGCTATGGTCCATATGTGTTACCAGTAGTTCTCATCAAGAAGAAGGACAACTTGTGGCGAATGTATGTGGACTACTAGAAGCTGAACAGATATACGGTGAAAGACAAATTTTTGATACCCTTTGTCGAAGAATTGTTGGATGAACTACATGGAGTTAGCTAGTTTTCCAAGCTGGATCTGCGTTTAGGTTACCACCAAATCTGGATGAAACCAGAAATATTCCAAAGACAAGTTTCAAAACACATGAGGGGCATTACAAGTTCTTAGTGATGCCTTTTGGGTTGATGAATATGCCGTCTACATTTAAACGGTTAATGAACAAAGTGTTTAAGCCATTTCTGCATCGTTTCATCTTAGTTTTTTTATGTTCAAAATTGTATGAGTTGCTAGAAAAATAAACACGATAATTCTGCTTACCCTGGATTACCACAACCTCTCAAGGTACCAAAAGGAAGCTGGAAGGAGGTGAGTATTGATTTCTTGGAGGGCTTACCTGTTTCGAAGGGGAAATCAGTCATCTGAGTGGTGGCAGATCTATTCACTAAATATTCTCATTTTATTCCTGTTAATGTTGAGAAATCGGATCCGGATCTGATCCGACCGCAGCGAAATAATCATAAAATTTTTTCGTGATTTTTGATTTCCCGAAAACCAAGATCTATTTAATTCTATAAAATGATTAATACGAATCATAATAAAGCAGAATTTAATTCGTACCTTATTCCGAAGCTTGATCATTATCTTGATGCATCCCTCGAACCGTTTCTGAAACCAATCCGTCTCAACCACCGTAGCCGCACAAGTGTCCGGCCTCTAACAGTATCCACAGAACAGGTTGAGAGAACTCTGTAACTTTTACAGAGAGGGTTAAGCATGAAGTGCTAGCTACATAGAGCTTAAGCCTAT
>JANTPM010000008.1:16525779-16538285 GCA_025434745.1 Erythroxylum divaricatum
CAATCAATTTTTGTCAAATTAATCTAAAAAATTCACAATTTTCATGAAAAGGTAGAAGAATGTCTTATGAATCCAATGCTTCAAAAATCAGGTCAATCGGAGGTCGGACGAAAAAGTTATGGCCAAAAGAGTGAAAGATGTTCAAGTCAGGAAAATCGACAGGTTCGTGATCGCGACGTGTCGCGACAGCGAACTGGGAGGTGGAAGTGCGAGTTTGCGTCGCGATCGCGAACTGCGTGGCGAACGCACGATTTCGTGACTACGATGCGCCGCGATCACGAAATGCGCCTTCCTCCTTTGCTTTTTCTTTTCCGACATCCCAACTTCCAAAACCCGTATATTTTGACTCAGAACTCCAAATTTTGCAAAATTGGTATCATTGGAAATCTAAAAGAATGATCTATAACTATCATGAAGGACCCAAAAATCAATTCCATCTTTAAAGGGGTCAAAAATCTACTCAAAGTTTCTTCCCAAAAATGCCATCCTAAAACAACAATACAATTTCCATAAATCATAATTTACTATTCCAAGGTCCAAAAATTCTATACTTTATATCAATGGAAAGATAAAAATATAATCTAAAACTTTTATTAAGAACTTCAAAGCAATTTAAACTTCTAGCTAAGTCAATTTTTCAATCAAAGTTTCTTTCCTGTTAAAACTCACCTAAACGATATCAAAACTTCAGACATTCACATCATTCAATTCTCATATCCAAAAATTCCATACTTTATAGCATCGGAAAGATTGAAAGACAAGCTACAACTTTCATGTAGACCGCTTAACTTAATTCAAAATATATCAGTCCATAATTTTTCTCAAAATACAGTACACACAAATCTACACTTATGGACATTTTCAAAACGAAGCAAAATAACCTTAACTTCGAATGGTCATAACTTTCAATCCCGATATCGAAAAATGTGATACTTTAAAGCGATAGAAAGCTTTCAACAGAAGCTACAATTTTTATGAAGATCATTTGATCAAAATCTGCCTAGATTAAGCCAAAAAAATTCACAAAGATTTCAGCCCAAAAAGTCAACTCTACTACTATTCATCCCCAAAAAGTCAAACTTACAATTCATCCAAAATCTCACGCTTTCACTATTTATTTCTTGCTTTTCAACTTCTATTTAAATCAAATTATTCACTCTCAATTTCATAGCACATACACATTTACTCAAAACTCAAGTCATCTAAAACCAAAAATAAATCTTTTCACATCAATTTCCTTTAGCTCAAAACACTCACAACACATTCATATACAAAAACACTCTTTTCATACATTATCCTCAAACATATCATGTCAATTTGCTCCAATTAGCATAGCTCAATTAAAACATCAAACACAATCATTCCACTTCATGCATATTCTTTTTCTTTATACTTACATAATTCACCACGATTTTCTCATTTAATTTCATTTTATAAGTCAAAAATCCCACTAAAAGATCAGGGTCCAATAGTAAATGTGCTTAAATAGATCAAACACTAAAAGGAATAAATCAAATTCTAGAGGACAAGACCATGAATGTTCATTACTGGGACCATGCATAAGTTAAGTTGTGACTTGAATAACCATCATCTTTAAATTAAGTTCATAAATGATATGGTAAAATAGTAGCTTAAAAAATGAAGAAGACATAGAAAATAACATAAAAGAGTGACAAAATGTGTCAAAATTCTAGTTTTAGTACGTTTTATTTATTTAGTGTTGGATTAAACAAGAGAAATTTGGTAAATATGAATTAAGTAATGCAAATTCAAGTGTTATGTGAAATTTTAGTGCAAATTTTAACGTTATAATCAAAGTCTATATATAACGTTAGTTTATACAAAATATAACATAATTATCCTAATATGAAATTGCATCATTTTAATGAATTGATTTGATGATTGATGATTATAAGAGCTTTTATGATAATTTGATAATGACTTAGAAGGCTATGTAAAATGAGTTGTATAATAATTTTAAAAGTATTGTAAATGAAAAGGTTAAAACCATTAAAAAAAAGTCATGTATAAGTAATTTTATTTATGTTCATATAAGATGTAATATAGTTAAAGGTGTAAATATTAAATTCAGTTAACTTTGATACAAATAAGAAGTTTGATATTTAATTAATAAAAATTTAGTTTAGACCATGATTAAAAAATTATAAAGTTCTCAAGATTTATACAACCTAAGCTCATAATTTTATGAAGGTAATTTAGTATTTATTTGATCTCTTCTTCTTTATTAACTTATAGTTTCTTTTTGTCTTATAAAACTTATTCTCTCAATCTGAATTAAGGTTTCAAATTCTACTAATCTTTCCTCTAAAGTATAAAATCAATGAAAAATGTATACTTATAATCACTAAAAGGAGAACAAAAACCTCACATTTACAATTTATTATCGCCATTTAATAGTGATAAAAATAATATGACATATTAATAATGATTCTCTTATACTAGATATGTTTAGAGTAGTTATTTGATTCATATGATATTATGTAATTCATAATTTTCTAAAAGTAATTTGGAGAGAGATTTATGCCAAATACACATTTTAACAATTACTTATATAATAAATAGTTTTAAAATCAATTATAAATTCAACTATTGTAACATAATAATAACATGTAATTTGCAATTATGGGATAAAGAAATAACTATTTCCATTATTATTTAAAGTAGAAGAGCAAGGATAAAAGGAAAAAAAGAAAACGTTGACCACAGCCCTCACACACCCAAATTAGAGTATTTACTATTTAACAGCATAAATGTTCATTGTTACGATTGAAAATTCAAATTGGAAAAAAAAAAGAGAAATAATGTATAGTTGTACTCCTACAAATATTTAATAAATATTAATCGCTCCTCACCCGATTCTGATTCGGGTAATCAATCTGATTATAAGTCTCAAAATTAGAATTAGAGTTGGAAGCCACCAAGGTAATCTCAGAAGGTGATCATCAATAACAGACAACTAACTATATATATATATATGTTCAAGTCCAAAAAAACAAGGGTCGGAACAAAAACTAATATTATATGAACCCAATTGTGTGAGTGATTTTAGTTTGTTAAATCACACAACAGAGCCAACGGGTCTCCAATGTCCAGCATCTCCAATGTCCTAACAACCACCACCCCAACGAATCTCAGGTTGTTGACCCGACAACAATGGTACTTGTCCAATCTTCCAAACTCTCGATCCCTCCTCTTCTTCCTCATGCCACCTCTTTACTCTTTGAACCAAACTCTCTCTCTCTAGCCCTTTTACACTCTGATTCTTCCATCTCTCTCTTCCCTTCCTTTTCCTCTTCCCCTCTCCCTCTTCAACCCCAAATCCTCATTCCTTCGCCTTCCTCTTCTTCTACTTTCCTCCTCCTCCAATCCCACAAAAACCCTAACCCAACAGTCGTTTTTCTTGTTGCTGGCCCTCATAAGGGTGGTTCCCAGGTCCTGTTTAGATTCTACATCCTTCAGAAAAGCAATCTTTTTTCGAAGGCTCAAGTTGTTTGCAATCAGAAGGGGCTTTGTTTTGATCCAAAGTTTGGAGCTTTGGTTGATGTTAATCATGGGGTTTCAGTAAGGATTGTTGGGTCTACCAACTTCTTTGTGATGTATTCTGTTTCAAGTAAGAAACTTTGTGTCTTTGCGGTCAAACTGATTGGTGACGGCGACGGTGATGTGGTGAAATTGATGAGGTGTGCTGTGGTTGAATGCTGCGTGCCGGTTTCGACAATGAGTTTGTCGTATGGGTTCTTGATTCTTGGGGAGGATAATGGGGTTAGGATTTTCAGTTTGAGGCAATTGGTGAAAGGCAAGGCTAAAGTTAAGAATTTAAAGTTGAATAGGAACTTGGATTTTAATGGGAAGTTGGACACTAAGGGAATTAGATTGCCAAATGGAGTGATTGGCAATGATACTCGTTGTCGTTTGGCTTCAGAGAATGATTTGACTGTTGCCTCAGATGGGAAGAATGAGAAGGATTGTCCATCCGGTAAGTAACTTGTCTGGTGTGTTCTTTTTTAAGGGTGCTTATGTTTATAATTAGTTTAATTTGGACGTTGGAAGTTGAGTAAGTAATAGCCATTCGATGTGTTTGTTTTAGGAAATATATTAATTTAGTCTCCTGGTATCAGTTATAAGAACACCTTTAAGAATATCTTGTTAGATTATCTCCAGGCATTTGAATCTGGGAGATCTATTTCTACAAGCATTACTGAAGTTGAAGGAGGTTTCTCCTAAAGTAGAATCACGTTAGTGTTTTACCTTTTCTTTTTCACCAAAAGAAAGTTAGTTATATTTGGTAGTAGTAACTTTGGAGAGGGATCACTGAATTCCGTACAGTAATATGTCTTACCTTCAAAGTCAAGAAAATTTATTGCAGCACATGTTCTCATGCCGCCTTCTGCAAAACATAAACGTGCTCTGCTGGATTAATTATCCCTGTGAATTTGAATTTTGTGATTGGCAAGTTGTCTTTCGAGATAATATACAAACGGTTTACCATTCTAATTTCTTAGTTGTCTGTTCTTCCCAATTGTTATTGAACCAGTAGCTAGTCCACTTCATCCATGTTGTTCATACACTATTTTTTGTCATACCTTGAGAGCTTCAAGAGCTGAACTTATAAAAGTTATTCAAGTAATTGAATGTGATTGTCATGAACTTGATCTTTAACATGCTGCTGCTTTTAGAAAATAAAGCAATCATCAGAATTTAATAGGCATTTTGCTTGGACTATGTATTGCCAATTATTGGACTGATATCCTTTTACATTATATTTCTTCTTCCACTATTTAGATTTGATCGTCTAGGTTAGGGAAATTAATATGTTTGATGGATGGAAGGAGGCAAAAGGGTATAAATGCTCTTCAGTTGTTATGGTAACTTGTGTTTTTGCTCAGGAGAGTTGCCAAGTCTTTTAGGATACTAGATGATGGGAGGCATGTTAATTTCATGAACCACCTTGATTCGATACTTTCAATTTGTACTTTTCTTTTTGTCAAAAAAAATCTTTTCCTGTGCGAGATACCTAATCCTTCTTTCTTTCTTTTTTTGTTACTAAATAATGTTTTCTTGCCAAAAAGAGAGAAAGAGAGAGCTAAAAATTAAAAGTGAAATCAGGCAACTGTGTAGCTGATGAGTAGATGGATTTGCTTCATCACTTTGTGCAATTAGTCTACACAGTATAGTTAGCTTGTTGCTTCCTTTTGTTGACAGACTCTCCATTTGATGTGCTAATATTTTGTTTCTTGCCCATTTTAGTAACAATGGATCACTTATTAATAATGTTCTTATTGTGCCTTCAAATAAATAGGAGAGGTTATCAATTGCTGAGGTAAATCAATTGTAAATAACATAGGGAACAAGGTTCATCCTGGATTTGACGATTAAATCTCAATGATGCGAAAATATCTTTGTGCCCTTTTCCTTTTTTTTTTCTTTTCTTGCATGAGGTTCAATGGTACTCTTCGTACCAGTGAAAAGGTTTTGTTCCTTTGAAAAGAACGGTGTACTTATTTCTTATGTATTTGTGTCAGAATATGGGTCTGGTAACTCCATGTATAAAGACCACATATATGCCATTTTATGTGCTCTATGTATGGAGATCATTCTTTTATGTGCAGTTCCTCTGACAGATTGTTTGAAGGAATTTCTTTTGTCCAGGAATGGATGCAAGTCATATTAAGGGAGGTGCTCTCCTTTGCTTAAATCATAAGGATGCCTCTAGATGGTAAATTGCTGATTAGTAGAAATGTCTTTGATTGGGGACAGTCTCTTGTGTTCTCTCTAACCAATGGAGGTTGCTAAAACTTTCTTCTTTCTTTGGATTTGTTCCAAATAATTCTGAGGCTTTGTACAATTTGATCCTGTTTCTAAAAACAATAATCATATTCTGTGATTTTCATGGCATTGAGATGCTCATTAATAGTTTAAGTAAGCACTGGCTTGTGGAGCTAATTATGCATATTCACTTGTAGTAAAGCAGAGATCTCTCAAATGCAGACAAGACTCTGTTGAAGGAGGTGCTTGTTTTGTAGCATTTCAGAGAAAGGAAGCGGAAAGCTTGAAATCTACAATTATCAAGACTATTTCTATCCAGGCCCTATCCTCCAAAAAGTTTATAATACTGGACTCAAATGGGGATTTGCATATCTTGAGTGTTTCTATTCCCATAGGTGGATCAAACATTGCCTCTAACATGATGCAATTGCATCATAGTATGAGCGCTCAGAAGATGGCTGTCATCCCTGATGTTCCTTCAAGTATGTATCTCATAGTTCCTCATTCAACTTTTATATTGCTTACATTTTCAAACAATAGTTAGACCACATTGATAATGTGGTAACAACCAGTTTCTTGTTATCGATACTTTCATGTTCATGAGGAATGGATGACAACATGTGGCCTTTACTAAAGACAATCGAGATGTTGTCTTGTTTATTTAAGTGGTTAATACCTTTTGGCCTCTAATTTTGGTGGAAATAGTAAAACGACTGATGACGCTAATATGAATTTGTAGGTAAAACCTTTTGGATATCAGATGGATTTTATTCTGTGCATGTTATGAATGCACCTGACACAGATGCTGCTGTGAACAATACTGATGGAGATGGGAATCAGGAGAAATTAACAGATATCTCAGGTTTTGTTATAATCTAAATTCTAATTTGGCTGTTTTCTAATTATGACTGCATTCCCGTCGATATCTGTACCACTTTGACAATTCCTACATGCTTTTTGTTGTTAACATAAAGTTTGTTCCAGTTTTTTGCTTTTATCTTGTCATATGCAAATCCTCCCAATAACATGTACTGGGTTTTTTTTAATATATCATGATCCCGTATTTTAGTATCTCTTCTAACTTCTGTATTTCTACTTCACTTTCTCCACTTCTGTAGATGTCTTTGCTTTCAGTTGCTGAAGGTTTCTCAACATTTGTATTTTTGTCTTTAGTTATTGGAGCAATTTTTACTGGTGAAAAGATACAAGATCTTGTACCTTTGGCTGCAAATAGTATTTTAATTCTTGGAAAAGGTAATCTTTGCCTCTCTTTTTCATAAATTATTGTCATATTATTAAATTTTAAATGTAGGAACTAACATAATGTCCTACCAAAATAGATGCTAGCTTTGAAGAGATTTGCCTTCAAACCATGCCCATCAAAACTATAGAAAACATTAAAAGAATGGTCATCTCTTAATAATGTTGTTATTTCCAGCTTTTCATCAATGAGCATATTTTGACTAGAGTAAATTTTGTGGCGATTTATGTCATTACATCAATATTTGCAACATTATTAGTTTGTATAGAATTGCTGATCAAATTTGCATTTATTTGTTGTTTCGGGATAAACTGTGCATTTTGGGTATCCAAGTTTCTGTATAGATGAATATGAATGGCTGGAGAATTTGATTGTTTTGACCTAAGTAGCTAATAAGTAAGCTGTTTATCTACTGTTCTGATTATTTGGATTCTAACATCCTTGGCAATTCTTTATCTCCTAATCAGGAACTCTCTATTCATATGCAATTTCGTGAAGTTATTCAACTGTTATCTCCTATTAGTGGTGAGAATTGCTGTTCTGCATCTGTCCTCTGTTGGAACCTTGCTACATACTTCTGTGGCATGATACAAGTTGTAATTCTGGTAGGATATCAATGTTCCAGGACATGTTATTTATCAACATCCCAGTGCTGTTGGTTTCCAAATCCAAGTTCTTAAAAGGTGAATACTATTGAACAATTCCATAAAATAGATTCCTGCATATTACCTGATTATTCAATTTTTTCACTGCTGTCTAACTCAATACTTCAATTACAGTTGGGCCACCATGCTTTTTGATTTCTCCACGGTTTCATCTGTCCTTGTGTTGTGAAATGAAGAAATTCAGTTATTTCTAATGCAAGACCTGGAGTGCAATGAGCTTGAAGGTATGTCATGGGAAATTCTCTTATTTGTGGTTATGGAACTCAAGCTATGAGCAAAGGATGATTGTACACACATTATTGGAACAAGAAAAAATATATATAGTTTGATATGCTAAGCTGGGATTTTTTTTGGTAAGAGCATAAAAGCTTTTTGCTCAACGCAATGATAACTTAAACAAGACTATGATTATACTAGCTATTATTTGGCCACCTCATTCCATGTTTTTATGCTCCCTCGATTTTCTTTTTGCCTCCCACTTGCATTTGCTAATGATTCTTCATCGGAAAATAAGTTTTTGTGTTTTTGGCCTGTCCAAAACCCATAAACATCTTGAAGTGTTGTTTTTAGAAATCTGTTGTTTGGTCAATTAGCTGCCATGACAGTGGGGTGGAATTACATAACATCACCTTAAAAGTGCTTCTACTTAAATTGAATTGTATTTCTTGTACCATTTATGTATCAAGGTGGATATAGTAATTCTCTCCTTACCTTTCCTAAACATTTTGTGTTCTTTAAAAGGTGAAATCGGAACAAATCGGATACTTGTGTAGAGCTCTAATCTTGAAAGTCGAGTTTTATGGCTCTACTGCTCGGGCAGCTTCTGTATTTGCAAACGGCCTTTGCTGCAGAAGCAATGATTATACTTGCCTTTGCAAAGTTTGCACTAAAAGTTGCAATATTGCCAGAGGGGTGGAACCATCAACCAGTAATCAGAGAACAGTTAATATGATGTGGATAGCTGGAGTTGCTATTCTGTCCAAGGACTTGATTCTTTTTCTATATTTTGAGATTTTCTATGGGCAGCGTAGAAATACAGCTTACGTTATGTTTTTATCTCTCTTTTGTTTTTTAGTGCAGTTTCTGTCTGTTACTTTTAGTAATTCCTGGGATTAACCCGACAGTACTACGTAATTACAATCTCGTTTGTTCAAGGACGGTTCAGCAGTTGTTTAGATCATTGGTGGAAATATTGTACCATATTTTAATTCTTGTGGTGTCTTGATCCCTTTCTTCTCTTCACGAATTGGACTCATTCCTCTCGGAACTTTGTTTTGTTTCCCTGCTTGTCCTTGAGCTTTGTAACTCGCCAATCAAAAGGGAAAAGAAAATGAAGAGTGCACAAATGGAGGTGATCTGCCATAAATAAGTATTTGATTACCGGTGAAGAAACTTTGAGATTGTAAGGGGTAGTACTATGTTTACATCATATGAAATTGCCAGTATAGGATGGATAAAGATAGTTGGTGTCTGTTAAGGGTGTTCTGCAGCCACTAAACAATCCACATTCATAGCTTCTGCATGATTGACTCTGTTTTACCAAAATTTGCTAGGGAAGTTTATAATGTGATTTCTGCATGTTAGCCAATTCAAAGAAGGCAAAACATAAAGGACCTTATCGATTTTGTTTAAGTCAGCAGGTATCCGGCTACTTTGGAAGTGTCATGGACTCTGTTGCATTTCTGTGCTGAAACCTGGCGCTCCATTGCTTGAGATTAGGAGTTTCAGAATATAAGTTTCAGTTACTTTGAAGAATTAGAAGGAGATTCGGAGTTTGGTCACTTTTGTGGTGATCTTGCACAGGGTTCCAAGTAGCACATTCAATTAGTTAGTTATAAGCATATTACTAAATACGAGTGATTTAAACTTGATTTTTCGTTTGCCTTAAGGTTAATTTTAACTTCTTTCACCAGTAAATAATTGACTAGTGACCCATACCTGGCAGCCCCGAGACAAAAGAAAGCTCAGAAAAAGACCTAAGGGATAAAATATTTTATCATCTCTGTTAGGAAACTTTAGAGATTAAATGAAGCAGAAAGGGCCTAAATTCTATTGGCAACAACACAAGAACTCGTCCCTGTCAACGAAACCTACCTTGCATGCACACGAGACAAAAACCTGATGAAGTGGCCATGAATATGATGAGCCCTGGGGTTGGAGAGACGGGACCCATCTGCTTCCCCCCCAATACCGTTCACTCATTTTCATGAAGATGATGACAGGCACGTGACAACGCAACTACACCTTCACATTCACATGCACATCCACGAAAGGACTCTCCTTATGGACCCTCCCTATTCTAGCAAGCAGTACGTCCATGTCCATCCTCCTGCTACTCTGTGTCCTAAGAAAACAACCCAGCACTCGTGTCTACTTATCCCAAAACATCGTCATTCCTCAACCACTTCATCTCTAGTTAATGAATCAAACCGGTCGTAGAGCTCTGCAACTCTTATGCTTTCCAATTAAATAACAAAGGTTGGTAGAAGCTTCGGAAGAAATGTGCCCCATCTCATCATTTATAAATTACATAGCAGGCATAAAGAGCTTCAACACAAGCTATCTTATCATGTTTGTACATTAGACACATCGGAAGTGGCTCTTTGGAACCTGTAATATTGATACGCTATCCTCACTCGAGTGGATAAAGTATAGAAATCTCTTGCAATTTGGAAAACTTATTTTGCTTACACAAGTCCGCACTGTTGAAAACTGCCTAAATATTTGTAGATTGGTTTAGGATGCAAGTATCATATCTATAGATTGGATTAGGATAACTTTATCATTTAGATTATTTTTCTGTGTTTATTTTTAGGATGACTATTTTTAAAAAAAAAGTTTAGGAAGTTCTTATCCATGCCTATGGATGAGGGATGTATTTGAGTTTTTGTTAAACTCCAGCTCTATTCAAAGTGTTCTACAATGGAAGTTTATGATCATCCTCGGTATAACTTCTTATTTCTAAATTTCTGCTTTAATAATAACAAATTGGTATCAGAGCTTTCATCTTGAGGGATTTGTGAATTGAGTGAAACCATAATAAAGGTTGACACAACATCCACAATTGTTGTACCACCAATTTTTTATGGTGACATCTATGAAGCGTGGGATATCAGGATGATTGTTCATCTTGAAGCTCTAAATCTTTGGGAGGAAGCAGAAGAAGACTATGAAGTGTTCCAATTATTCAAAAATCCTACAATGGCGCAGCTAAAGAATCATAAAGAAAAAAAGATAAAGAGGTCCAAAAAGAATCATAAAGAAAAAAAGATAAAGAAGCCCAAGATGAAAGCTTGTCTTTTTTAGCTATGTCAAGTGTGAGTTTTACAAGAATTATGAATCTACAACCTACTAAAGATATTTGGGATTACCTAAAATTTGAATATTTAGGCAGTGAAAGAACTAAAGATATACAAGTGCTCAACTTAATCAGAGAATTTGAAACGAATAGTATGAAGGAGATAGAAACTATTAAAAAGTTATACTGACATGTTGCTAAGCATTGTTAATAAGGTACAATTTCTTGGCAAGGATTTTCCTGATAAAAAAGTGTACAAAAAAATTCTTGTCACTGTACCTGAAAAAAATGAATCCAAAATATCTTCAATGGAAAAATCTAAAGATTTGTTAAGAATATTTCTTTGGGAGAATTAGTAAATGTTTTGCAGGCAATAAAGTAGAGAAGAATGATGAGATAAGAGAAGGCAGTATAAGATGCTTTTTGAATAAAAGCACAAAACCCAGAAGGAGGCAAAGACAAGAATAATAACAACAGGAAAATCAACCAAAAAATTGAGGGCTTTAACGAGCAACAAGATGTCCACACTACAAAAAGACAAATCACCCTCAAAGAAAATATTGATGGAGGCTTGATGTCAAACACAAAAAGTATGATAATATGGGACATATGGAATGGATCTGCAAGTCTCAACATGAAGAGGCAAAGGTGTCCATAGAGCAAAACCTAGAGGAACAACTATTTGTTGCTACATACTTTATTACAAACAACAGTTCCAGCGATTCTTGGCTAATAGACAGCGACTGTACAAATTATATGACTAGTGCTCAAAACCTCTTTAAAGAGCTTGATAAATCCAATATTTCCAAGATGAAAATTGGAAATGGTGATTTTATGTTACTCAGATGAAAAAGAACTATAACTATTGAGAGTATCATAGGTTGTGCTTGACATTGACCAAAATCTGCTTAGTGTTGCAAGCTAGTTGAAAAGGATTTCAAAGTCATATTTGAAAACAAATGGTGTTTGATTAAAGGTGCGAAAGGTAGAGATGTATTTAAGGTGAAAATGAGAGCTAAAATTTATACTTTAAATCTGATGGAGTAAATAGTTTTTTTTAAGCATTATGAGCAATGTTAAATTATGGCACAAGAGACTTGGATATTTCCATCATGCTGGATTTCTTTATATGCAGAAACATGCCTTGGTGAAAGGTATCTCATTACGCGAAAACAAGTTAGTTGATTGTGTGGCTTGTCAATATATGAAAATTAAGTTAACCATTCCCTCAAACAGCATAAAGAGTAACACACAAGTTACAACCGGTGTACACAGATATTAAAGAACCTCAAAAAATATTATTTTTAAATGGTAACAAATACTATATTATATTTATTGATGATTTCACCATATTTTGCTAGATTTATTGTAACATATCATCACTGATGGGAATGGTAAATTGGGACGGTCTAGTAGGTCATTGCATATTTTGATATGAGCATACATTTGGCCTCTAATTTTAGAGGAATGAGACATTTTGCACATGCACATATAG
>JANTPM010000008.1:16538739-16552922 GCA_025434745.1 Erythroxylum divaricatum
CTGCATGCAAGTCAGAGATTGAGGTCGGGATCAGTTCACGTCTGCATTAGTGTCATTCTGTTCTTGTGTAAATTTGTTTTTCTGCAATTTTCGTATAATAGTACTTATTATTTCAGTGGGTCCCAATTGGTTAATGTTGTATTTGTAATGTGATTACTGAAAGTGTTCAGGAATAGCATTGGGCCCAATTTGGTTATGGATTTTTGTGCATGAGATGGTTTAAATACTTTTGAGTGTATTTTATGACTGAAATTGTGTTATGTTCGAAAATTTTTTTGAATTAAAGCGGGCCCAAATCGTTTACTGAATTCCGCGCATACAATTGTTTTCAAAAATACAAATGTCATACTGAGTTTTTGGACTATAATTGAGTGCTCTAGCATACCACCCTCGTGAGACAGGGGCTCGGATATCACCCTCGATGTCGAGTTTGAGTCTTGCGGGAGTGGGATGCTACATTTATTTCTTTAAATCCAAATTTGATGTTGTTAATATATTCTAGAAATACAAAGCCTTTGTGAAAAATCAAAGTGGTTCTAGGTTGCATATAATAAGATCAGATAATGGGAAAGAATGCACAAATGAAGTCTTTGGCAAATTTTGTGAAGAAATCGGTATTTAATACCAACTTACTACACCTTACATCTATAACAGAATGATGTAAGTGAGAGAAAAAATCAAAGTGTTCTGGAAATAACAAGGTGTATGTTGCATGAAAAGGAACTATGGGCAAAGGCTGTAACTATTGTACTTTTGATGAATAGGTTGCCAACTAGAGTTTTATCTTTAAAAAACTCCATTTGAAGCCTTGTTTGGTTACAAGCCAGATTTGCAAGACCATAAAATTTTTTGTTATGTTTGTTTTTTTATGTGCCTCATGTTAATAGAGACAAACTTGATAAAAAGGTTGAACTAGATTTTTTCATTAGGTATAGCGACATTGACAAAACTTATAGAATTTTTTAGCCATAAAATAAAAAATTTCTTATGAATAAAGATGCCAAATTCATGGAGGACAAACAATGAAGTTAGGAGAGGCAAATGAAAAAACAATTTTTAAAAGTTGTAGAACACTTTGATGATACTATAGATGACATAACAGTCAGAGATACAAGGCCCTTATCTGAAATTTATGAAAGAATCAACATTGTTGTCCAATTACCTGTAGAATTCAAAGAAGCTGAGAAGGATGACAAGTGGTTAGATGTTATAAAAGAACAGCTTCGGATGATTGAATAAAATGACACATGGAAGTTGGTGGACAGACCTCAACATAAATAACTCATAGGACTTAAATGGTTCTATATAACTAAACTTGATGTAGATGGTTCTATAAATAAATATAAGGCCATATTAATAGTGAAGGGATATGCTCAAGTATTTGGAGTAGATTTTCATAAGCATTTGCTCTAATTGCATGCCTTGATACGATTAGAATGTTGCTAGCCTTAACTGCATATAAAGGACCAAAAGTTCCATTCAAATGTAAAATCTACTTTTTTAAATGATTGTTTACATGAGAGATATTTATGGAGCAGCCAGAAGGATTCCAAGTTAAGAGACAGGAGGAGAAGGTCTACAAGCTAAAAATTACCTTGTATAGTCTTAAACAAGCCCCTAGAACCTAGTATAATAGAATTAATGATCATCTTCAAAACTTTGGATTCATTAAAAATCTAAGTGAAGCTACATTATATGTGAAGCAAACAGAAGTTAAATTAATCATAGTTTATGTTGATGATTTGCTTATAACAGGAAATGATGAGAAGCTAATAAAGGAGTTTAAAGCTTAAATACTCCAAGTATTTGAGATGACTGATCCTGGCTTAATAACCTTTTTTTAGAATGGAGGTGAAGCAAGATAAAGATGGAGTCTTCATATGCCAAAGGAAGTGTGCAAAGGAAATACTTTAAAAACCTCATATGGAGGATTGCAAAAGTACCACTACTTCAGTGAGCTAGAAGGAAAAGTTCTACAAAGATCATGGAGTTGATAAGGTGGATGAACATCATTATGGCAGCCTAATTGGTTGCTTATTGTATCTTACTACAACTAGAACTGAAATTATGTTTGCAGTAAGTATGCTTTCAAGATTTATACATTGTGCTAGTAAAGTACATCTTGAAGCTGGCAAAAGAATTATGAGATATGTTAAAGGTATCGTAGATTATGGAATTAAGTACACTTACTATTAGAATTTCAAACTTCATGGATATCCTGATAGTAATTAAGGAGGTTTGGTTGATGATATTAGTACAACAGGTCATTGTTTCAGCTTTGGCTCAAGGGTATTTTCATAGTGTTTAAAGAAACAAGATGTTGTGGCTCAAAGCACAATTGAGATAGAATATGTGGCAGCCATTACTGCAATAAATCAAGCAGTTTAGCTCATAAATATCTTTGCATATTTACATATGAAACAAAATGAGCCAACTAACTCAATTTTTTGTTGATAATCAAGCTGCCATTTCAATCTCAAACAATCTTATTTTTCATGGCAAAATTAAGCATTTTAAGATTAAGTTGTTTTTTTAAAGGAAGTGCAAAGAAGAGGTGAAATATGTTTACTTATTGTAGGACCAATGATCAAAGTGCAGATGTCCAAACAAAGGCACTTTTAAAAGCCAGATTTGAAGAATTGAGAAGCAAACTAGGAGTTTGTAGCTATTAATGCAAGGAGGAATGTTGAACACTTCTGTAAATTGAATTAAGAAAGCTTTATCTTTTAGATTATTTTTCTGTGTTTATCTTTAGGATGGCTTTATCTGTTTTTTTTTTTAAGATTAGGTAGTTCTTGTTCATACCTAAAGGTAAGGAATGTATTTAAGTTTTTGTTAAACTCTAGATCTAGACTCTAGCTCTATTTAAAGACCTCTACAATGGAAGTTTAAGATCTTCCACCGTATAACTTCTTGTCTCCAAATTTCAGCTCTAATAACAATATCTACTTTGAAGTGGTGACCTTGCAATTGGAAATTACAGTTGAACCATCTCCTTGTACCACCAACTTCAACGTGAAGTCCTAGTCCATGTACTCACCGCAGGAGTTAAATCTCGTAATCCGAACAAGGGTTAACTCAACACCTCAGAGCAGGGAAATTTTCTTGATTCCAAGGTAAGGCACTAGTAGACATGCGCCTGCAGCACCATTTCTCTGCCGTTGGGTCGTAGGCCCATTGTTTGTACGGTTTCAACTTTAGTGCAATGTCTCATTTTAAGCACTGGAAGGACCCCTAGTTTACGGTAGCAGTCATTGGGACAGCGAGTGACAGGCATATACATGGGAATATATTGCACCACTCCACTTGCTGAAGAAAGAATGTCGTTTCACCCTGCCACTGAAAATCAGATACGTAAACCATGTAAAAGCCATTTCAACTTAAAACCTTGAAATTGCTTGCAGTCATCACTTTCACGTTCTTTTCCTGGTTCAACATATGCAAAAGAGATATTGTTTTGTATCAAAACAATCGTCTTCAATTGTAACGTTGTGCACAAAGAATAAGGGAGTTGATTTTTACTATATTTACCAAAGTTGTCAGTAAGAGTTTGAGTCTAAAGAGAGAGAGCTCTTGACATCTTGATATGAGACAAACATGTTGAACTTTAGCTCAAGTCTTTTGTGGCTTAAACCTCCATATTTATTGGAAAAGAACAAAATTTCTGACATAATCTCTATAACTTCATATTAATATACATGACCTTAGTGATGAAAGTAAATTGCAGAAGAAAACAGTGGAGCCAACAGGTTTTGAGTCCCTACCACGAACTTCAATAATAGAACTGTGCCACTTCTCTACATCAAAACTGTTTCATTTGTATCAGTTAACAATTTTGTCTCTTCTCAAGCAATCCAAATAGAGACACCAAGAACTTATTTTTGGCTAACTAGAGACATAGGAACTTGATTAATAAACCAAGTGTATCTGATAATTTTCCATTTCACTAGAAAATGATTTGAAGTGTTAATACACAGGGGTATTATGCGTTGCAAGCCTCTTGCACCTATAAAAGACTTGAACAAACTTTGGGAGTTGAGACTGGAAAATCAATACAACTTTGAACGTATTGTAACTCATTTATAGCGTCCACGATGGAACAGCCTCCATATACTTCTCGGCGACGAGAGGAACCAGAACTGAGTCTCAGAGAGTGGACTTTGAGGGCTCAAATCAGTCGCGAGAACACCAAATCAAGAAGGTTTTCAGGGTCGAATATCAGAAGCTTTAGAGAAGATGCAAGGTCTTTTAGATCAACTGTTACCATTTCTAGTACTGCTTCGTCTCCTGGCTACTCACTGAGAGGTACATAACTACTTCACTTCACTGCAAAGAAGCAAGTTTTGATTCTATAATTATGAGTTAACTCGCACTTTCCCACCTCATTTTCAGAAGAAATTGACCCATCAACTTACTCGTTCACCAGTGCTCTTAAAGGTAACTAAGCATCGAAGTCCACAATGTTTTTAATAGTTTAAAGATTCAAACTTCACTTATAAAGAGTGATAATGTATTGAATGGTTCATTGCTTTAATTTCTTGCAGCATTGCAGGCAAGGTCAGTGTATAACAGTTGGGAATGCTTATCTCCAGATGGGTTTGCTCTAAATTCCAAGTGGAATGAAGCAGAGAAGTACATATGCAATCCACACTCAGGAGAGGTCCCAATGGAATGTTTATCTGCAAAAACGCTTAGTGGAAGATCATTTCGTAACTTAACCTCCAGAATTACAATGTCTGTGCCTCTTGTTAATTACTCTTCCCATTCTCGGTCCCAACTCCACACAAAGCCCTCGCTTTCCATTGCTAACCAAGAAGATATTCTTCATTTGGCCATCCAAGGTTGTCTGAACTCTGAACACTTACATTTTCTGATACTTCAGTTGCTTTTTGGAAATGCCTGCTTAAATTGACTCAAGCTGTTGTTTCGTTTCGCGCTTTTTCGATGAAGAAGAAAAATCGGAAGGCTCATCAAGAGATGTTGGAACTCAAAGCACACCTCCTGAGCATAACTTGAGGAGGGCAAGCCCACCTTCAACACCTCCAATTATGGGGAAATCGTTGAAGAGATGCGAAACAGAAGGTGGAGATTCTCCTAATTCTGATAATGCAAAGCCGAAAGCTGAAGACAAGGTAAGTGTTACTAAAGAAATTTTCTTAAGACATGTCATTTCAGGACATGAACTTGATCCATCTGCCAATTTTCTTGGTGAAAAAGATTCATAAGCGGGTGTTTTTTCTTCCTTCTATTTTTCCATTTTCTGCTTGTAGGGTGTCTGTTAATTTGTTTTTCTTTTCTGCTTTTGTTAGTTTCAATAGAAGACCTGAATGCAACATGCTCTGTCTCAGTTTTTATAGCCTATACCAAAAATTTCCACCTGTAGAATTCAATTGTCTCAAACACTTGAACACTTTCCTGTTGAGTGGACATATGGAGTGACTAAAATTGATTCCAAGTGCTCTGAAGACACAAAACTGAACTGCAACATAAACCAGCAGCACCTTTTAGTTGTAGTTTGGTGAGGAACAGTGTTTAATATTTTTTCACCATTTACTAAATTTGTCATATTAGTAAAATAAAGAGTGGTCCGTTCCTCAATTTGTTTTGTTTTGTGGTGCATACCTGTTCCAAAACTGGCAAAAAGACTTTAGGCCAGAAACATGTAGGCAATAGCTAAGTAGAAATAGGAGATAACATGGTCCTTCACCAATCAAGCTTACCTGTGGCCCCAAGTGTGCAGGGCTACATCTACTCACCTCCTATGCCTCTAGACTTCATTTCCGAATCTATCAACCCGTATTAAAGTTATCAATATTATGTTCTTTGTTTTTATTAGACGTGACTGAAGATGCTTCAATCATTCCATTCCCCTTTAGATGTTTGATAATGATAAGGGGGAATCTAATTGAAAGTGGCGTATCAGTATCATCACTTTTCTTTTTTCTTCTTTCTGGAAATTTATCTGGGCTGGTCATGATACAGTGCAGTATGGTGATCATAACATCACATAACATTGGGCATAGCTTTATCCGATTCCAACCCTGTACCATAACTTTTTAGCCACAACTTTCAGTAGGGCATGCTGTCTCTGAAAAGCCACCATCTGCCCTGCTTGTTCCAAAATTGTACAACCTAGTTTCCTATGTCAAAAGCATCCTCACGTATTTGTCCTAAGTTAGTTAGCATATGAATTTGAAATTACTGAATAAGGATGTCTATTATATTGCAATATGAATTATTGACAAATTATATTATTGATTGTTGTGTGAGAAGAAATGGGATTAGATGGTCTGTACCAATTAGTCTGCTTCCATTCCATCTAATTTCTCTCTCTCTTACTTATTGAATGGCTAGAAACTGATAAAATAGAGGGTGAGCAGACTACCTTATACTGTCGATCCTAGGAAGATCTTTCATCTTTCAAACAGAATCCCTTCAAGCTCTTAAAATTGAAGGTTACCAGACCAGACCACCAGAGCAGTAGTGCACATACAGAATTAACATCCATCAGGACCCCACTTGTCAGCATTTCACAAAGAATCCTTTTTTTTTTACTCGTCCGTTCTCATTTGTATCTAATTAAATCCACATTTACTAATAAATTATACAGAAATTACAAAATATATCTCAAATTCTAGACAAATAGTTATGTCAAGGTCCTAGGGCTTTTACTATTCAAACCCTTTATAGTTTAAATTCAAACTTTACATTTTTCATAATTAATTTAATCTTCTTTTTATAATATTTTTTAAATAATTAAATTTCAATTTAGTAAATTATGCTAGAATAAAATCAATCCGTGGTTAGAATTTATATTGAACAATGAGGTCATATAAATATATTAACAAAGTCATATTATAAATATCTAAAAAGTATCAATTTGATTAATTATCAAAATATAAAAACATTTCTTAAATACAACGTACATGAAAAGAATATAAAATTACTAAATTTTACTATTTTATGAAATTTTCTTATTTAGAATTATATTCAAGAAAAAAATTCCAATTGTTTAAAATCAATAATTTACTGAACCATATGCTTTTATTGAGAGCATAATGTGATTACCTGAATAATAGCAATGTTTTGTACCTTATATAATATAACACAAGGCAGCGAAATTAAGTTGCTCTCATCTCATTTGTACTAGTCATCTCATGTATTTTTTTTCCTGGAGCTCCTCCTAAAAATGACACAGTCACAATTCAAAACTAATGTCAATACTTTAATCTGATCATATCTGACATCCATGGGGAGAAATTAATTAAGTTGGCTTAATTATACTTTTCGTAAGTTAATCAGAGAGAAAAGAGATTGTGAGAATTTTGTTCATATGCAGGTGATGATTGAAGGAAAAGAAACAAGAGAAGAAACTGATACATCAAAGGAAAGGGAAGTGAGTGACATTAATGGTGAACGAAAGTGGTGGTGTAGCAGCAGGAGGCAAAGTGGGTGCTTGCCAATGATGAGAAGGCCGCAAAGAGAGAAGAACAAACCATTAAGGAAGAAGACGAATAGCATCTTTCTTCTCAATCACCTTCAAGGATGCTGGCAAGATAGCAATAATTTATGACTGTTGATGAGTATGGTGTTGTTCATGCGTGTGACAGTAGATTACATTTTGTTTACGTTTCATGTGATTCCGATATGTAATGAAAAAGCGTGAGTGACAATGACGGGTTCCTCAGAATCCAAAATCTCTCTTGGCGTCCCCAAATGCCGCCATTTTCATCCAGAACACGAGCTCGGATGCTGATCCATCACCCTCTGCCTACTTTAACAAATAATGATACTAAAACTAGTCAATACAGTATTTTATTTGAAGGTATGAGCTCGCGGAACCTACCTCCTTGACTTCCAGGATAAAAACAAGCTTCATGTCGTAACTCATTAAAATAATTAAAATAAATTATTTGTTTATATCAAATCTAATTATTATAACTTAAGTTTAAAAGCTATATTAAATCATTATATAAATGACATTTGATTAATAAATACTATTTATAGTCGTAACTTTTTATCTAAAATGTAAAAAAAATAACACATGGCAACTATATAATCGGGAGGATAGAACAAAATATTGAGCATCCACTGGATGCAAAAGGATTCATCAAATATTTTTACAATTTCACCACATTGTCAATGGCTCAATGCAATAGCAAATTCCACAGCAAACTGGAACCTTTTACCTTAACCCCCTCGTACTATTCTACAGGTACACGCATTCTCAGGATCCCTACAGACAACAAACGAGATCGTGTCAAACAGGCTTTCTGTAGTGGCTGATTGCATTCCACCGCAAATAAGGAATGCAATCAGCTAGAAGGACCAACCAAGGCTTTCTATGTTAAGGTTAGCTCCTCTTTTTCTCGTTTCTTTCCACAGCCTAAGACTGATACATTGTGGTTAGCTTTCAGCAACGTATAATTCATTAGCTATCTTGCTTGTGATGTCATCAGAATAATGTGACCCAAGATATCTAAATCGTGAGAAATTCATTGCATACTTAATTCATATTTCAAATTCTCCATTGAAAGCCACAACTTCATACCTGGATTGTAAGCATTACAGATGCATCATTAATGAAGCTAGCAATCTGTTTCAACTCCCACTGAGGGTCCTATTAAGCCTGCTCCTCTTCAATCTGAAAAAAAAAATAGAAAATAAAAAAAAAATTATAAAAGCTGCTAGGTGAAATAGTAAAAAGATGGAAGGCTGGACGTAATAAGTGTAACATGCATTTTTTCCAGAATTGTTCTTAATGTAACAAAACAGGACCTTCCAACCGCCTATATATGTAACTAAAGTCCATGACAGCAAATACTTGTAGAAGTGCCAAATTCAGCAAAAAAAAAAAAAAAAGGAGGGATTTTTAGTAGCGGCTGCTTTCCCAAAATCATTTAATGTTTAGTTTGTGAGTTATAAGGCTAATATAAGTGATCAAGATACAAAATTACACTAACAGGTATAGGCTGAAGTACACCTGCAACTAAATCCCATTTATATTATTGTAGTTCAAAAGGATAAAATATTAATCTCACTTTATCGCTTGACAAGTGCCCAAGATTTCACAATTGAGGGTGAAATTATGCATTGACATATGTTGAAGGACTTGTCGTGATATGACTCCAAAACAATCAAATTCTTAGTAGAGATCCAAAGCTAAACGATCTGACAATTGCTAGTGATTATAATTTTTCTATCATAGATAAATTCAGAGCTAAAATAAATTTGAGACAAGAAAATTTTTTGTGTGCGCGAATAAAAGGCTGTGTACTTACCTTGAGAAAGAGAAGTATTTCTCAATTTCCTTTTCGTGTTCTTCAGCATCATAGACAAACCATTTCTCACAAAACTTATCAGCATCAGAAGTTCCCATATCTGTCCAAGAAAATCATTTGATGACAAACTGATAACAATAGATGAATGGATGAAAATCACCAAATACCCAAAGAAGAGAAGCAACTCAACCTTGAAGCAAGATGCTAGAGTGACCATCATAGCCTGCTAATCTCCAGAAGGCATGACCATCAGCATCCAAAAGAATACGATCTGTTCTAACAGCATCAGATCTTTGAATCTCTGTGCACATTGCATCCAACTGATGGTGAGATGCATATCATAAAATATCATAGAGTTCACCATTCTATATTTGCAGCTAAAGTGAAGTAAACTAAAAAAGTAGAGACCTATAACTTGTAGCCACTGGCAGTCCTACCAGCAGGCATCTTAAATTAGAGTTGTCAAACAACATTTCCAATCCTGCCCTCACAAATTCAATAATTTTGTAAAACCTTGTAAAATATTAAGTCCATTTGTTTTCGACGAGTAGGACTCTGAATATTACAATTTAGAACTAAATCAAGTTTATCAAACACTATATTGCAAACGTGCTCCTCGCCCAACTTGATACATGCACCACCTAATACAGGATTCCTATTAATTAAATTTTGAATTTGGTTAAGCAAGATGCAAATTACTAGATAACTCTCCGAAGTTCACAAGGAATCCGACGATTTTAGGCAATGCAACATTTTTCCTCCACAAAAATTAAAAACATTTATATACATTAGGAGTTGAAAGTCAAACCATACTCTTTGACATCATGTTCATGGCCTCAATCCTTTCTGCATGAGCTTGAGTCGCTGCACTCTTTATTTGTGAAACAATTGCTTCATACTCCGAGACAGACAAGGGACCCTCAGTTTTTGCAATAATAGCTTTGGCCACCTCATCTTGCATCTTCTGTTTCATATGTTTTTCCTGCATCAGAAACCAAAAGGCAAAACATTTCATTTACTATCAACTTGAGATCATTACTCAACCCAAAGCACAAGTATGCGCTTTAAGTTCTCTACCTTCCGCTTTGCAGCAATAATCTTTTCCCTGGATTCCTTCTTTTCCTTCTTGTATTTGGACTGCTGATCGTCAATCCAACTTCGCAAGTTTCTAGGGAAGTGGATGGGAAACAAAAACAAAAACAAAACAACACAAAAGGTCATGACTACTATGTTAATATCAGAGAAATGAATGGAAAAAGTTGATTGCTCTGAAGGAATAGATTTCCATTTCCATTCTGTCTTTGTTACTTACGAGGTGTTAAGAGCTTCATCGCACAGAAATATCAAGAGTTTAAGCTTTTTTGATGCACTTAAGCCATCATATCCTTGGTTACCCTTGACAAAACAATCAGAGGGATATTCGTTAGACATGAACCCGCAGTCAGAGACACATTCTCCAAGAGCTTGCAACCATGACTTTTGATCTTTGGTCGGACTTAGACTTGGAGGCCTGGAAAAGACAGTTATAAATTAACGCTCTTCCATCACACAGAAAAAAAAAAAAGGAAAAAGGATATTCAAATAACTGTATTAGAGCAGAAATCATACTCATCTCCAATTTCCTGATGTATCAAAGATAACAAAAGGATATTGAAACGTGCTACCAAAGAGTATTGTGACCGACGAAGTTTTCGGCCATTTATTATCTCTTGAAGTACAGCTTCAGCCTGCCCTTTCTTCAGTTCAAGAGCCTGACGACACAAAAGGAAAGCAAAACTGTGACAGGTGTAAAACTGAATTTTTTTCAAATAAAAAGAATTCAAGGTGCAATGAAGTCATTAAGCTCACTATGCAAGCACTGAACATATAAGAGAAAAAAAATGCATACAAGTCACTAATGCAGGAATATAGTTCATAAGAAAAAATGAGAAAAAGAATTTCACTAGTGCCATACCTATATATGAATAGATCTAAATATGAGAAAATAATATGAACACACAACTTCACTCAAGAAAATTCTATACATCTTCACAATACTGAACCCGCTTCTTGTATGCCATCTTCAGTAGTAATTTATTATTACCTTACCAAAACTGGTACAAAATTCCAAAAATTGTAATGCATCTCCAACATCTTCAGCAGAAAACTCAGTGCCAGCTACAGTTGTTAAGCAAGTGCCAGGAGGCAATTGAATTTCTGGCTCAATTT
Organism: Erythroxylum divaricatum; assembly: GCA_025434745.1. Lineage (NCBI taxonomy): Eukaryota > Viridiplantae > Streptophyta > Magnoliopsida > Malpighiales > Erythroxylaceae > Erythroxylum > Erythroxylum divaricatum. The sequence goes on from JANTPM010000008.1 coordinate 16,550,229, forward strand.
TTTTGCTTTGAACTTCTGTAGTGCACGCATTGATTTTGCATGATTCTATAGAGAAGGCAATCCCGGTACCCAGGTCATTGGGATTAACCATGTTTGAAACTCCATTTACACAATTTGAGGCATTTGGAATTCCATCGAACAGCACAGGTGTCTTATCATTACCCATGCCACCAGGGATTTCATTCCCTTCTTGAATCTTTAGTTCTTCCTTGGAAACAGTGTTTGGAACGCTAGATCCTTCCTTTCTCTTTCTCTTTCTCTTCTTATCTGAAACTTTCCCAACATTTCCAAGCTTCTTGGAGCCAATTTCCTCTGGATTCCCATCCTGTACAATTGATCCAGTATTCAGGTTCAAATCATTTTTTCCATCCATAGAATTTTCCTTGCCAGTTTTTCTTCCTGAAACAACCTTTATAGAAGATGCCAGCTTTATTGGTGAAGCACCCTCATTCGCAAGAATCTTATCACGATCCAAATTTTGAGGACCGCTGACACTTAGAAGTTCTAAGACAGAAGAAAATCCTTGTCCCTTGGCTGTGTGCACTAGTATACCAGTGGGTTTATGACCTTTTCTCTTCCTAGAGAAAAATTATCGTGTTAGGTTCACCGTAAAGACTATCCATGAGAACAACAACGTTAAATTCAAAATATCATGCACTTACATGCAGAAGCTGCAATTGCAAACGTCCCTACACTTGGGGCATATCCAGTCACTTTTCAATGATACCTCTTCTGCATTTTCTCCATATCTAAAAGATTTCCAGCATTTCCAGTTTGAGATAGATTTTGCGCAGAACTTATCAAAACTACAACAATCATGGAAACAAAAATCTAACCTGTTCATTAGGCATTTGCGGCAATAGTTAATAGGACATTGCTTGTTCACTTTCTGATTCTTGCAGGTGGCCATAAAATCCATCGTCTTTTGTCGGCACTAGGATAATTAATGCATTAAATTAGATTCCAAGCAAAAGACTACATATTAAGCAAATTACCTATAACAATAATAGATGCGATCCTGATAATAAATAAATCCTTCACACAAGCAATCTAGAAATTACAATGATTCCCGGAAGGGTAACAAAATCCATACAACAAACCCGACAAAATATACTGGAATCAATTAAATTATTGAATGGAACACTCAGTTAATCATCAGTGTTTCTAATACAATGATCCCAATAAAACCAAAGTGTTAAACATCATAAAACCAAGACCTAACTTTCTTTATCTCAATTTCTATAAAGATGCTGTCTATGAGACAAACTAAAGATGTTACATAACATATCAGCACAATGCCATCATAGAAACAGTCTAAACAAAATGTTTATTTCTCGGAGGATTGACGCCCTTCCTAAGTCAACCTCATCAGACAGCAGTGCAACAAAAACCTTGCGCAAGTCCCAGCTCAACTTTCAAATAGCAACATAAAGTAAATATAAGGACATTCGTATATGTCAACTATCGAAGGCCAATGCAAGTTGAACCAGATTTGACTGCTGAAGAGCATGAGGAAGCAAGAAAAGATAAAACAAGAAGGTACAAGGTTGACGACGCAAGAAACAAATATATCTCAAGTAGGAACTTCAAAAATCCACAAGGCGTGAACCAAATAGAAAACAAGGAGAGGGACAATCAAGGTTTCGTGTATAAAATTTACTTGGTGACAAGTTTTCCCCTTTTCAGAATCATAGATTTTTCCGTGAACGACCCGAACACCGGGGCACTTGGACCGGCTCTTCCTCGCTGTTTGGACAGAGACCTCCACAGAATCTGAAGTAACAGCCATGTTCGCAGATGCTCCTAAAAACCCAAGACCAGACTTACAAGATGGATTGATGGAAAGCACAAAGAAGAGAGCTTTCTTTTATTAGGACCAAGTGTTTCAGCGGGACAATTGTTTTCAAATTTGGCTCCCTCTGTTGGCATGGCGGGAGAGTTTTGAGAATAAATGGGCGTCCAAGAATTTACTGGCTTTTGTAACGCTTGGGGTTGGTGACAGTGGATAAAGCAAAGGTGTTTTAAGTGTAATTTCTCGGTATTCGTCTTAGCTTGATAACATCTAATAAACAGCTTCGAATAAGAATACTTTCTTGATCCTTCGTTTCCTAACTTTTTATTTATTTGACTATTGGGGATGAACAGATTTTTTATTTGTTTTGTTATAGAGAATGAGACGTAGATTTATAATAAATTTTAAACACTCAATATTAGATTTGAGACTGATTCTTATTATTACAATCTTTTATATTAAATATTTTTAATAATTATTTTGTTTTGTTTCATTGATGTACAGTAGCAGCTTTTTATAGTTTTTTATTTCATTTTTATCATAAAATCATTCATTATTATTTAAAATTAATATTTTTATAAATTTTAAATATATATATTTTTGATTAATTATTTATAAATTACAAAATGTTTGGATTAATCACTTATTAAATAAATTATATAACAACTAAATATAAGTAAAAAAAAATCAAGTGAGGTCGAAAGTGGGCATTAATTATATGTAGCTTTTTTTATATGTTATAAAATACTATTTTTATGACTCGTAACCTTCCAATCACAAAAATGTAATCTTATTATTTACCGGACTTGATATTAACTACTGTATTTACACAATTATTACCGGTCATTCCAGTTTTATTTACAAATTGTAAGTAATGGCTGGTAGTTTTAGGATGGTTTATA
>JANTPM010000008.1:16553022-16564156 GCA_025434745.1 Erythroxylum divaricatum
TTTTCGACCCTAATACCGATTATCTCAATTCAGCACTTTCACTCTAATTCATAGCAATTTCTAATATCATAAGTCAATTGGCTAAGTTCTACATCCTCCAAAGTCAAATTTCTAATTCATAGGAATTATCATTAAATCGGAATCAAATTGTCATTCGATTTCAAGAATCACCGAATTAAATCTCGTATTCATAGACTCCAAATTAAAATCAATCCATATCTAATTGGATTATCAAAATCCTAATCCCAAAACTTAACCCTCAAAAATAACAATTTCGGAGAAATGGGCCTTTCTCGCCGCGGCGAGCTCCTTCTTCTCATCGCCTTCGCCGCGGCGTCCGCACGCCTCGCCGTGGCGAACGGTTCCTTCTTCGCCGCGACGTACGCGTTGCGCATGTCGCGACGTGGGCCGATCCTGCTCGTCGCGGCGCGCCTTCCACGCTCGTCGCGGCGTGCAGCGCTGCCTTGCTCATCACGGCGTGTTCTTCGGGCGCCGCGGCGTGCAATCGCAGGCACGCCCAGAAAACCCAGAAATTCTTAGATTTTTCAGTTCAACTCCAATCCTTTCCATTCTAAACACTCCAAAACAACTTCCTATACTTAACACAACTCAATCCTAAACTTAAATCCACCAATCATTATTATTCCACAATTACCCAAATTAAAATCCACATTTTCCTTAAAACCTAACTCATTCGAAAGTTTCTAAATTCTCAAACAATTTATACCTTAATTCCATGCTTAAATTAAACTATGCAAAACACAAAGGAGTAGAAACTTACTTGATTTAAAGCTTTAAACCCTTTGAAAATCACCAAGCAAATTCAAATCCCCAAACCTAAGCTCATCCACGGTTTTCTCCCATTTCAACCCAAACTCCATTTTCTTCCAATCCAAAGCTAAAGGATGAATGATCAAGGATAAAAGAAGGATTAACTTGCAAGGAGAAAGCAAGAAGCAAATCTAAGAGGAGATCCACGCAAAGAAGAAGGAAAAAAAAGCAAATTTATTTCAAAGGAAGAAGATAAGCATCGTGGATCATTTTTCAAAAGAGAAAGGTTTATAAACCTAAGGATCTTAAGGCTTGCTTGGCAATTCATTTGCCACAAGTCCAATCTGAACAACCTCAAACCAATTTCTAATTCTATTTTCTCCCGAATTCCAATGGTTCATACCTTAATTCCTCAAATCATAATTTAAATTACCTCATATACATTTTCAATCAAATTCGGAACCGAAATCACAATTAATCAGTCACTAAGCCATTTTTCCAGTCCGGACCCGTTACTCTAAAAATTTTCAGAAAAATTCCTATAAATCCTCAAAATTAGAAAACATCTAATCACATACTCAAATTTTCAATTCTCAATTCCTAAATTCAATTTAACACTCCAATTCACTGAGCAAAACACAGTTAACCTTAATCACAAAATCCCTAATTCCATAATCAAGTCAGAAATCGGTCATACATGCATGTACATACATATGCTTATGCAATTGCGAACATTTATCAATAATGTAGAGGCTATGAATATATGCAAATGCAAAACAAATTCTAGATGCACCCAGACCTAATCCATCTGAATTACCGATATGCCCTTCACACCGGTAACGGGATGTTACAGATATATTTTTCAAAATTCGAAGAGATAATAGCTGATTTCGAAAGATACTTGTGACTTTTATATATTTAGACATAATTAGAAGGTGTTTGTCTCTTAAGAAAGGAACTTATCATTTTTTATATCACAAATTTTCACAAATTCAACAGTAGAATCAATCACATATATAATCAAGGCAGTATAGGAGCTTGTTTCTTAAGAAAGGAACCTATCATTTATATATCACATATTTTCACAAGTTCAACAGTAGAATCAATCACATATATAATCAAGGCAACATTGAGAAATATATCATCATATATGTAAAAAAAATATCCTCATAAACTCTCCCCTTTTGTCCTTATAAATAAGAAATAGAGGGAAAGAGTAAATAATGCATCAAACAAAATCATTAGTGTAAATAAGTTAAACAAAAAGAAAATAGAAACAAAGTTATTGAAGGGATTAAAGGATTCTTCTGAGCAAAATTTGCATATCAAGAAGTTGATTTTACATGATATGTATTTGTTTTCGCATTTGTTCTTGATTGGTTTGAATATCTTTTAGCTATTATTAGAGATTTGCACTATTTCATCCTAAGGAGGGATAGGAGTTTGTTGGTATAGAGCAAGATATAAGTTTTCTGCTACTTTTTTAGATCTTTTCTCTACCCAAATATTGTTTTGTAATTTGCATCCAAATCGATAGGGAATGGAAAGATGAAACTTAGTCGATATATACAAATTCATATTTACAAAAGGAACTCTATAATGGTTGAAAATCTTGTTGAGCAACATCCATAAGGTAGGTAACCGGTGGTATTCTTATGATTCCCCCTATCTACCATGAACCTCAAGATCATAGATGGAAGATTCATTCTATTTCCTTTTAGTAAATTATACACCATAAAAGTGTCCATTAGGCTGCACCTTTCAACTGAGCTACTCTTGGGAAAGATTAAAGTAACTAAAGACAATGCAAGGCATCACGGTATTAAATCTAATTGTCTACTCAAGGGTCTCCCGTCTTGGGTGTTATCAACATAAAGGCCGATGGATGTGTCAACTTTGACTAACTCCAGATTATCAACATCCCATTTATAACAGTGAAAATTAGATCTCCCCATAGGAGCTACTTCTATTATGTCTCTTAAGATTTCCTCATAAATTAAAATTTCATATTCATGCACCCATGAGATAACGACTAGCTTTCCATTAATTTCTTCATTTTTTTATGTGTGTATAGAATATCTTGACTAGCTCATCGCATATTGTCTCGTCTAATTTCTGAAGATTTTCCTAACCAATGGTAATAACGTAAGGAGAGATAAGTATACCTATGTCATCAAAGATCGTGGGAGGCAAGATTTGCCTAATAACCATCTTTCTTTTCTTAACTGCAGTTTATAGAGAATTTTAGCTTCTGTTGATTGAAACATTTTTGGTGGTATTGATGTCTTTCCTTTTTGTGAAGTCATTTTTATCTTCTTTGCCCTTTTATCTTTATTAATCATCTCTTCATGAAATAACTTATTTTTATCAATAGTTTCTTCAGTCACAGGTGTTCTTCCCTTCTTTATTTCTTCCCTTTTTCTTTCTAGATTCTTCTTCCTCTTTCTTTTTAACATCAGGGTTTTCTTTTTGTTCAAAAATTTCTTTGGCTTGTTTTGCAAGACTCCCTCTGATTTGTAGTTATCTAATCAACCAAGAATGTTCTTCATCTAAATCATCATCGTTTATAACCCAATGCACTTCTGATACTTGGGGCTTAGAAGAGATAGATTCAAAAACATGAGCTTCAAAATGACTATCAATAGAAGTTGGAGTTTTCTTTTGTCCTTTTGATATGGTTCATGTCGTTGTATGAGCGATGGATGAGGTTTAGAAGATTTGAGACGAAAACAGAGAGTTGGAATGTAAAGAGTCAAGAGTGGCGCTTCAAAGAACAATGAGGGTGAGTAGATGAGAGAAGTATATTTTTAGTATATTAGGAGTTTATTGAGCGTTGATCTCGTGTGAAGATAAACGATCATACACTCATACAGGAAGTGTGATCATTTGCATATCTTTTGTCAATCTTATACAGTCGTTTGTCAAAACTTTGTGCGCGTCTTTAAATGCTGAAACGATAAAACCAAAAGAAATTACCTTTTTAGTACACATACAATCTTGCTATACTAAACTGAGAGAAGCCTTCTAAAAATGAAGGGGCCTTTTAAATTCGAAGGAGCCTACTATACTAAGAAGAGAGTTTCTAAGGAATCATAATCGAAGGATCCTGCTAAATGAAATTTAAAAACAAGTAGGAAAGAATATTCATGCAGAAGTAATATTAGAGAGTTTGCACATACCAAGCTCTTTTCTTAACTCGCAAATTCTATCTTCAGAAAATGGTTAAGTGAAAATGTCAATTACTTGATTATTAGTATTAACATGCAAAAGATCAATAGTTCCTTCTAAAACATGATCTCTAAGAAAATGATGTTTGATTTCTATTTGCTTAGTCCTAGAATGATGCACATTAGTTTTAGAAAGATATATAGCACTAGTGTTATTACATAATATAGGAATATGAAAAAAATTTAGAGAAAAATCTTGTAGTTGATGCTTCATCTATAAAATTTGAACACAACAGCTAGTAACTGCTATGTATTCTGCTTCAATCATCAAAAGCATTTTGCGATTTTTCTTTTTGCAAGACCAAGATACCAGACATCCTCCAAAAAAGTGACACTGAATACTTGTGCTTTTTCAATCGACTTTATTACCTGTATAATCTACATCACAATAGCCCACTACATCAAATGAATCATTTTTTGGAAACCATAGTCTAAGATCATAGTTTCGTGGAGATATTGAAAGATTCTTTTAACTGTTTGAAGGTGGCTTTCTTTTGGATTTGATTGAAATCATGCGTAAAGACACACAATAAGCATAATGTTTGGTCTTGAGCTTGTAAGTCGTAGTTGTGATCCAATCATTCCTCTATACTTTGTCTCATTTGTAGCTTTGCCTTCTTCATCTTTATCAAGTTTAGTTCTAGTGTATATGGGAGTACCCATCAATTTGACATTCTCAAAATGTTATTTCTTGATGAGTTCCTTTGCTTATTTGTCTTGGCTAATGAAGATTTCTTTTTCTGTTTATTTGATTTGTAAATCGAGAAAGAGTGATCATTCTCCTGTCATGCTCATTTCAAACTCCCCCTGTATTAATGCTGAGAATTCTTTACAGAATGATGGATTAGTGGCTACTATGAGTAAATCAATTTCCTTTCTCTTAATAAATAAATTTTTATCGACCTTTCCTTTTTCAAAGTTATTCATAAGTAGAAAGTCACTTAACCTCTCATACTATGTTCAAAGAGCCTATTTTAAACCATACAAAGCTTTGGATAATTTCATCAAGTAATCTGAATGGTTTTCATCTTCAAAACTTGGGGGTTGCTTAACAAATAATACTTCGTTAATGTAACTATTTAAGAATGCACTTTTAATATCCATTTAAAACAACTTGAAGTTTCTATAGCATGAAAAGGTAAGTAAAATTATAATCGATTCCAATCTAGCAACAGATGCATAAGTTTCATCAAAATCAATACTTTCCTGTTGATTGTAACTTTGAGTTATAAGTCTAGCTTTGTTTCTTACCACCTTACCATTGTCATCAAGTTTGTTTTAAAAAATCCAACGAGTTTCAATAACTGGCTTATTTTGTGGACGAGGCACCAGATTCCATACTTTATTCTTGTAAAATTGACTTAGCTCGTCTTTCATAGCTAAGAACTAATTCTCATCAGTAAGAGCTTCTTCAACAAAATTTGGTTGTAAATTTGAGACAAAAGTCACATAGTTGTTCTTTAAAAGATGATCTTATTCTTAGGCTTTCAGAGGGGTCTCCAAGAATATATTGATGTGTATCAAGACCTCTCCATTCTCTAGGTGTTCTTTGTTGCATAGTCTCCTACTGGAAGTTGCGTAAGGAAGGAGCCTACTATGTCTTAGCTTCAGAAGGTCCTTCTTGATCTTATGGTTTTGAAGCTGCTACTCTATATCTTTAGGCATCTAATTATGCTCTTCATCATCTGAATTAGCTACTATTTTTTATGATAGTACTTTAACAAATACTACGTGGATTGATTCTTCTATCATCCTTGTCCTTTTATTGTAAACTTTGAATCTATTACTCATATTACTATAGCCCAACAAAATGGCTTCATCTAATCTCCCATTGAATTTTCCAAGATTTTCTTTTATATTGTTTAGATCGAAGTACTTGCAACCAAACGCTCAAAAATAAGCAACATTTGATTTTTTTCCTTTCCATAACTTATAGGGGGTCTTCTTGAGTATAGGTTTTATAAGACATCTATTAAGTACATAACATGTCGTGGATACTGCTTATACGCAGTATCTATGAGGTAGTCTGCTTTCACACAGCGTGGTCCTAACCATATTAAACATAGTTCTATTCTTTCGCTCTATAACTCCATTTTGTTTAGGCGTCTTTAGAGAAGAGAAGTTGTGAGTTATACCATTGCTGTCACAGAATTCTTCAAACTTTCTATTATCAAATTTTCCTCTATGATCGCTCCGAATTGAAGTGATAAGTACCCTTTTTTTATCTGAATTTGTCTGTTAAAGTTCTCAGTCACTTCAAAAACATCATCCTTATTTAATAAGGAATAAACCAATGTAAATCTAGAGTAATCATCTACTAGAACAAAACTGTAATATTTACCATTAGTTGTTTGTTAAAGATGTTTGGTAAAATTAACTGTTAAGTATTAACTGTTTATGTGTAAAATGACTTATAAGGACATGATTTTAAAAAATATAAGAATATGAATATTATATATTTTAGTATTTTAATGAAAATTTTTATAAGAATTTAAATTTGAGATATTTAATTATAAAAAAATTAAGTTTATAACTCTAATAAAAATATAGAATATATAATAATAATAATAATAATAATAATAATAATAATAATAATAATAACAACAACAATAACAACAACAACAATAATAATAATAATAATCCAACATTAAATTTTCTATTAATATGAATGATGTAACGAGCTATATTATATTAGTATTTTTCATATAATATGTATTAATTTTATTATTTAATAAATTAAAAAGGACTTATAAGGACATGGCTTAAAAATTTTATAAGATAACGATTAAATATTTAATTTTATAAAAATTAAAATTTTGATAATAATAAAAATAAAACAAAAATTAAATTTTACAAAAAAATTATAAATTTTTCATGCATAATTCATAAGCATAACATAGTGCTATGCATGGCACTATTTATAATAATTAATTATGCTACAGTGTCATGCATCAATTATGCTACAGTGTCGTGCATGGCAATATAACATAATTAATAATAATTCAATTATGTCACACTATGGCACAATTAATTAATTGTAATTAGGCATAAATTGACTTGCAAAAATTAATTAATATATAGCTTTATTTATTTAGGAGGGTGTAATTGATTTTTTACCCGTACATAATCAGCTTTTATATGAAAACACTAATATTGTGTAACTTTTCAAATTTCAACTGTTTAAGATAAAACAACTACTTTTTCATGTTCTTACCAAACAAGAATTTCAGTTTTTTGAAATGACCAAACAGCTGAAAGCCTTGAATCAGCTAAAAAGTAGCTGATTTTTCATTCACCAAACGTAGCCTATAGACCTGTTAGGATATTGGTTGATCAGCTATAAAATAGTTGATTAACCAAAAGTCAATCAGCTATTGGTTTTGTTTGGTTATTAGCTAGTTTAATTCGTTGATTCAACCCAACTAGCTAATTTTATAAAAGCTGCTCGTGAGCAGCGTTTACACAATAGCTGATTGATTTTTCCTATAATATCCTTCACTCTCTCTTGTCTATGTGATGTCTGTCTGGTCTCGCTTCTAATAAGTCCCTAGGAGGTGACTATTAGTCACCATAGATCGTGCATGACTTAGTTATATCCTTTGCTTTAAAGTTCAATAATATAAAGATCTTATGTCTCGGTTATTTCCTTTGCACACTTTTTTTAAAGTTCAATAATATAAATATAATGTTGTGGATTATTAATCTATATTTTGAGGATTATAAACTAAATTTTTATAGAATTAAATATCTAAATATAAATTCTTATAAGAATATTCAACGAAATGCTAAAATATATAATATTTATACCCCAATAATTTTTTTTAAAGTCATGTCCTCATAAGTTATTTTACACATAAACAGCTAATACTAAACAGTCAGTTTTACCAAACATCAAATGATAAACAGCTAATATAATCCGCTGGTTAAATCAGCTGATAGAATTAGCTATCAACTAACAGCTAATAGAATCAGCTAACAGATAATGCAATCAGCTGATTGCCAAAGAGAGCCTACGTCCATTACAACTATTTGAATGTTCAGTTCAATAATGAATCATATGTTTCATGTTCTCCACTAAATGCAACTTTGTTAAATTCCCTCCAGACAACCAACGATATTTTTTTTCCCAAAAGTTAATATATGCAAAAATATGACAAAGACCCATTTTCACCAATAACTTTATATAGACTTTATTAAACATAACTACTAAATAATTATCCCTAATGATAAGATGAAAAGTAATAATAATTATTATAGGAAAAGCTACAAATACCATATCGGACTTAGTATTAGATTAGATTTTGGTACTGTATCGATATTGGTTAATATCGAGTACTATTTCAGATATTTTTTAAATTTATAAAATTGTCCATAAATTGCAAAATAATCCATTAGTATATTTTATAGTTATAATGTATACTTTATAAGTTTACACCAACTATATCTCAAAAAATCAGAATAATAAATATTAGTCACAATTAATATGAAATAACAATAATTTTTAAATATTTCACATATAAACAGTAACCGCCAAAAGATCATTATCAATGAAAATTGGATCAGTTAAACTACTCGTGCTATTAAGACTCCTAATAAATAATAAAATTTAATTATTATAAAATTATAAGAAAATATATGAAAATTAATGATAATAATAACATACCTTTCTTGAAGCTTTAAATTGTAACGAACAAAAACCAAGTCATTCAACCTCTTATTTTCCAATCTATTCTTTATCTTAGAGTGGATAAATTCAAATGTGCTCCAATTTCGTTCATAGACTGTTGCACACATACATTGACTTAAAATTTGAACTGCAAACTTTTTCAAATTTGGATCATCATTTTCAAATTGATCCCACCAAGAAACTATAAGTTGTAAGATAACAAAAGTTGCGTTATAAACAAAATAAAGTGAAAATTAATTTTCAACAAACTATAGAAAGGAAACAACTAATACCTATAGAAAGTTTTCCCCTTTGTCGAATAGCAATCGACATTTAAAAATCCTATAAGACAACTTATAAAGCTACACTTGTGAGCTTAAGAGATATTGCATCACGTTAATGTTAACAATTATTGTAATAGTTAAAAGCATTCATCTATTAACTTTAGCTTGCTTAGTAAGATTCAACATAAAATACACTAGGATTCAAAAATGCCCCATCTGCAAACCACGAAGAAGAAAATTGTCTTTCCCTTCTCTCATTAATGATTGAAAGATATGGTATGTATAAATAAAGCATATGTTTCATATTATCCTTGATTACTTTCGTTGCTCTTTCCATGACATAAAAAAACCCATTGTTGGCTTTTCTTCACTATCAACCAAGCAAAGCACCCTCACTAAAGGCTCACAAACTCGAATAACCAATTGCAATTGAGACCAAAATTCTTTATGTTTTAGTATAATTTGACAAACCTCCACTCCAACATTAGACCTAGCATGTGAGATATAATCCATTTATTACTTGTAAACATTTTTCTTAACTCTTTCTTCATCGTAACAAAAGACTAAAGTGATAAGAAATTTGTTCCAAATTTTGTCACAGCAGGACGACACAAATTCCTACCATTGGTAAATTCTTTTTTCGTTAAATTCAATACCCATGCATGATTATAGATGAACTTGGTCACCTTTTTATCTTTCTACATAATCTTATCAATAACAGAAAAATGCCTAGGATCTCCTATATTCTCCAACGTTAGATCAAAGCAATGTGTAACAAAAGGAGTCTAAAAAAAGAATTATACTTATTTTGCAACCTTTTTCCTTTTGCTTTATAAACGAAACCATCGTCATTAATAAATTAAACAAATATTTTCTGGCCCGACTTCATTCACAACTTCATCAAATATTGCAAACAAAGTCTCAATATTCCTAATAAGGCGATTTGTATCAATAGATTTTAAAAACATAGAGACATTTGTAGAATAAACCAAAAAATTAATAGGCTCTTATCTTCTATTTGTCCAACCATCACACATGATTGAACATCTATAAGTAGTCCAATTCACTACTCTCTCTACCAAATAACTTATAATTTTAATAATAGAATAACTCAAAAGTTTACCTCTTAAATCATCAATCGAAGGACCTTTATATCTTATACTATATGAGGCTATTACATCCATAATAGGTTGACAATAATAAGATTGAGAAGCATTAAATGATGAACCTATATCATACCACCATCTAGCTACTATCATATCGACATTGTGAGTTGCATCTCTTAATTGCATTGTACTATGAATTGAAGGTTGGGCTCTAAGAGTTGTTCATGGTGCAAAAAAACTAATCACTTGCCGTCTTCTCTTCCTCACATTAGGTTCAAAAACTTCTTCTTAGGCCTGGGTTGGAACACTACCAGTACCACTACCACCTTTAATATTTCCATAATCACCACAAAAATAGAAAACAAACTGCTACTACTAATTTCAAAATTCAACATTTCCCTTCTACGTCTCTCTTGTTGATATTCTTTAAGTAATGTTTTCATTTGTTACTTCACATCATGACTTACTTTTTTATAAGATTCCACATCTCTTTTAACCTCAACTAAATGTTTCTTTAATCAGGTGAATCTTTCACCTTTCAAATGCTTGTTACAAAACAAACAAATAGTATGATTCCTCAAACTAGGAACCAGTGCAGTATGAGCTCAAGCTGGATCATTGTATCTTCCTGAAGTGGTTTGATCACGAGTACTTGAACTTCCTTCCATTTATCTGTAAAATAAATGAATGAATATATCAAAATAAATAACACATAATTTCATTAAACAATACGCATGTGCATAGGATTCCATTTAATGCTCCGATATGACGTTATGAGTTAATAAACCATAGTGGATACAAGAGGAGGAAAGGAAAGCCTTACAAGAGCTGGAGGGAAGTGATCAAGAAAGATATGACAGAGTTGGCCCTCACTGAGGCAGTTACTAGAATTAGGAAAGTCTGGCAGGATAGAATAAGGATAAACGACACCCTTTAGAGTCCTTATGTGTAACGCCCCAAATTAGGGTTAGCATATTAAGCAAATGTAGTCCGATTTATGTTCTGTCTCTTTGATATTTTGGCATGCATTCATGGTATTTCTGGGTACATTGGTATAAAGAATTTTTGATTGATTCGGAC
>JANTPM010000008.1:16590450-16603019 GCA_025434745.1 Erythroxylum divaricatum
TCCATTTCATTTCAATCTCATAATTTCCTCTCTTATTTACACATAACTACTTGCCAATAATTCCTCGGTTAAAAGTCTTTGCTCATAGAAAGGTTCGGGGTCCAATACAAAAAGGTAAGGTACTTGGGATATAGATATGATCAAGCAACCTAAGTGAACAAATCACCCGTATAAGTGCTAGGAAATTAATTGTGATTAAATTACAATGCAACACAAAAATAAACTTTTACAGCTTTGGATTAGAGTACAATTATTGAACAATTTGAAAGGATAAATTATAAAATAAAGGAATTGTTCCTAATTTGAAGTTCCTAGTGAAACCTTTTCCAAACTTTTTCAAAGTATCAATTAAGATTTTTTCATGTATTCAACCTTTAATAGTATCCATAAAACAACTCCTTGATAAGAAATAAATAAGAGTGCTAGCCAATGTTATGAATACCGTACCGGACTTAATACTGGATTGGATTCTAGTACAGTAATATACCAGTACTGGTTAATATTAGGTACCGTTTTGAGTCATTTTTTAAATTTATAAAATAATCCTTGAATTTTTTTAAATTACAAAATAATCCAGTTTCATATTGTACAGTTATACAATTTTAGTTTATATATATCTTTACTATATTCTAATTATTTCTGTATATTCTAATTATTTATATATAATATATATCCATATATAATAATTTATTGTAAAATAATGAAAATAATTCAAAATTTTGAATTTTGAATTATTTTCTTTTATCAAAATTTTGAATTATTTTTTAGAATTTTTGTTTTTTCACATTTCATTTCATCTTACATTTAATTAGACATAATCACAATTTTAATTTAATATATAAAATTAATTTAATAATTATTAATAGTATAATTAAATTTAAAATATATTTTTAAAATATATAAATGTCAAATAAATTTTGATTTAATAATTAAAAAGTATATAAAATAAATATTACTTTATAAATAATAATTTTTAAGTTATTTATTTTAAAAATTAAATATTTTAATTAATACTTTATCAATAAATATTACATAAAATATTAAAATAAATTTAAATAAAACAATTTATTATTAATAAAAATAAAAATAATTTATTTTTAAGGTTTATTTAATTTATAATTATTATTAGTAATAAAAATATTTATTATTATTTTAAAAACTTTGAAAAAAAGGAGGAAAGGAGAGGTGGGAGGAAGGGAGATTTTGAATTTTTTCTAAAAATTTTACAAAGAAGTCTCCCATTTTTTAAAATTTCTTGTATCGGCCAGCATTTGGCTGGTATTTTGAATACTGACCGATACAACCGAAATAGGCCAATACCGACTGATTTTTAAACTCAGTACCAAAACTTCATATACCGTACCGGTTTTGTTCTGGTATCTATAACAATGGTGCTAGCTCCATTAGGCTAATTTCTTCTATATAGAAAAAAACTTTAGGCTTTTATTTTTTATTAAAATTAAATATTCCAATTATAGTTAAATTCAAATTCAAATATAGTTTAATTTTAATAAAATTAAATATCTCATATTTGAACTCTGAAGTTTCTCAAAATTTTTAGTCAATTCCAACATATTTAAATTGAATTTTCTTTTTTAACTGCTCTTTATGTGTAACTTATTAGGTTCTTAGTAGGTTAGTAATAATTATAAATTCTAATTCTAATTCATAATTAGAATTATATTAGAAAAATTAAAAATTTTAATTTATCTTTAATTATTTAATTAAACAATTTATAATCACAGATCAGGATTAACATATAACAACATGTCATGATCACCCGAATATTAGAAATATCAAAGTGGTTTGACTAAACTTGTCTATAAATGATTATGATGTATGATTTAATCATTTCATCTTCTAATGTTCTAATTGAATATAGAGTATATATGTAGTGTCTACTCTTATCAAATCTTATGATGTTCCTTCTTGTTAATTACTTAGATAGTTTATTATTCATATTTTCCTTTTTATTCAAGTATGCATCTAAATGCTTTTAAGTCTCTTTAAGATTAGAAAATAGCTCCTTCTTTTTTATACTCATATTTTCAAAGCTCTTTACTAGTTCATTATATTATAATTTAACATAACTATTACTATCACTGTCATAAGATTTAGAATTGGAGAGTACCTCATCATTATCTTTAGTCATAAAGCATATGTGAGCTACTTATTTGTCCAAATACCCATCTTTTGGAATTACTTGTTTCAGTCTAACTGGAGACTTTAGGTGCATTTTCTTTGTTTTTGTGCCTTTTCTTCTTTATGTCATTTTTATCATATTTTAATTGTCCTTGATCAAAGGTCATTAAGATTTTTTGTGCCTGAGTTTCCTACAATTAAAATAAATAATGTTATTTAATTTACATTTTGAATCTACCTTACCACTCCAGAAGTCCATTCTTTTAGGGAATTTCTTTCTCCTAAAAAATTTATTGAAATTTTTGTTGATAAAGACAATGTCCTCCTTATCACTTTCACTAGTTAGTGTATCTTCTTCTTTACTTGATTCCTTCTTTTAGGCCTTGAAAGCTATGTTCTTCCTTCTTGGAGCCATTCTCTCCTCTTGTTAACTATCCTTAAACCTTATTTCTTAGGTGAGTAGTGGTCAAATAAGTCCCTCTAATGGTAACATATTTAAGTATTTTACTTCTGTCACTTTGGCTTCCTAAGACTAAGAAAGAGACTTAAACAATTTCTTCACCATTTCAACATTGGTATATGTCTTGACTAAGCCTTTAAGGGCATCAATAATGTTAACAAATCTAGTGAGCATGCTATATATGCTTTCATCATATTTTATTTGAAACAATTTATATTACTGTATTAGTTTGTTCACTTTGATAACCTTTAATTGATTTATTCCCTCATATGTAACTTTTAAAATATGTTAAATTTTATAAGACATTTCATAAAAAGAAACTTTATTGAATTCATTTTTTCTCAATGAAAAAAAAAGATATGTGAATAGCGTTGTTATTCAAGGAAATTATTCTCCTGTCTTGAAGGTCTCAATCATCTTTTAATTTGAGAACTTTTTTTTATCATCTATCACTTAATTAGGAATATATGGACCACTAGAAACAATTTTCTACAAGTGAACATTTTCAGCCATAAAGAATAATTTTATTCAAGTTCTTTCAATAAATGTAATACTCTTTTATGATTAATTAGTAAAAATATCATAAACTTACACAATTTTACAATTTTAGGCCAAACTTTAGAAAGTGACAATTAAATACCTAAACTTTCAATTTTTTCAAATATAGCTTGACGTTATTGTCTTTGTTACCACGTCAGCTCTATTATGGTAAATGTAGGATGCTACGTATCATGCTAATTCCATTTCATCATTAAATTAAATTAAATTAAGCAACAAAAAAACTAACCTACCATTCTCCCCTCTTCTACCACCCACTTAAAACCCTAAGTTAATTGATCTTTATCTTACTGATGGTGATTTTGATGGTGTAGTTAAAGTCCTCGTCTTCTTCCCTAGCGTACCGTTCTCTCTCACTCATCATCGTTATTTCATGTATGTATAGAACGTAATCTCTCTCTCTCTCTCTCTCTTTCTATCTATCTCTTCGCAAGTTCTTCGATCAAAGATCCTTAAACTTTGTTTGTGTTCTTTCTTTTGATTTTTGAAATTAGGTTAGACTTCCAATTTGTATTCGTTTCTCATTATTGTTCTCCTTCGAATATCATACTTGGTCGTGTTTTCCTGTGCTCACCCTTTGATTTCCATATATAATGGGGCATAATTTGGTCCTTTTTTAGGCTTTTGTTTTTTTTATTCTTATAATTGGTTAAATCTGTTATATTGAATCAACAAACTCGTAGCCTAATGGTTGATAATTTCATGTTTAGTTTAATATGATATTGATCATACATTAAAGTTGGTGCTGCTTATTGCAAGATTGGAATGAGTTAGCAAAAAATTATGCTATTTTTTTCATAACTTGATCTTGAATTCCCAACTTCTAAAGGAAAATTCAGAGACAATTTGCTTCCACAGAGCCTAAAAGTTGCATTATTATAATAGCAGCTTCTATGGAGGTGTTAAATGTGCAGACCCGAACGTCTTTTTAGTTTAGGTCACGAATCTCTACCTTATACTTGCCTCATGGTCATTGAAGAACATCTCTGTAATGCTTCTCTTGGTTTGCAGTCTCAATTATGTTATTAACTGTTGCTATATTAGGAGAAGGTATGGTTATGTCTGTTATCGTTGGTTTTTGCTAGCTTAAAGTTGAACCCTTTGAGGGCTTTGGTTGCTTGGAATCAAAGGTGTACACTTCAAGATTGTTGATGAACAAGAAATTGTCCATAAAACTGAATTTTGTTAGTAAGTGTTGTCTGATAAGTTCCAAGGTTGAAGATTCATCCCCCATTGAAAACTTAGTTAGTGATAGTGTGAAAATTTGAGTTCAAAGAGAGGAGAAGAGGAGGAAGAAAAAGAATAGAAAGATGAGGCTTTTGTTGCTGTTGAGTGAAAATTGGAGAGTGAGAGGTTTATAAAAGGTAGAACAATAAGGAGGCCAATCAAGAGAGAGGAGGTTTCTTAGGAGGTTCCACAGGTGGTGTAAGGAAGCATCCTTTAGCAAATTTCATAGGTTTCTTACGTGTCATTAACCACGTCTGATGTGACTTATCACGTCAACTTCGTTAATGGAGACACTAATATTAGGCTATATATGAGAAAAATTAAAATTTCGGGTATTTAATTGTCATTTTTTAAGTTTGGACTATAATTAAAAAATTAAACAAAGTTTAGTATATTTTTTGTAATTAACCTACTTTTTAGCAAAGATATGAGTCCTACTAATATTTTGGCTATCTTGTTTGGTGAAGATGTGGATGCTCGTATGTATGATATGAGTATCTTTTTCTAAAAATTTTATTTGAAATTACAATAAAAGAACCCATTTTGATTCCACTTATTAATTTCTAATGGCACCAAAAGGGATTGAATTGAATAATAAAATATTATTACAATTTCAATTGATAATGAACCTTATTTAATTTCAAAATGATGATAAAATACAATGAAAAATCATTTTAGCTCAGTCAATCAGCCAAGAATAAAGTCAATACTATAAGGAAAAGTAGTTACCAACTAATTTTATAGTAGTTCGACAAATAAATATTGCTTATGTCCACTCCTCAAAACTCTTTGGAATTCTACCAATCTCTGCTTTCAACTAGATAAGGAGAGATCTTCTTACAATAATCTTTATTCGAAAAAGAGGAACCCTTGTACAATCTTCCTTAAAAGGTGAAAAGAAACCTCAATGCTTCTTAAAATAATCAAATATAAGAAAACCAACCTCAATTGATGTTTACAATTCAAATGAACCTTACGTGCTCACTTTAATGCTCAAAGACCATCAATCAACTTCCAAACAATGAATAATTGCTTATAAATGCTCAAAAACTCTTCTAGATGTGTTATTATAGCCCCTAAATGTCATAAAGATATTTAACAAATGAATTTCCAAGCATTTATACTCATGCTAGTTCCAAAATGTTGGTAGACACAAGAACTCTGCTGTAATGAACAGTAATATTGACATTGGTCGACCAATATGACACATTGATCGACTAATATATCAACTAATATCATACACATACTCTTAATAGATAATTTTTCAAAACTCCTGATATATTGGTAGACTAATGTCTTTAGAAACATTACATTGATTCTACACCTACAATGTGTCTAATAACATATTTTCAAAGAATTTTCAAGTTTCTTTTAAAGATCAAACCTTAACTCTTCATCCAAAGCTTGATCTAAAATGTTTAATTTTTTTTCAAAAAGTATTATAGTATTAAGAAAGTTTTTTAAAATCAATACATTGATTTCTCTTAATGAGAATAAAAGATTTATGCGTTAAGGTAAAAACATAATATTTTTACGCATGAAAAATCCCTAAAGAACTAAAATAACTAAGTAAGAGCCACGAAAAAGATTACAAGTAATTTGTGGACTTTGTCTTAATCATCTTTTATCTTAGGAGGTGTTTGGTTGATTGATTTGGGAAGCGTTCAATGGGTAAGGAATGAATGACAATTGGTTGGTTGATTATTATGATTATAGGAACAATACTTTGATATCAGACTTTCGGCGATTACTCGATACCCCCCAAACATAAGAGGAATGAAATTAATTCCTAAGTAATGGGCCAATATTACAGGCGTGATAGTGGTTGGCACTCTTGTCACACCCTTCTTCTTCTTTTTAAACATCTTTTTAACAATTATATATAATTAAAATAATATTACAATATAATTGATTAATTAAAATAATATTACAATATAATTAATTAAATTATAATTAATTAATTACAATATAATTGATTAAAATAATGTTAAAATATAATTAATATAATCAATTAATTACAATGTAATTAATTAAAATAATATTACAATATAATTAATTAATTAATTAATTACAACATAATTAATTACAATTAATTTAAAAACTATTATAATATAATTAATTAATTATATCATTTCTTTTTTAGTAATTAAATATAACTAATTAAAATATATTAAAATTTGATGTAAAACAAAAATTTAACAAACTTTTATTTTTTAATATTTTTAACAAACCAACTACTATCAGTAGTAATAGTAACCATTCATTCGTTCTAACCAACCATCATATTTATAATGATTATATATATTCTCATTCTTCAGTATATTCATTATCATTCTTATTACCATTACTTCATTTGAACCAACTGCCCCCTTAGGGGCCGTTTGGTTTTAGTTTTTTTTGTGGTTTTTAGTTTTTAGTTTTTTAATTAAAAATAACTAAAAACTAAAAACTTGTTTAGTTGAGATTTGTAACAAAAATTTCAAAATAAAAACATATTTAGTTTTATTCTCCTATTTTTATTTTTGTAATTATACTTTTATATTAATAATTTTTAATAAAATATATTGTGTTTTTAAATTAATTAATTCTCATTACAGTATAGGCATATTTTTATCTACATGTACAATAACATATTCCACTTCTTAATCATTATAAGATAGTTTGATCTCCATATAAAACAACATAAAGATTAAAGAGTCCTTATGAACGAACATTAAGGTGGAACCATCCACTAGACTCAGGAATATTTTCCTTTATTACATAAAAATGTTCCAAAATTTGTGTGTGATTTCCTTCTAATTTTATCCGTACAATCATGTGATGATGAAAGATTAACAAAATATTGTTTTTTTGGTACAATTTAGTACTTTCTTATTCTATTTTCCAGTATTTGCTTCAGGGCATCACAAGACCAAAAGACAAAAACCAGCAAAAAAGAATTCGAGAAAGAAAAGAAAAGGGAAAAAATCTTAGGTTTTAATGTTTCAGTTCCTACCATAATCTCCAAGAGGACAAACTTTTGGAATCAATGTGCCAAAAGAGGAATTAGAAGCCAAGTGACTTGGTATGAATCTATATATCAACTCCATCTTCAGTCAAAAGATCCCCACTTTCACCGAGGATAAGATGAGGTATTCCACTCACTATGAATAACTCATCTAACTGCTCACGTGGAGTCGAAGAATGGAATTGCAAGCCATGACATCTTTGAGAAATATTTGTTAAACGATTCATCGCCCTCATCAGCTGTAAGCAAAACAATCTCCAAGTCCCCTTTTGAAGCAAGTTCATTGTAGACTTCCACCATAGCTGGGGTAAAGTTTTGAAACGAATCGCACCAAGATGCTGAGAAACACATCCCAATTTTCTTACCCTTCAAGCTATCGATCTTAACCTATAAAAATTCCCAAGGCATACTTAATTACTATTGAATTGAACTCTTACAATTTATGTATCTTTCAACTAATAGAGTAAGAGCTAGCCTTACATCTACATTTGGTTCTACTGTCATTTTAGTTTCACTTCCAAAAAAGTTCAAAACATCCTCCTATAATAGTTGGTAGGGTCGGTCGTGCTAGGCCCAAGCCCAAGTCCACGCGTCCATGGCCCATTCACAGAAACCCCCATGCATACGTAAAAATCTACGTAAAGACCTAAACCTAGCATCTATTCCATATATAAGGTACTACTCTGCCATGATACAGATACGAGATTAGAACCCTGATTTTCTTTATTTTACAGCGACCAAAACCCTCACAAAAGACTAACTTGAGCATCGGAGGGGCCTGCCGGTTATCAACCCCCGACGTGCCTTGTGTTTTTTTGCAGATGATCTCTTGCTCAAGATAATCAATCCCATGGATCCAAACAATAGCGTCCTGCCTCACCAGAATCAAGCAGAACCAGTCACTATAAAATAACTAAAGAAAATATCTCACTATTCTTGATTAATAATAATTTAAGAAATTCGCTAGGGAGAGTGAATTGATATATGAAAATTTACTTTTCAAATATCAATTTTAAATCAATTACTAAATAGCAAGAGTGATTATGATTAAATTAAAATAGAGTATGATTATGATTAAATTAAAATAGAGTATATACTAATTATATACTCTATATCTAATTGAAGCAATAGATACTGAAAGGATTAAATTACATGTTATAACTATACATAGATAAGTTAAGTCAAATTATTTTAACATTCTTCTTATTTGGATAGTCATGACATATTACTATACATTAATCTTAATATATAATTACAAATTGTTTAACCAGAGAATTAAAAATAAATTAAAAGAAACTTTAATTTATCTAATTATAGTTTTGAGATATAATTTAGAATTATTTCTAATATATTATAAACCTAATGAGTTACACGTACAGAACAACTAATTTAAATTATATTTAATGTAATTTTAAAGTTTGAGAAACTTTAGGAATCAAATATGAGATATTTAATTTTATTAAGATTATATTATTATTATTATTATTATTATTATTAAATTAAACTTTATTTTTAATTAAATTTAACTTTAATTAGAAAGAAATCATAATGTTTGCTTTTATAAATAAGAATAAAGATAACAGGGAGCTAACATTCTTGTCTTTTTCTCTCTAATATAAAGTTCTCTTCCCTCTATTTTATAGATATCATCAGAAGCTGAAAAAGTGAATAACATGTACTTAACAGTTGCAAAAAAAAGATTTTTATAGGTTTCTAAATCAAATATGTTTTAATCCTTCTATTTTTATTCATATTTTTCAAATTATTTAATTAAAGAGATCCTTCGAGAATTCATCAAAAAAATTTCATTGCATTTGTGATTGGATCATAGTTGATTTTCCTACAGTGTTATCAAAATCTTTAATTAATTATGTCAAAGAAGTTGCTCAGTTATTATTGATTTGATAATTATTAAAAGTTAAAAAATCGTTTAGTTGTATATGTTCCTTTTACGTTTTACTATAACATTGTGTTATTTCTAAAAATTGTATTATTTATAAACATTGTTTGTTTTTCTAGAAAACATCAATTCCATGCTTTTTAGTTTTAGTTTTTTTGGAAAAACTCTACCATATATCCTTATAATTTTTTAAGTTTTCTATAAAAACATGTTAAAATGAGCTTGCCTTTAGCATTTTGTTATGAAAAATTATCATATGTTTCTTTTGTATTTTGAAAATTATGTACATGCATATGGGTGGTGGGAGAAGCTGAGAAGCCTCATCCCAGCTCCATCATAAACAGTGCACCAATGATGGCCCTTCTACCAGTGGTGGTTATTATCATCGATGAAGTCATGTGCTACTTGCTCACCATTGGCAAAGGCATAAACGCTTAGATTAAGAAGCATATCGACAGACGAAGGCAATTATCAATACATTGTTGGCGACAGAGAAGAGGATGATGGCCAGAGAAATCAGAAGAAGTAGTGGCATTGAAAAGCCTAGAAATCCTAATTTGGATAATGAAGTTTTAAATTCTTACCTTTCATAATTCAATTATGTAAGTTATAATTAGTATAATAAGTGACGAGATCTTTCTTTTAAAAATTTTGAATTCTTCAATTAAATATTAAGTGCACGTTTACAATGTGATTGTTGCCTTTATTATTTAAGAATAGAACTATAGCTCTATTTATTGTAAGGATTATTGAATAAAAACAATGCTCTTTTAATCTAAATATCTTTTAGCTTAAGTTAATTAATCCTATTTAAAAATGTATATGATTTAAATGAACAAAGACATGATTATATAAATTTAGAGGAAGGGTTAAAATTTATTTTAGCAAAAAGTTATCATATAACATATCAAGGAGTCACGTGATGAGTATACTATATGAATATTGTGGAGATGCATTGTTAATTCTAGTTCATTGAACTCTTTCAAAGTGCTAGTGTAAGCAAACAAGGGACCTTTTGTACATGAATAGGCTCATCAAAATGGTCATTTCCAAGAATAGAAGCTTTAAGTTCCATTCTAAATGTAAGAATTTAAGAATAGTGAAACCAAATTTTGTTGATGACTTAACCATATTTTCTAGGGTAGACTCTCATTCTATAGAGACTATAATGACAACTCTGAATTTTTTAATGAATATCTCTAGTTTTACAATCAACTCAATCAAAGGCTCTCTTTTACTTTCCTTAAAAACTTAACACCAAGCAAAATAGTTATCTTCAATCATAGGGTTGAAAATTGGGAAACTTTATATCATTTGAGGATTCCTATCACCTCGAGGAAACTTAATCAAACAGATTTCTCTCTATTAATTGAGAAAGTCCAAAGGAGAATTGGAAGTTAGTGCAATCACTTTTTCTTATTTGTTAGAATAATATAACTACTTAACTCAGTTATCAATATCTTGTATATATACTAGGTTTCCCACATCTTCCTACTAAAAATGTAATTAAAACCCTAAAAGAACTAACGAGGAACTTTCTATAGACAGGATACAACACAAAGCTAATAACAAAAAAGGTAAAATGGAAGGATCTATGATGCCCAAAGGAGGAAGGGAGTCTGGGAATCAACTCTATTTGGATTATTAACCAAACTTTGCTCATTAAGTAGATTTAAAGTGTGCATACTGATAGTATCTACCCTAAACACAACACCTTATAAACCCTGTTAAATATGTTAAAAGCTAGGAGAAAAGGTAAGGAATCAGTTCTAATTCAAGTTAGGGAATAGGGAAACAATAATTTTCTAGAATGATCAATGGATTTAACGGGGGTTGTTACATTATATTCCTGACCTAAACCCTATAAAAAATGTATTACTAGACTGTGTGAAGGTGATATAGGGTCAAACAATATTTAAAGGAATATTAGATCAACTTCCCAAAAGCCCCATCATTTGTCATATCCTTAATCTAAGTCTGGAGAACAATGACAGTGATAGAATTACATAGAAGTGGATTTATGTTGGAATGTTCTCTAACTCTTCCTATAGGAAGCTATTAAGGAAGCAAAACTATAAGGTTGATTGGTGCTCCCTAGTCTAAGGGAGAGGCACTAACCCTAGGGCATCATATACTATGTGTTTAGTTTATAAGAATCGACTATCTTTGTGTGTTTAGTTTATAAGAATCGACTAAACACCAAAGATAGATTAAAGAAGTATCTAAATATCCCTAACCATTATGTTCTATACAAGGAGAAGTTGAAGAACATATAACACTTATTTTTTTAAAATGTAGGTTATCCAGTAAATTATGGAAAACACATATGACAATTAGAAAATTTACAGATGGAAGCACCATATAACTCATCTAGAATGAAAAGAATAAAAGGATTTTTTGAAACAAGAGAAAGGAAGAGAGCATTTATTTACAAGAATTGATCGGGCTAATAAAGGAATAAATTGTTACACACCTACTTCCACTACAAGAAAGTGATGTAAATAGGGAAGAAATTTCAAGGACGGAACTAATTCTGTCTGTAATTACCTACGGAATAAAGAATACGTCGAAAAAAGAAGACAGGAAGCAATCATTTACCGGTAGCGTATATTCTGTCAGTAAATGTTGTCTTTTAGCGTTTAAAAAACTAACTAAAACAACGTTGTTTTGAAGTTAACCAAAACGACGTCGTTTTGGTTAACGTTTTAATCCTTCAGCAGACCTCTTCTCCTCCCATTCTCGTACGCTCCTTTTCCTCCTCTCCTTCTCCGTCGCCTCTATCTCTCTTTTGGAGACCTTGAAACGGCATTGTCGTCGTCTGCTGTAGCTATCGTCGTCAAGCCTTGCATCGCCAGCGTCCCCTGCTCTGGTGAAGGTAACGTCATTTCTTCCTCTCCTTCCTCCACAATCGGTGGACCATTAGTTTTGGTTAATATTAATTTGTTGTTTGATTAAAATTGTTAATTAGAGATTGTGAATGAATAGGTTTGTGTTTGTTGTAGATTAAAGGGATAAATGTGGGAAATTTTGTTGAATTAGGGATAAACAAATGTTTGCATACCAAGTGTTTGACAAAATAGCTATAGGCATTTTTGTTGAATTGTTGTTGAACTTTAGGTAATATTTACGTTGTTTTGCAAGAAGTTTAGAATGTAATATTGGTGTTGATTTTGAAATTATAGTTTCAATTTTGTTTTAAAAAAATAGCTTATAATGTTAATATGACTATATATGTATTGATAATGATTATGTATAAGATTAATTATTTTTAAAGA
>JANTPM010000008.1:16603119-16619666 GCA_025434745.1 Erythroxylum divaricatum
AGTAATTAAAATATAATTATTTCTTAATTAAAATATTATTAATAATTAATTAACTACAATATAATTAATTAAAATATTGTAATTAATTAATTAAAATTATTATTATTATTAATTAAAATATAAGTATTAATTAGCTACAATATAATTAATTAAAATTAATTATAATAATTTAATTAATAAATATATTATAATTAATTAATTATAATAATTAAAATATAATAAATTTTTATTTTTTAATATTTTTCACAAATTAATCACTATAATCATTTATTTCTATTAATCAATTATTATAATTATAATAATAATATTTATTCTTATTCTTCTTTATCGTTCACTCGTACAAATCTACCGTAGCGAAATCGCGTATGACTCTTTTTCTACACTCCACTGCAATCTGAGTGACCATTAAATCGAGTAACTTTCTTAAATTTATTGGAGCCATTTCGTTTCGATCCCGGTCGGCTGTCCAACCCTGGGAACATTGTTGATGTAACCCAAAAATTTGAGCCCATAACTGGCCTAATATCGAAGCTTAAGCAGCATAAGGCGTGTCTTAAGTCTTAGACGAGCGCCTCTTTGTTGTTACAGTTCGACTGAAACAGAACACATAGAGCTCTTGAACATGGGATACGTACAGGAAGCACGTGAGAATCACGTGAAAAAGAAGGTGGAAGAAGGTATTTTTCAACATTTTTCTCTTCCTTTTCTTCTCGTATAATTGGGTGATTGAGATTTTGATAAATTTGGAAGTCAAATGTGTATTTGATGTGAAGCTTTGAGAAGTAAAATGAAGCAAAGGGCGTTAAAAGAATGTGATCATTACACTTCCAAGTATGCACAGTGCGCCTCCGGAAGAACCATTTCTGTTGTCTGGCAGTGCCGAAAACAGGCTAAAGAGTTAAACGAATGCCTGCACCAGTTGTAAGTTCATCAATTTTCTATCTTCGTATTGCCCACTTGGGTTTTGCTTCTATTTTGTTTTCTCTAATTTTGATTGGATTTCGTACTAAATTTGTGTCTGTGTTGGTATTTTTATGGTCAGGCATGCTTTATTCGGTTTTTTCCTTGTTCATTTCCCTTTGTTGCTTGTCTGTGTAATCAAGCTAATGAACTGTCCTGTGCTGGCTTTAAGGCGCTTGGTTGACTGTCTTGTTGAGTAATGGAAAGTCAGTTCTTTGGACAATTGAAATGGTTGGTGGTATGTATTTTATTTGATTGAAATTGTCTTGGGTGTTGTTATCCACACATGTTTTCCATTAGAAGATTGGATTTTGTTATTTGGGGAATTTCTTTCTGTTTGGAGTGTTAATGTTTTGAACGTTTTTGTACTTTCTCTCCCGGCTTTGATTACAAGTTGGGAGGGTGGAGCTTTTCCAACAAGGTCAACACTGCTAATTGTGAATACAAGATGTTCCATTTTGAAGGTTTCTTTTGTTTGAAAATTTGAATGGGATAGCAGACCTAGTGTTATGGAGCTTGGATATCGATCTTACACAGAAGTATGATATTTATCAACCTTTTGAAACTTTTATGTCATTGTTTATTATAAATAGCCTCTCTACTAGGTAAGGGTAAGGCTGTACTATTGAACCTCTCTAGACCTCGAGTTTCGGTGGTACACTTACTGGGTGTTGTTGTAGTTTATGGTTTCCACTTCCAAAACTATTCATCCTTGGTTACATGAAGAAGATGTGTCTATCAAATATGTGAAATATTTCACAGTCAGTTTGAGATTCTTACATTTGCTATTGTAATCTAGTTTCCTTTGATCTTTATAGCATATTTCAAAAGATTCTCAAGAATTTGGGGTCCCAAATGTGCATGATAAATCCCACTACTGTAGAGGAAATTAAGTGAAGCGTTCATAGTTTAATGAATCTTCTGCTGATTTGATGGCAAAAAAGAGACACAGGAATGAAGACTCATGTGCCTCTATTGAAACTATTTTAGTGAAATTTAATAACCAGCTGACCTTATTTCGTAACCTTAGTCTCCGTTTTGAAGAAAAGAATGATGAAGGGTGGGAAAGGACTCAATTATCCTCCAAAACGAGTCCTAGTTGTTCCACTTCTTTTATTATCGTTTTCCTGTCTTATAACTTTAATTCTTACATGGATGAGACTGATAAGTGAAAAATTCTGACCCTAAGAGACTGCCAAAAATGGATAGCTTGAGATTGCTCCTATTCTTAATATTCTTTCAGCTGGGGAGCAATCTTTTTAACTTCTTAGGATTGTTCTCTAGTTGTTTGAAAGGGAAGCTTAGAGTTTATGAACAGAAGTACACTTTTAGTAGGAGTTTATAAAGGTGCTACTCTGGCTATGATATTGCCCATGGTGAAGCTGTTCATATTCAGTACTTGCTTTTTGTGCT
Organism: Erythroxylum divaricatum; assembly: GCA_025434745.1. NCBI lineage: Eukaryota > Viridiplantae > Streptophyta > Magnoliopsida > Malpighiales > Erythroxylaceae > Erythroxylum > Erythroxylum divaricatum. The sequence continues at coordinate 16,605,493 of JANTPM010000008.1, forward strand.
TATACTATGAGTCACTATTGAGAATTGCTTAGGCCCTGTTTCTCTAATACATCTCCTTTGGTTTCTTTAGTCAATTTTTATGGAAGGGAAAATCTATTCATTAGCATCAAAATATCTATGATCAGTTTATTACTAGATTTCACAGAAAGACACCAAAGCTGAGTGGGGACACGGAGGGATTTTATCTATTTCACAGAAAGACTCTTCTAGATGATTTTTGGCTGCCAACAACTTGTATATTACATAAGTGTTTGGGTGTATTATCCTTATATTGAGTTGGAACAGCTAATCTGTTTGTTAGCAGAAACTTCTTGAAAAAACCTGGCTTTCTTTGTGTAAGAAAAACAAGTAGGAAGAAGACTATGCTTGCTGGCATAATGCACGACAAGGCGATTGTTTCACGCTAGAAGGCTTTCTATTCCCTCTTTCAGTGCAGATTTTGCCTGGAACTGACATGATTGCCACTTAAAGTTAATAATATTAGATGCATTTAATACTTATAGAAACCAAAAACCAGGCTTGGGACTTGTTTAGGAACCCTAAACTGTTGGAGTTAATGAATCACGATTGAGGCTTTGACCGTGTTAACTTGATTCCATTTCACTTGATGTCATGTCTTTTTGCAGCACGAATGATGCTGTGTTGGAAGAAATGAAGAAGGAATACATGCTTCAAGAAAAAGGAAAGTAATCTGTGAGAACCCAGACACAAGGGCATTGACAAATTCTGATTGTTGGGAGAAGAGATTTCAGTCTTTAAGTTGGGACTGATTCCTGTGAACTTGTTTAATTTGCCCGGAATTTTTGTTCACCTAAATTGAGCAATTCAATGTTCAGTTATCAGTTCTGTATTGTACGTTTAGATTTAGTGTAGTTTCTAAAAAATGATCTCAAACTTACTATGGAAGCAGGCTTGTTCTTGTGAGATTGTGGTAGTTCTGGTAATGTAAAGCTTATAATAACTTTCAGCTAGGGAGTGCTGGCTTCAGGTAAATTTGAGTCGTAAAGCTTTTTAAATGGCCGTGAATTCTAGTCATTTGTCGACATTCTGAATAAAGCTATTCCTCCGAAAGTGACGAGTTAGCTGTCATCTGCATATAGCATCTGAAAAACGACCATATGGTATTCGAACCAGATCACTATAGGGTTTTCAGGACGAGCCAGGACCATCCTGAGTTTTAGCACTATGGCTACACTCCGACGTGAATTTGAAGCGGACGTTCAAACGAAGAACGAAAGAAGCTTACCAGGTTGTTTAAGTTTGTTTCTTTTGGAAATAAACTCGACCTCTCAGTCCCACCTTAGGGGGGTAAAGCTTCCTTTAGGTTATAGGATTTGTTGTAGTAGTTTACTGAGTCTCGAGAAACAAAGTTCACATTCTTTTCCTTCACATAAAATACATTTACGTGTAATCTATCAAGAGATTGGCTTCCCGCTTGCTAAGTCTCAAATCCAACTTACTAACCTCTTTAACAGATTTTGGTGTGATCTAACTGAAAAATCATAACTTCAAATTCATCACATTTTAAATAAAACACAAACTTTACAAGAATCTATTTTAGGAAAATAACATATTAATTTCAAATCAGGCATTCCCCTCATTTAATAAAATCAAACACTAAATTGTATTTTCTATGAGTTAAAAAGGAATTATGATTCAATAACTACTACTTGGATTGGATTTAGCATAAAGTTAAGTACAAGGATGACAATTTTTAACCCATGAGTTTAAATTAAATTGAGTTGTTTTTAATGGACCAGTTCATGAGTTAGGCGTAAGCTCAAGTCTATATTGATTCGAGATCTACTTATTTTAAATAAAACAATATTATTTTACTTTAAAAATATTAGGCTTCAAATAGACGTCAATTAAAAAAAATAAATTATTTTATATTTTTAATTTTAAAAAATTAACATAAGTGCACCAATTGCCGTCCTGAGTCCTGAGTTAAGCAAATAGGTTAAGGTTACATACATGATTTTTTAACTACTTTAGTCGTACGTGCAGGGTGCATCTCAAACGCTCATTTCCCGTCAATTGAATATTTTTCAAATTAAGAGCGTAAATGGACAGAGAAAAGTTGGAGAAATCTTGGACAGAGAGAGAGCCCTAAACCCCAAATGGTTTTAGAGCTTTACCATTAAAAAAAAAGAAAACTTTTTCTGCTTCTCTCTCAAGGCACATACGACAGCTCTTCTTGTTCATAGGTAAAGCGCTCACTTGTTGTTCCCTCTTCTTGGTGTATTCCTTTTCATTTTTATCTTTTCTTCCACAATTTGTTCTTGGAGAGCCCAATTATAAGGGACATGAAATGGAAATATTCTGATGACGAAAAAAGAACCCATTAATGATTTGGCCTTTTAGAGTTACCATATCACATGGGTTTTTGAAGAAGAAGCCATTTTGCGATAATGAATTGTTGTCTATGAACATTATTTCTTGAATAAATGTTTGGATGGTTGAGTATAAACATTAAAATTAAAATGCTGCATTCAAGCATTTTGGAAAGATGAATTTCAATAATGCCAAGGTTCCCAAGGCTTTTTCCGGCGGTGATAATGCTTCAGCCCTGATTTAGGCTGGCGTTTTTGGTGCCCTTGGACTGTATGCGGTTTTAAACAGGCTGTTTAATGTTGGGGACTGCGTCTAGCCATAATATTTTACCGGTTTTTTGGCTGTCAAAGACAAGGTTATTTTGTTAGATTATTTTCCATTTATGAAATTTAGGCTTATTAATTGCGTTCGTCTGTGATTTTATTTTAATCCAGAACCTTGTGAGTTTTCCTTTTGCAAAATTACAAGTGTCTGGCTTCATGTTGCATGTATGTGCACCTTCTGTGCTTTCAACTAGTTCTTCTCAATTTTGTGATCCTATACCTAGTAACCCACTTAGCCATATCAATGCACCCGCAATACCCATTTGTCTAAAAAATTTCTAAATTGCATACCTAATTAATAACAATCTTTTGGTCTGGATCCTTTTCTTGTGTTTGTTATTTTCATAATCACAAGTTTAAAAAGCCAACATATTTTCCTTTTGGTTTTTTTATCTCTCAATTATTTCTTGGGGCACATGCTACACTTGATCTGAGGCTGGCGGTAATATATGGATGTGTAGACGTAAATGAAAACCATTTTTCCAGTTGTTGAGGAGCAGCTATTTCTTGTAGAGATGCCATTCATTCTACTTTCCCTATTTATCATAAGCTTAACCTGAAAAATGATTGATTTGTTCTGTGGCTATTAAAGCTATAATAAGGTGTTTCATGTAGACATTGAAAATTGGTTGCCGATAAGTTATTTGTATTTCCAAAATGCAGGATGTCCAGTCCTGGGGAAGATGTCTCCCAGTTTGGTATTTCTAAAGAAGTAATACTTCCCTTTTGTTACACCCTTGTCTTCTATTTTTCTTTCTAATGTATTTCTGATTTTTTGATCTATAATGTGGAGTTTCTTATTTTCTAATTATTATATGTGGTTTCCTAAAAGGAAAAGGATAAGCTTGTGGCAGAAGTGATACGCTACATGCTTTTTAAAACACACCAAAATTCAGGGTGTCCAATTAGAAGGGATGAACTTACCCAGATTGTTACTAGCAATTATCGCCAGCGTTCACTTTCTGCTTTGATAATTAATGAAGCCAAAGAGAAGCTATCAGCCATATTTGGCTTTGACATGAGGGAACTTCAGAGGTCTCGCCTTGCATCAGCAAATCAGAGTCATGCTTGTTCCCAGCAAAGTAACAACTTACTTCCCTTCGTCTAAGAATCCATGAAGTGACCAATTCTCTATCAAAGCTTTTAAGCCTTATTATATATGCATTCTCTTAACTACTATGAGTGGTTGCCTCTTGATTATTTGGTTTTGAGATGTAATGATTGAGCCAGTCATGACTTAATACACCTAAGCGGAATTGAATGAACAATGACCCAAGTGTACTAAGAGGGGATAACTTGAAACAAGTGTGTTTTTAGGCTATGATGTAACTATTTGTTTGCTGCTGCTGCTGCTTCTTACAACATTCTTAACTCTTTTAGGCTATGTTTAGTTGGACGTAAAGTTTTTAATGAAATGGAATGGAATGATTTATAATGTAATGGAACGTAAATGGAGATAATATTAGAAAATTGTTGTTTGGGAGGAATAGAAGGATTTATAATATAATATAGTTAAATGTTGTTTGGATGAAGGGTTTATAATATAATATAGTGTAAAGTTGTTTACTATTTTACATTCCATCCTAAATCCTCCAAATCGGAGGTTTTTTATTTTTACTGTTTAGGATAGAATGAGATGTAATATTAAACCTTCCTCTTCCATCTCATTTCATTCTATTCATTATAAAACTTCCTCTCAAACGATGAAATAATATTACATTCTATTCTATTCTATTATAAAACCCTCAACCAAACATAACCTTAGGCATATTCTATCTTATGCCAAGTAAAGAAAATATTTGGACTGCCATGATGATTATAAATAACATAGTAAGCACAACAAACATAAAATAATTATTGCAGTTTCCTTGTTATGCCCGATGTGATTCTATCTGCAATTAAAGATTTAATAGACTCACAATGCAATGAATAATCAGAGATCTTTTGCACAAGGATGGAATTTGATTATGCTGCATATTTAAGGGGAATGTGGACTGTTGTGTGCGTAAGTGCACGGTGACATGTGAACCCGAAAAAAATTGATCTATTCTTTATATTTTCTAGGTGCTGCTGATGCTAAGTCGTATGTACTTGTAAGCCAATTACCACCTGAGGTGCATGAGAAGTATGTGGAAGATGCTAATACTGCACATATGAATGGTTTTGCTTTTGCCATAATCAGCATTGTGCACCTTAATGGGGATAACATTCCTGAGGGTATGATTTCTGGATTGTTCCACAAGAAATTCTGTAGAGCCGATTATGTCTTAGAATTTTCTCTGGCACTTACTCTTATACCAGTGCTATTTGTTACGCTAGACCTGTGTGATATAGTGTTGGTTTACATATTTCTTGTCAACATAGTGATTCATTTAACTAATAGAGAAAGAGAGGGGGAAAAAAAAAGGGCCAAAGGTTTCTTGTATTTTCTTCCTTTGTAAGCTCCTCTAACATAATCCTTTCCACTCCTCTATTGCAGAAGATCTTTGGCGTCACTTAAGGCAGATGGGATTGAGTGAAAGTGATCAAAACCATCCTGTGCTTGGAAACATAAAGCATGCATTGGAGACACTTGTCCAGCAAAGGTTTGTTATTGCAGTAATTTGGTATTTCTTATTTAAGTCATTTCTATTGCATATATGCTTCCTTACGATAAGGAGTTTGTGAGTTTTATGTTTTAGTCTGCAGATATTTGCAGAAGGTCAAAGTTAATAGCACTGAAGGTAATACCTTGGCATATGAACTTGCTGAGAGAGCTCTAGATGGAACATTTAAGGAAAAAATTAAACAACACATTTCACAGGTACTATTTGAAGATAAATTGTTATACCGCTGTTTCTTCATGGCTATCCTTTGCTTTTGTATTTTATTTGCAATCCCCTTGATCACATATTAATATACTTACAAGGATTGGATCTCCAAATTAAGGCTGTCAGTTACTGACATGCATGATATGAGAACATGGGGGTAATAAACTTTAATCAACTTTTGGTAGACTCATCTTCATACTGCACTTTATTGTATTGGAAAACTATGCATTCAGAAAACAAATTAAATTTGATTATCGTGCTTCAAGGTAATTATTGGTGATGCCTGACATGTGAAGATTTTGCTTGTGCAGATTGTGAGAAAAGATGTTAGCACTGTTGAAATTGAAAGTTAGTCAGTGGTAAGAGTTCTATTTACACTTCTAAGAAAATAATCGTTTTTCCTCGCTGAGGTGTGCTTAAAAACTCGTAAGCTTTTTGTGCATTTTGCAGTCAAGCATATGAAATCACCATATCTATGAGAAAGCTCTTTGTAGATACAGTGCAGGTACTTTTGTTTCCGTTGAATAGGCTGAGCAGATTTGTTGCTGGGTTTGCAGCCTTGAAGTCGCACTTTTTGCACAAAGTAGAAAAGGTTCTAGTAGATGTAGCTGGAATACTTCAACCTGTTTGGATGTCTTCTGAAAGAATGTGTTCCTGATGGGGATTGTACTGACATTTATATACTTCTAGTATTGCTTTTCAAGGTTTCAGAGAGTTAGAGTTTAACATAAGGCTTTTAGACAAGGGGCTCTAGGATCAACTTCAGGAGGTTCAAAAATTCATAGGTTGAGACTTATAATCAATCCCCTAATGGAGCGAAACATAGGGGCAGTTCTCCTGCACACCAAGGCATAAATGATGCTTATTTGGCTGTCCATTAGCTGAGTCGCGTCGCCTAAAGAAATGAAGTTGCTTCTTGTGTGACCAAAGGGATATCAAAACGGACAAGCGTCATGTCCTTTAAATTAGAGAATTGCTGCTATTGTTATTATTTGCAAAAGCTTACTTTTATGCATTTTAAAAAGCATTAGACTAATTTAGACGTTTGACCAAAAGAAATGGTCAAAACGGCGTTACACATCCCTACTGGGCAGGAATATTATATTATTACGGAAATCCAAACATTATACTTAGCTAGCTATTTAATAACTGGAATTCTCAAAAGGAAATGCATTTGGAATATAAAATGACGGATTACATAAATATGGTTGATTCAGGGTCAAAACCATCTTCTGACAACGCAAAAAAGTACTTTATATAGACTGACAAAAAATCCGAAAGAAAGAAACGAAACGAAACAAAAACCAAGAATTCCCGAGGCTAATTTGGCTTCCTCATGTTTCTTCCAGCTCTAATCACTTCATCCACCAATAGCAATTGTGATGCAATAACTGGCCTGCAAAACGCGGACATGCAGAATTAAACAGAAGCCTATAATTACTTAATCACACAAGTAGCTTCAAAAGCAGTATTTTCCACTCGCAACTAGTGGGGGGGCACACCCATTACAGCAGCTGGGGAACTCAACAGTAACCCTGTGCCTAAAATGACAGTGTAACAGTAGAATTTTCTGCATGTGTGCATGTCCTCGAGTTAGTGAAAGTCTGAGTTTGCACATACCCCGAGTTTATAATTTGGCGCTTAACAGAGTAGTTGTCAAATATGCCCTCCATCTGAGGGTCAAGAGGCCCTCCTGTCTGCAAGTTGATTCCGACAATATTATCCCTGTCGTGCTCCCCCTAAACAAAAATGGAAGAATGGCCAAAGTCTGTCAAATCTATTAATAATTAAATTAGAGACCATCGAACGTGGATAAGCAGTGTAGAAGTGAAAAAAATACCGCAAGAGTAATAATTTCGTCTTGTGTATCAAGCCCAGAGTTCTCAGCCAGTGTCTTGGGCACCACAAGAAGGGCATTGGCAAAAGCTTCAACACCAAGCTGGGCACGCTGTTTCAAATTTGCAGGGATAAGAATGGTTAACGTCAGCTACCACAAGATTTTGCAATAGAATAGAAATATACAGAGATCATTACCCCTTGAACCGTTTTCTTAACTTCATTGATTAAGTATTTTCTGGCTGCTAACTCAAAAGCTCCAGCACCCTGATCCACAAAGAAGAAAAAAGATTTCACCATTCAACAGCTTGAAAAGAAGAATGAACAAGGAAAAGAAAAGAACAGGACCTAGTTATCATCCAATTTGTAACCTTAAGAAAAACACCCAACTAACATTCACGATAAAAAAAGTATTCAATTTATACCAATTATTAAGCAATTAAAGCAAACACTTATGTCATTAAAGTGAATATTTAGAAATGAGTACTTACAAGTACAACAGCTTCATCTTCAATAGTATTTTTAACTGCTCTCAAGCCATCTCGAACAGCATCCTTTATTTGAGCAATTGTATGGTCATTAGGTCCTGAAGGTTACAGAGGTAAATAAGAAGAGTTGCATATATCTATTAATAACAGCAATTAGAAACTGAGACCATTCAAGTCCAATTAGAGATAGTGTTTTGTTACCTTTTATCAAGATTGTACAGGAATGAGGATTCTTCACGTTTTCAACAAATGTATATTTCTCCTCACCAAGGACATGCTCATAAACTAATCCAGCCCAACCAAGGCAGTCAGGAGATAAATCATCAACAGAATTCACAGCCTCTCCTCCACAAGCCAAAATCAGGCGTTCCATGTTTCTCCTCTTTGCTCTTCGAAGAGCAATTATCTAACAAAGATTACAGTTAGCAACTGCAAAACATATAAAAAACTTGAACAAATTGTAAACTGCAAATTAAGCAATAAATGATTACTACTAGGCATCAGTTGCATCACAACGTAAACGGAAATGAAATCAAGAAAGTTTCCTCTAAAAAACAGATAACAGTGTCACTGCCGTACAAAATATGCAGCTAAAATGAGTAAGTACACATGCATGAACCACTTCTGTGATACTAGGAGCCAGGGACTTACCCCTGCTCGCGCAAGAAGGTCCAGTGATGGGGGATCAATACCCTTCTGGTTTATGACAACAAAGTTCTTGTCATCACCAGAACAAACCTGCATACTGGCAAGGTTTAGAAAACCACCATATGTGTATGTACATATGCATCATATTATTATCATAAAAGGTAGTATTCAAGTAGCTCAACCTGATTCTTTAGTTCAATGATCTTCTTAACTCTTTCATCCACCTGTCTTCTTTCAGCTGCAACCATTGCCTCCCTCTGCTCCGCATTAGAGTAAAAGAATCCTGCATTAATTTCACTGGAATTTGCAATATTAGTACTCAAGTCCCAGGACAGCCTAGCCAAATGCAAGACCTATTGCAAGTTTTGGCATATATCAAATACAAAAAGACATACCTTTTCTCATATTCCAAAGACACATTGCATGTCAAGATGTAGCAGTTCTCTGCTCGACGTTTCATATCAGGATGCCTAGAGCCATGGTCAAGTACAAGACCTTCAACCTGGAAAAGAACATCATAGAATTAAGTAAACAAACTGACGTACAGTTTCTACAAACTACCAAGTACGTGGCTCTGTTCAATTACGAATCAATAACTTGTTAGAAGATCACCAATGGGTAACATCACTTGCGTATGCATGAATTACTACATGATTGAAGCTTTCAGTTGATAAATACAGACTACAGTCTCAACCTTTCATTTAAGAATGCTGAGTCCATTTTTTCAAACATAAAATGTCTCAAGACAAATGACATTCATAAAAAGGTTCTGATAGTATTTACAGATAACGCTAGCTTTTTATAAGTCCATAAGCCATCCTAAAGAGCAAGGTTATAGGCGATTAATTTTAAACAAAGTAGATAGGACAATAAACGTTTCCTGTACCATGAATTACTGACCAATAATGATGCAGATTGTAGGACATGCAAGAAATAAGAGGTCTAGCATCGACTATTACCTCACTGGCCAGCCGCCTATCCTACCTCTTAAAATCAAATTCTAATAACCCAACTGATTCAATTATGATTCATATGCTAAAGGCAATTATTAAACTTTGAGAGCTTGGGCATAAGTCACAAAATACCACCTAATTAGGCAGCATCAGACAGGAAAAGAGTGAAGGCAAGCTGCAACAAAACAAAATTACCAGTCGTGTATCCACATCAAATTTGTGGCGCATGTGCATAGTCTCTACCATATAGAGATCAATTGCTTCTGCAGGCTTCCTAACACACAGCACCTGCATAGTTTATTAAAAAGTATTAATCACGTTAACTAGGAAAAACAGGTCCCTCAAAATCTAAATGTTGCCTCTTTATCCACATCCATAAAAGGAGCCCCAACACCATAAGGGCTAACTCACCGCATTGACAACAATGTCAGTCAACTGATCTGCCAAAGCTTCATAAAGCTGCACAGGGAAAGTTTCTGTCAGCTTAAATTCCTAACAGTGTAAGGGGTGAAGCAAATCTCAATTTTTCTTTCAAAACTCACCTTTGTTCTTAGTGTTGTTCTTGCCACCATTTTTAGAATCTCTTTGTCAGGTTCATCGCCCATTACCACAGGAGTTTTAAATTGCTCAAGAAACTGGAGGGTGGCCTTTTTAGCAATCTCAAAACCATCAACTAAAACACGTGGATGCATTCCTGAAAAGTAAAACGCACCTCATAGGTTGGGGTTACCATAGATGAAATGAATTATCCTCGTGTTTTCTTCAGAATGAAAATGTACAACTAGAATAATGCCCTTAAGTTGGCAAAGATAAGAATAGTGAGAAAACTATCATAACATAATTTTAATAAGTGAAAGAAATAGCAATAGCATGCAAACATGCCTTATTGCTTATTCTGAATTGGTAATTGTAGTTCTAAAATAGTTCACAGCCCTAGCAGTCAATTGATAATAGGTCATTAACATAGTAAACTGATAATATGTTAAGACGAATGTGATTACAACCAGGATGCAACATTCAACAGTTTATAGCATCCTACTTTCAATCAGTGTTCACAGAAATATCACAAAAGTAGATAAAATAGGAGCAGATAAGAGGAGAACGTGGAAAATAAATTATTGTCAACGGAAAATGACTAATTGAGTACCAACTACATCTCAAACTAGTTTTAGAGAAAAGCACATTTGCTAACCTTCATCAATATATCTTTCAGACTGCTTCATCAGTTCCCCAATAAAGATGACAGTAGAAGTAGTACCATCTCCGCTTACATCATCTTGGGCAACAGCTGTCCTTGCAATCATAATTGCTGTAGGGCTTTGAATTTGCTGAAACCATTGAGGAGAAACGAACAAGTAGTGAAGCAATTTCCTTATCATTATATACTCTACAGAACTAAATCCAACCCATCATCTTGAATTTGAATTCTGTTCAGTACGCACTGATAACTCTGAATTCCAAACCACCAAACCGATGCACAACCTAAATAAACTGCATCAATGTCTCCTATGATCCCACCATCCTAATTAGATCACTGCACAATGTCCCCAATGATCCTACCTTCCCCAAGTCAAAAACTTTAAGCGAATTATCACTTTCTTAAAGAATCAATGATCAAAAGATATGACACATACCAATACAAAAACAATACATACCTAAAGTCACAATGCATCAATGAGGAAACAACTAAATGTAGAAGCGTGAGAGAGAGGATGGGAGCGAAAGACATAAACACTGGGTTTAAGAAGTAACAACTGTGTATAAAGACAATGCGATCACTTATCGGAAGTTGGGAGTCACATATCGAAAAATGTCGCAATACTTGAGCTTCCATATTCCAGAAGAAGGGGCAAAAATAAAAATAGGAAGTGAAAAATAGGAAGACAAACCATTTCTTTGAGAAGAGTGTTGCCATCTTTGGTGAGCTTGATGTCTCCAGCTCCACCAACAAGCCTAAGAATCGAGAATGTTTTATATATTAATATCATTAGAATGAAACCGCAAGAAGGGGTTGGGGGTGAGAAGATTACATCTTGATAGTGCCCTTGGGGCCGAGGTTTGTTTTGAGGACGTCGTGCAAGCCCTTAGCAGCATTGATGTTCATGTGAAGCGCCGCCGATTTGTTGAGCACCTCGGCGTTAGGGTTCAACACTCGCAGCGACATCTCTTCGGTGTGATTAGAAATGCGCAAGAATTGAGAGCTAAGAGTCTCGACAGTGGGTTTTAGGTCTTTCTGGAACTATCGCTACTGCTACTGTACTGCTGCTGCTGCTGTAATTTCGTTTCATCTTCTCCTTTTTCCTTCATCTCCTTTCTCGGACAATTATGTTTTGGGCCTGACGGGTAAGTCTAATTGGGCTCACTTATCTCGTTAGAAGTCCTACCTCCCAAACGTGTTATGGTTCGACTTTGATTTGGTGCGTAGGATTGGAGCCTTGGAGGGGTTGGAATTTACAGATTTTGCTAAAAGAAATGCAAAGCTTGAAATCTTTGCCTGTGATTTTGTATGGTCAAAAGAAAGATAGGAACATCTTCAGAGAATAAAGAGCCCTGCCAAACCATTTGCCTTTCCAAGAGCTTTGCATGGTAGATTCTATGAAGGAGGAAAGAATCTTATCCCTTTTCTCTTCCCATCTTTCAGTGGAATTAGACATTTGGGTTAAAGCAATTTTATCGGCTGTGAACTTTGGTATAAAATCTTTTTAATGGGACCAAATCGTGCGTTTGCAGATCACAACTGACTGTTCAAATATTAACTAGCTTCCTTTGATTTTATGTTGTCATCTTGCCTAGGACACGAACCATATAATTTCCTTTTCTGGAAACGATTCTATAAATGGAATCCATTATCTTCACTTCTTCTCGCTTGGTCCACAGTGAATATGCTTCCCAAATGCATGGTCGTAGTTTGCTCATATCATGTGACTAAAAGACCTTTCAAAGACTTGTATGGGAATCTGAAAATGATGAGTTAAACGTATGTAATAAAGGTTTAAACGATAGCTACATCAGATATGTTGGTACACAAATTTCTTCAAACCTTGATTTTATTCCACCATTGAACAAAATCTTCTTTCAAAGTTGTTCAATGGTCTACATTGAATCGATTGGTCTTATATTTATAATATAATTAATTAAATACATTTTTTTATCTTATACATATTTGTTTACTTAATTAGTACGTGAGCTGAGATTCATAAGATAAATATAATTTACAAATGAAATGATGATGAGATTATAATTACGAGATTCTTATTATATTTATGTAGTACTTCTAAATTATTTATAATTATTACTCTATTAAGATTATATATTAATAGAGCAAAAAGACTATATATTTAATTTTTATGAAAAACAGTAGTTGACCCCATAGATTGAATTATGAAAATATTTAAATAAATGTGTTGGTGATTATTAGAAAATTAGTTTTTGTTAAACTGAACCAATATGGAATTTCTATATGTAATATTATTTGTGTGAATGTAGAAATATCCATTGTGATAATTGTATAAATGATCTTTTGATTTAAATAATAATACTCAGTAGAAATTTCGATGATACATGGAGTCTAAAGAGATCTAGTAGTACACAACCTTACCCTTAACTAGTAGAGATAAATAATCTTTTGATTTAAGATGTCTAAAGTATCTCATATAGGGATTGATATGCTTTGATACTATTTAGGACTTACCCCAATCAAGGGTAATTCAATTGGTATTCATTAGATATTGCATGAACTATATGAAAGTAGTTGATTGATTAATATGAGATTCGTTACCTTAAAGTAATTAAAGATAATTTTATTTAATGTTTTCGATTAGTATTAATTTAATTTTTTAGATAAAGTAGAATAAAAATTTAAAAATAATTTTCAATTGTCTTAATAATTGAGTGGTCATGATGTGTTGTTAACATCAATCTTGATATATAGATATATATTACTTAATTAGAAAACTAAAAATAAATTAAATAAGTTTAATTTATCTAATTCTAAATACAGTTTAAGACCATAATTTGTATCCATTTTCAATATATCTAAGAACCTAATAGGTCACACAGAGAATAGTTAAAGAGAAAACAAGTAACTTAATCAAGTTGGGCTTGATTGTAAAATTTGATAAACTTTATAATCACATATTATATATTTGCTAAACAAAGATTAATATTACATATTGGATATTATGGAACTTAATTAGTACTTAATTAGACTTTATGGGAGTTACCGCTCTTAGCTTCCCCCTCTTTACATCACCTGTAAAGTTTTTCTTTTGTTAATATGGATATTGTTAAAGGCTAAACACTTGTGTGAGTATGATAGTTTTCACATATCCGTAGATTTAAAGGAAGCTATAAAATGTCAATGAAATAACTTTATTTCAGTGAAATGCTTTGTTGAAGTTAAGAAAGTTAAAGATATATTTATAAGATACCAAATATTTTTAGTATAGTACGCATCATCAAAGCTTTAACTCTTTTTCATTTTGTAACTAGTTAATATAAATTGTTCCTTTATAGCCACTAAGCTTCCTATCTTGATTCCAAAGTATCGTTAAAAGTTGGTGAGGCCCATATTGTGAGTCCTCTCTAACGTCTCATTTTGTTCTATAACATTTCTTCTGCTTTATTTATGCAAGATACCTCTCTTATATCATATCATAATCATTTAGATATAATTATAGTTTTAACCTTAAACAGATGCAAGAGCTATTAGTAGTCTCATCCATCACACACCTCTTAGTAAGCAAAAATAAAAGGAAGCAGGAGATAAAAATAAGTATGGAT
>JANTPM010000008.1:16627310-16637433 GCA_025434745.1 Erythroxylum divaricatum
AATGTCATTTACTAACAAAGAATATGGGATTTTAATGCTAAGAGAATCATGTATAAGATTTAAAGAAAGGAAATTTGGTTTTAAGGAGAACATATGTGTTTGACAGGACTAAAGTAAGGGGAAAGCTTCCATTCAAGTGGTATGGTTCATTCATTATAACAAAGATTATAAGGTTAACAACCTATAGTTTATCTTATTTTAAATAAGGGAGATTCTTCGCACTTGAAATGGACATCACTAGCGCCTATATCATTAATTGACAAGTAAGAAAACACATAATAATAAAAAGGAAGGAAATCTGCATTGATAAGTGAGAATTAAAACTGATAAGTATAAAAAAGTAAAGAAATAACAATGCACCTATAATTAAGTAGATAGATTTACATACTCAAACATTGACACCTTTACAATTCCTAGAAGATAAACCCTCATGGCATCCACTAAACAACTCTACAAGTTGTCAATATAAAGGAGTCACTAAAGGGTCTATGCCAATAGGAGATAGTTGGCACTCAAACTTCTCCCAATTAAAGCGTTCATCCAAAACCTTATAGATGTTGGAAAAGTAATTCCATGTAGATTCAATTGTAAACTTAAACTCAGGGGCTGAAAAATCATTGAAACTCAATTCATCAATTACTAATTATAGATGTTTGGAATTAATAAGCTCCTTCGATTTATTGAACCTTTCAATGAAAAAGTGACCTCTTTTTATAATTATAAGCCTCAAAAGACTTAATCTTTAAAAAATCGCAACATACATCTAATTTACACTCTTTTCAAATCATGTACTCAATTTTCTTATGAGACATGAAGTCTAACTTTTTGTAGTCTGCAATTTAATCGCAAACATTTCAACTAAGAGTTCAGGTCTTTGTTGCATGCCTTTAACTTTTGCTTTATCCCCTTTATGATCTTTTTATGAGCATTGATCTCTTTTACTTTATTCCAGACAAGCCTCTTCTTTTCTACCTCAAAAATTTCAATGTATCTAAAACCATAAGGATCTATGTAACCAATTGTAAGCCATACAAAGTCTACATATATTATAAGAAAAATAAACAAAAGAGGGAAACAAAATACCTTTGTAATGTTAATGTCAACCTGCTTACGTATCACTTCTAGAGAACTCCTCTTCAAGGCCTTCCTGTTCCTAGATAGATCCATACTTCAACACAATTATACCTTAATCATGGCCTTCTTAAGTATATAGTGTTTGCCTTGACATCTAACTTAGGGGCAAAAACCTTTGATTCAAGCTTCTTAGCTTTATCTTTGGTAATCTCCTACTTAAAAGTGATCGATTTAACACCTTTATTAGAGCCATATAGAGGTAAGGTGCTTTCTTAGTAGTTCCTTGTCTAAATTAATCTAGATGACAAGGTTAACAATGATAATTTGTTAGGTTTGCAATACTTCCCATTATATGACCTATTTCCTTTTCTTAGAGGCATCCTCCTTTTTTAGGCACAAAAAGTTGGTAACGTTATTTATCTAAGGATAACAAATGTATAAAGAAGCGACCTACAATCCTATTAAATGATAATGCCACCCTCTAACAATAGTTCTTCCTTTAGCATCAACTCCTTAGGAGGAATAGGATTCTTAAAATCAAGTAAGCCTTGCTAGTATTATCATTTACATAAAAAATAATATAATTCTTCAAAAACTTTATATAGTAGTGTATAATCTTACAAAGAGTAACTAACCTATATTTTTCCTTTATAAACAAAAGAAAAGGGAGATTTTGATTTTAGTGAAAATAATATAAAAATATAATTAAGAACAATTAAAATTAAATGTAAAATATAAGAGTGAAATGTTTAAACCCACATCTATGTTGGAATTATCTATCAATCATTGATACAATCACAAATTAATTTACACTTAGAATATTCATTGTATGAATTATTTTGTATTTTCCTTAATCTTAATTAATTATAGAGAAATGCTATTTAATTAATTATAACTAATTAATAATCATAGGTCATACGTCAAAGATTTAATTGAGTAATAGATTTAAGCATTAGCAAAATTAATGAAACAAAATAACACAAACATATACAATTACATTTAATTCAATTGTTTATCCTTTTTGGATCTATGAATTCTGAATGCAAAAATTCATTAATCCTTATTGAATTCACCTACCTTTTAAATAATTATAGATTTAATATCTAATATAGTAATAGATTATAATAAATAATAAACTAGTAGGCCTTTTAACAATTAAGTGACACAATTATGAAAATAATCATAAAAGACAATTTGATATTGCATATATAGATTGAAAAATATGAAGTAAATCACCTGTTAATATAGAAATTCAATATAATACGTAAACTACACAAAAAGGAGGGTTGAATTGTGTAATCTTTTCGAGGATATTAATCTTTTGATATTTCTTGAATTTCTTTACAAAAATTCAAATGATTACAAAACACTTTGCTAAAGTTAATAAGCAATGCAATCGCAAGTAATATTATCTACTCGTCTAATACAAGAAAATTAAAAGATAAGGGTTAGAGAATAGACGTTGCAATTTTATACTGATTCACTTCAAACCTTGAGCTACGTTCAGTCCTCAGAGTATTTATGAGATTTCACTATACTCTTTTAACTTTATAAGTATTCTTTCACACGTAGAGCCTCTTCAAGTCTCTCACACAAGTATTCTTTAACAGCTATGTGGGCCTCTCTAGGCTCTAGCTTTCCCTTCTCTCTAAGAAAAGTATTTTTGAGCTTTCACATTACAGTTGTGTTTGCTCACTTCTTTTGCATTATGAATACAAAAGTTTTGCTAATATGAAAATGTTCACGAGTAATTCTCTATATGTTTCTCTGTATATATTCATATGTGTATATTTGTAGTTTTCGACTCGAACTTAATATTTATAACCTAAGTCTCTAATCGTCTTCTTGATAACTGCTTCTTGAATTTTCTAGAAACAGTTATTGGTTGAGTCTTGTAACTAACTCAAACTAATTAACTGACTGTCATTTTAGCATATTTTCCTTTTGTATCGTCTGGAATAACTTTTCTACTGTTACTATATTTCTTCTGTTATTCCGCTTCGTCTTATGTTGTGCTTCGGCTCATGTTGCGCTTTGTCTCATGTTGCACTTCGTCTCATGTTGCGACTTCGTCTCATGTTGCGACTTCGTCTTATGTTGCTGACTTGCTGCGCTTCGTCTTATGTTGTGACTTTGTCTTATGCTTCAACTTCGTGTTACATTGAACTTCGTCTTATGCTGCCTAAGTGTTACTTGCATTTATCTGCATACTTAACAAATTCATTAAAACAGTTTATTCATTTATAAGATTATTATTATTTGATTGCCATCAAAATTAATAGTAGTGAAGTCCTCTTGACTTAACAAAATATAAACAAATCAAATCACATTATTTAATACATTATAAGCTTTTAATTTACATCTACCAATTGTAGAAGTTTAACTATGTAGGGCCACAGACCACAAAAATTTTAGCTATATGTTATGTTTAAAGGTTTGTTGAGACTCATCACATGCTTGACATTTAAACTATACTAACCTATAAGTTTTTTCTGAAGGGCAGATTTGGTACATAAGTCTAAACATATTTACAATTAGCTTAATATCTCCCAAATGATAAACTACTTGAAAAGAGAAAAGAAGACGTCAAGAATAAGGATGAAGTTGGCCTATAACCTACCTAGTTTTTTTAGAACCTAAAGGCAAAAGGTAGTTAATGATAGCCTTATCCTGCATTTGAAAATATAGCAATAAAAGATGATTTTGTTAAGTTTGATAAAACAAGCCCTTTGAAAAATACCATGGGACCTTATTCAAACATATAGGGCAATGATTAAATCAACCATCATTTCATCAAAATCACTCAACTTGTTCTAACCCATGTAACCCTCAACCTCAAGCATTGTTGTCATCTCAACTTGAGGAACACTAATATGACAACCTCTACCTTCCTTCCTATCGTCTCACTATTGCTTGGCACTCTTAACCCTCAAATTCTTATCTAAAGGCACCATAATCACAACCTAAACAACTTGAGTATAATATGTTGACTCAAAAGAAAATAAAAACTAAAAAAATATACCAATGAAAGCAATCGAGCCTCTAAGAAAAGATCAAATGAAAGATGGTGAAGAATCGAAGAAGGCTTGTCTTAAGTTTTCTCAAAAAGAAGGAAAGGTTTTACAATAATCCATGAAGAGGGTATTCATAAGCTTTTCAACAAGTTAGTTGGTTATATATAGATGACCTAGATCTAGGGATGTTTTCACTCCCTAATATATATGATAGTTTCTTGCTTTTCTGACAATTGAAATATTCGTGGGTATTAAATATATGAAAAATAACATCTAGATATTAAGAACTAAAAAGTTGTCACTCTGTATGACATGTGTCTCTAAAAAATCCTTCGTCTATCCTTTTAGCAACCAACTATATGTCTACACAAATTTCAAATATGTAAAGTTTCATCAAGAATGCCTGTAGACAATGAAGAAAAACGATGAAGAAAAATAAATATTTTGGAAATTTTCTGTGTATATATTTCACTGTATTTTGTGTACATATATAGATGAAGAGTCTTATTACAGGTAGACATCAACCTGTATAAGGAAAATATACATACAATTCAAATCAAATCACAGTCCCTAAAATTAAGGGATCAGTATAATTTCCTAAAACTAACAGACAAAACTTAGGGATAACTAACACTAGTTAATATAAGGTCTTCCTTTGTAGTTAATGGGTCCTATGTCCTAGTTTTAACAAATTATCAAGAATTGGTTAGGTCCACACTCTCTGACATCTTAATTTGCTCATCTTCACTTCCCATACTTTATATATCCTTATAACACATCTCTTTTTCTATTGCATTCTAGTCATTCAACTTCTTACACCTATTATGAGGCTTAGGTATATATGTGGAAGAGGTCAAAACTCATGCCTAAGAATGAAAACAGATTGAGTTGGGCCAAGTTGATGACCTCCAAAGGTGTGGCTTGAGCTAGACCTGATTGAGCCCAAGCTACATTGAGTTTTGGGCAATTTGATAGTTGCCCAAAGCTCGACCATGCCTGATTCCAGCTTAACCAAATCCATAAAACACCAAAGGAAGCACTAACCAAGATAAAAGAGTTTGCCACCAATCGAAGAGCTTGCCAACAAACAAAAAATGAAAACAAAATAACAAAGGGGAGAGGGGAAAAAAAGTATGGATTACATGTTGGGGTTAAAAAATAAAAAAAAGGCAAATCCACTTGAAGAAGAAAAAGTTAGAATAAGGAGACAGAGGAAGAAGAATTGAAGAACAAGTACCAAATATAACATAACAATCTTGCTTTGAATAGGAGTAAGAACAAGCAGTAAGTGAGAACCATTGAATGGTGATGAACAATGAACTGAGCCTTGCTTTGAATTGGAGTGAGAACAAACATTGTAGAACCATTGTGAGAATTGTTTAATAGTGACCCAAACATTGGAGAGCATAAGGAACACTATGAGAACTATTTAGTGGTGGCAATAAGAAGAAAAGAGAAAAATATAACTAAAGAAAAGATGTTAAATATGTATGTTAGGCTTTGAGATAGGTCGATTGGTAGAACCCGAATATGAGCTCGACTTAAAACTTAAAAGTAAAAAATCTAAATTTTATCTTAAAAATTAAGCTAACTCGAATCAGTTGATTTTAAATCAGATTAAAACAACCCAAGGCAATCCAGAACTCAAATACCAACCTTAGTCTTACCCACCGCATACCCTAGTAAACAAGAACAAAAAGAGGTAAGAGGTAACAGGAAGCATGGATTCAATCTTCAATCTTGTTTCCGTTTGGCTCTTTTCTCTCACTTTCCTAACATCCAAAGCTAAGTTCTACATCAAAATCTTGAAGTCGAAGTAGCCTCCGAAATCATTTTGTAGGAACTCGTTGACCGATAGTGTAGGTTTGTGGCTAACATGCACATGCAGTCGAGAGAAAAGCACAAGTTTGCACTTTATCACGTGTGCCTGCTACCTCTCTTTTCTCTTCTGTATCCTATTCTTTCCATTGGTGTGTCGGTGATTGAATCAACGTACAGCTGTATTATGATCCGAATATTAGAAAGGTCTTCGTGAGACCCTGTCATTGGCTTGCAACAGTAATGGTAATCTCCAACGTTGCAATTATTACAAATTCAATGCAACAATGAATAGATAACTAGATTTAGATTATGTCAAATAATTCTGAATTGAAATGAGCCCAGAGCTTGAGATGAAATCCAAAGGGTGAGTGTTACAAACGACATACCCTTATCCTTAAGGCAGCTACATGAAAGATCTAAATTCTTTTCTGTAGATAAGATATTTGACTGAAAAGACTTCAAAGAAAGATTTATCACGTTTAGAATATAAACAGATAAAGATGAAAGAGACATTTGGTGAATAGAGTCTGCCGTCCATTTTCCATGTAGAAGAACTGCAGTGATCAACTGAAATCCTTATAGTCAACTGCACCTAGACAGGTACATCAATTAGAGGAAATTTCCTACATTTTTGAATCGCATTGCATTTGTAGCAAGAAGCATATCACGGACTAGTTTTATCGAGTGGCAAAGCAATTGGTCAACGATACAGGCTTAAGAATATAACCTTTCATCTGTGAATATTCTCAGGAACATTGTCGAAGATAATGAGCCTGTAATTGAACTAGTACCTACCGTTATCAGTGTGAACGGTAAGGAAATATGATCTTGTACCCTAATTACTACAGGAAATGCAAAAAGTGGAAAAGACCAATACAGTAATTGGAGATAAGAACAGAGAGTGGTTTAGGTTCTTTTGTTCATTACTTGAAAGCTTCCTGTGTTGTAGGCTTATCTGGTCAAATTAGAACAAGTTGACTTCAACGATCATCTCTATTGTTGATAAGAAATTATATCATTCCTCACAAGCGAGTACCAAAACCCACAAGTCCGGTTATTATGCAAGTTGCACCGCGCGTTTATCTTCTTGTCAGATTAAATGTTTTTGTGATGCAGCTGAATAAGAACAAAATTTCCTCAAATGATAGGCTCTTGTTGATCAATAGCAGCTTCCTTGTATAAACTGAAATGAGAAATGTGAAGCAGACGCATTAGCTACTAGAATGCCGAAAGAATTATGCATGATAGAGGACTTGAAAAGTGAAAGGTCCAAGAATCTATGCGATGACATGTGAGTTGAGCCGCCAACTTGTCTGAAAAAACTGATAAGGATGCTTTTTACCCTAGTCAAGCTTTCTTCTTGGACTAATCATTTCACTCCTTATATAGATGCATCAAAGCGATTGCTCAACATACCAAATACTCGTCCATCCTTTTATATTTACATGACAAGAAAAGGAATGGCTACACTGTCATATGATCCAAGGCGCAAAGTTCAATTAGGCAGCATGAATCATGGAGTCATTGTTGAAGAAATTGAGGGACTTATTAGAGTTTACAAAGATGGATACATTGAGAGGCCTCCAATCATCCCCAGTCTCCCTTGCACTGTGACACCTGCAGATGGAGTGACAATCAAAGATGTTGTGATCGACAAATTTACTAACTTGTGGGGACGTATTTATGTCCCAAGCTTCATTGGAACTGGAAGGCTACCTTTTCTTGTTTACTTCCATGGAGGTGGATTTTGTGTTGGCTCAGCTGCTTGGGCCTGCTATCAGGTGTTCTTGGCCAACCTTGCTTCTAAAGTAGGCTGCGTGATTCTGTCCATAAACTATCGGCTAGCGCCCGAAAATCGTCTCCCTGCTGCATATGATGACGGGATGAGTACCCTCATATGGATCAAACAGCAGGCTCGTCATGGCTCAGCTGAGCATAGTTGGTGGTTAAGTAGATGCAGTTTCTCTAGTTTGTTTCTAGTTGGTGACAGTGCTGGTGCAAACATATCTTACAACGTGGCCAGTAGGCTAGGAGTCCCCGGCAGTTCTGAATTCATCATCAAGCCATTATGTCTCAGGGGTCTCATCTTGATCCAACCATTTTTCGGAGGCGAGAAACGAACTTCGTCTGAGAAAAACATAGCTCAGCCACCCAACTCTGCTCTAACTCTTTCAGTATCTGATACATATTGGCGACTTGCACTACCTTCTGAGGCTAACCGTGATCATCCATACTGCAACCCTCTAGCAGTTGGAGCGTCCAAATTGCGCAATTTGCATCTACCATCCGTTATGGTGTCCATATCAGAGTTGGATGTGCTCAAGGATCGAAACGTGGAGTTCTGCGATGCTTTGGCTAATGCGGGTAAGAGGGTTGAAAGAGTAGTGTACAAAGGAGTAGGACACGCCTTCCAAATTCTCCACAACTCTCAGTTTTCTCAAGCAAGAACCCAAGAAATGTTGGGTCATCTCAAGTCCTTTGTAAACCAATAACTAATGAAGTATGTCTGTCAATAGGTTCATGTCCTTTAATTTGTCGTGTTAACTTTCATAGGATAGGCGTGGCATTCATATTCATAGTAACATCAGACATGCATGGTTTCCTTGTTCTATCTATGTTCATTTGGCTATGCTAGTTTAGACCCAATTAGGAATTTAAGAACTTGCACCGTAAACGCCTTATTAAAACCATCTTTAGGACTATGTTAAAGCTTTTCAGCATTCGTCGCTGAAAAGATAGTATGCAATCAAGAAGGATTACTGTGGAGAGAATTAAAGGATGGGAACATATTTTCAAGTTCGGGTTTGAATATTTGGATATAGTTTTTACTGATTCAGCATTTGTAAGTTGAAGTGCTGTATTTTACAATTTCCGTTGGTTTAATCTACTTGCATGTGCCAATTTATGTTTCTTCATTTTCTTATGATATCAATGTTCCCTTTGAACATTTCCATTAATTTCCATCTTTAATTTTATAACTCTACAATAAGAACACATTAAATCTAATGATGAAATTTCAACTTCAAATCAAAATTTAGATGTTCAAAAGATTACATTTATGTTTGATATTTCTCAAAATATAAATTTAAAATGAAAAAATATGATTTTCAAACTTATTAATCCTCATAATCAATATTATTTTTATATATTATAAATAATTTATGATATATAAAATTAATTCAATTAATAATAAATAATTATTCGTTTCCTTTTTCAATTTCAAATTAATGAGCTAAAGTTGCATGTCCTCTCCTTCAAGGAATTCTCATTAACAGACGTTAACCTTTTGCCTTTGAGATTTGACTTGAATGTTTGGGGTGACAGAACAATAGGCGGTCCAAGATAAAACAGGCCCAATTAATGGTCCATCAGACTTCTAATAGCGTTACTTCAAATGAAGTACGTCTCCCGTTGGTGCCGTCATTTGCATAAAACTCAGCGTCACTAAGACAAACATATAATTATATTAATTTCCTATCGATATGCAATATCATTGAATACCATATATTCTTAATATTAAAGAAGATTTGAAAATTTATTTTATTATGTTGGCAAATAATTTATAAAATGACTTTATATTTGTGGATTGTTTCTTAAGGTCATTTGTTAAATTTGTTACATTATGTAAGAAAATTTTTATTTGCAAATATCGTGATATGATCAAAATAAACTTATATTATTGAACTAGAACAAACATTATTTACAAATTTTTATTTTAATCCACGTGACAGGAGACTTACAGAATTTCAAAATTTGTAGAACTATTTTTTACACATTTTTAGTAGTTTTAATTTTTTCTCTTATCAAACCATTTATCTTTCTAATGATCAAATCTTTTTTTTTATTTTAATACCATCGGCCTGATTTTATTAAAAGCAAGAAATTGCAAACAAAACAAAGTGTGGTCCAAGCCACGCAGCAAACAAGAAAAGAAGCAGAAGGTTCCAGATAATAGAAACAAAATGAAAAAACGCAGGCCCGAAAGCTATGTCATGAATCAAGCCTGAAGATCGGGAGATGTCAACGGTGACGGTGAGATCTTCAGCGGCTCATCAAGTTTCCAAGGTCCCAGTAAATTTCCGAGTCTGGGTATCTTCAAAACAAAGTCAACTCTTCACGGTGGTCCACGGAAACGCTTCTCTTCAGCAATCACCGCTTCAGCTACCGCTGGGGCTTCCTCCATAAAAAACCTATCTTCATTCAAATTGATTCCA
>JANTPM010000008.1:16685682-16740458 GCA_025434745.1 Erythroxylum divaricatum
AGATGAGGAATATCCTGTACAACGGCATGAACATAGGTCATAATTCCATATAATGGGTTAGACATGGATAGCCATATAATTACATAGGGACAATTGAGAACTCTAAAAGGCCATAATGAAATCAACATAACCATAGAAAAACCTTACTCAATCTCCGGCACATAATTGAGATATCAACTGGAGCCCAAAGAGAGAGAGAAAAAAAAAGGCTAAATAAACTAGGGTTAATTTTTCTGAATTATTTCGTAATTTTGGCAGAACTAAACACTGTCATATAGAACATTCTGCCAGATATATCATTTGACAGTTTCCCATATCTCATACATTTAGTCCAAAAAAATTCCAATAAAAAAATAAAAATTGAATATCATACGGTATGGAAAGCAACTAGGTTTATTATGAAAAACATCAACATAACACTTGGTCTATCATGACGACCAATGGATGATAACAAGAGCAGAATAATCTCTCACCTTGCAGATAGCATCAATCTCATCAAAAATTATAACATGCAGTTCACTTTGGTCCCCTGAAACAGATATGTTGGCATCAGTGTCAGAGGAATACCCAAACTTGTGTTTGGTTAAAAAAGTCAATCTTACCATTAAGCCTTTGATCGTTTTCAGCATCAGCAAACAGGTCTCTAACATTCTTTTCAGTTTCACCAACAAATTTGCTAAGGACTTCAGGTCCATTGACTATCTGTTGCATTATCAAAGAAACAGTCACTAAGTAGCAACTGCTCAAGAATCAATCATCAGCAATGTCCCATTCCAGAAATCACTTGTACAAGCCAATCATTTTGAATCAGAAAGCTATAAGTTGCCAGTAAAGCAGTACATGAAGGTGTAAACAAACATATTAATCAAATTTACTGAAACGACAGCAACCGGAGGACAGGAACACATAGAGGGACGACAATCCAATTTTAATAGATATTCTAAAAATGATAAATGAAGTTGAAGTTTTAATGGTTAAATCATTTGAGGCAATATTTGCACATTATTACTGAACATAATGAGATTGTTATCTTGAAAAGATAAACAACATACTAAATGCGTCATAATCCATGCCTAATAACATGCAGCATTTGAAATCTCATTGCACCTAATGAGAAATAGGGCAAACCATGAAGTAGAAAGTTAGAACCATTTCAGTGCACCAATGATACATCTGATCAGGGATACAGGGGGATGATAAACATCTAACTAGTCCAATATACTATAAAACCAAAAACAACAGCATTCATTGAACTTCCATTACATCCCATCTCCAAAATCTACATCAAAAGATAAAGCAAATTCCAAAATTCAAATCATGCTAGCACAAAAGTACATGCATAAACAAGCACACACAATTCTGTTAAACATATGCGTTTACACACATTCAAAAAGATGTGCACATGTAAGTAAAAGAACAGATTTACATGTGAGCATACACACAGACACACACACACACACACAAACAGACACAAAAGTTAAAAGTTAGTCCAGACCTTTGGTTCCTTCCCATTAAGCATTTTTCCAATTTGGCGAGCCATGAGAGTTTTTCCAGTTCCAGGAGGTCCATAAAGCAGCATACCTTTTACGTGCTTGATCCCCAATCTATGTCAACAGATGCTCCATTATCAAGAATAAAGGACACAAAGATAACTTGAACTAGATTTGCATTAACTTAGACAGTAGGCCATTACTTGCTTGTCACATGAGGTGGAAAAACACGAGAGGCAAAAGCTCTTCGAAATATATCAGCAAATTCTGCACTTAGACCACCTATGCCAAGTGACTGGAGATTAAACTCTTTGTGCCTAAAGATGTTACTACTGGCAGCTTCACGCTGATTAACAATCTGCATAACTCAGGAGTAAGTAATAAGTTTGTGATCTTGTGACGCCAAAGTTTAAAGGAGGAAAAAAAAAAAGAAGAGGACAAATCACGCAATCACAAGGTTTAATATGGTGGAATGAAGGGTAGGAGTCAATGTGATACAAAGGGCAGCAAGGACATATATATAATCAACCTTTCAAAGCAAGGCTGACTAAATTTGAGCTTTCAACTAGAATGCATGATGCCTTCTTGTAAGAGTAATTCTTCGACCTTAGGAGTAATTCCCGGTTTCCTAATTCTAGGATCAAACTCATTGTTTGTTTTCCTTTTCTAAAACCCCAACTATTCTAACCAAAAGTTCCAACAATGATAATTTGAATTTTCAGCAACTTATACCAAAGCTTTAGATCTGAACTTAAACTTCCAGCAAATCTAGAAAAGATTAAGCAGTTCAAATTTTCTAGTTTCGCAACTTTGAACAACTAGTTGACATCTCTACCATCTTCTAGCTACCGCAATAAACACCAAAAATAGAAAACCACCAACTTTGATAATACCAAAATTAAAACAAACCTTTATGCCACTTGCATTTGATGCTTCAAAGACAATGTATGTATCATTTGAAAAAATTCCTCTTTCAATATCATTAGATTTTTCTCTCCCCTCCACAGCAGCTTGATTGACGGTGAAAATGTAATTATTTCCAAGATACTCAAATGATACTCTTTGCCCTGCGGTCATAACCTGACACATAAGAAACACAAATTGAATAACTAAATCAATCCCATAACCTTCCAGTTGAGATGTATCTGTTAAGCGGGGAGCAAGTAATAACTCACTCTACCTGGTTAACATATCTCTTCTTAAGTTGATCTGCCAATTTAACGGCATCAATCTACAAAATAACATCAAGATATCTTTTAATCCTCAACTATCGTTAAAACTAAAGAAAATCCAGAACAAAACCCGGAAAAACATAGAACCTGCTCATTTTTCGTTCCTTTTTTAACAAATTCCAACTCCAGAGTAAGCAGGGCGAGGTTGAAATCCTCGGGAGGGATAAACCTAAACAATTCCGAAGAAAGACAAGAAAAACAACAAAACTCAGCTCGTGATCCGAACACACAAAGGGAACTAAGAAGGAAAGGAAGGTGTAAAATTTCAACCTGCTCGTAGATACAGTGTCACCGGTAGAAACCCTCGCGTAGCGGCGTTGAATAGCGTTGAGAGCTAAATGACCGGCACGAATGCTCTCGTGAGGAGTAAGTTTCCGTTAAGGTCACAATAACAGAGCACACGCATTTCAATTAAATCAATCCAAAATCAGGCAGAAAGATAATTGGAGAACAATAAAACCATAGACTTAGAAATGAGGAAGGATATGAGAGAGAAAGAACGAAGGAGTCCGCGATCAAGACCATGAAGAATTTTGTTCCGGGGACGGCGAAATTGTGGAGGTCGGACGGAGAGCAGTAAGCGAGGTTGGAGTAGACGAGATCCGACGACGGCGTGTTGGTAACGATCATAGTCGCGGGTGCAGATGACTGGAACCCCAACCGCCCCGCCATTTCCTCTTGCTTCTCTTTTGACAATCTGCTTGGCTCCTCTTTACTTTTGCTTCGAAGGAGAAGAAAGAAAATTTTGTTTGCTTTGGATCCAAGGAAATGAGATCGTTAGCAGCTGGGATCGGGTCTTAGTTGCGCTGCGTCGTCAAACCGGCGTGTCGTTTCTTCCATTTCTATTATATATAATAATAATAATTATTATTATTATTCAGCAAAAAACGATAGAAAAGGAAAACCCTGAGCTTACAAGTTCTGTACTAAAAACCCTAATGCCCTGAGGTGGCTGAACTAGCAGCTATGGCGCAGAGACGGTGTCTCCACAACCTAACTCGTTGCGCTGTATATCTTTTCTCATCGGACTCGGCTTCTCTTCATCATTCTCTCAAAGCTATGCCTCCTCTTTCAAACCTCGCCCCCCTCAGGTCTTTGCTCAGCTATAAAAGCTCTTCTGTCTTCACTGATGTGGCCCGGTTCACTCCGTGTACCCACCGTCATTTATCATCGAAATCAGGCGACGATGAAGAAAATGAGGACATCGAAATGATGAGTGGCGATGGAGAAGAAGGGGAGGGGCAGGGGGAGGGGCAGGGGGAGGAGAGAGAGTACTCGGCGGAGGAGGCGGCGGCGGAGGCCGCGGCTATTGGGTACAAAGTAGTGGGTCCGCTCAAGAAAACTGATCAAGCGTTTAAACGATATGAGCCAGTTTTCGCGGTGGTTCAGGTTCATCTTTTTATCTAAAAGCCTTGAACTTGTGGTTTGTTTTCAGTATTGGTACGAAGATTTGGGGTTGATGAGAGGGTTTTATGGTGTCTTTGGGTAGATTGGATCCCACCAGTTCAAGGTCAGCAATGGGGATTGTATTTTCACCGAGAGGTTGAAATTCTGCGATATAAATGACAAGGTAAGTTGCTTTCGATTTACAGATGGTGCTAGAGATTAAAAAAGAAAATGTTGTGGCAGGGAATCAGACGATGGTAATCCTTAAACTAGCAGTTGTTCTGTTCATGGGTATTTAGCCACACTTAACTATCGATTTTGCTTGTAATCAGTATCCGTGTTGTTATGTAGCCTATTGTAAAAATGTATAGAATGGTATTCCGATTTTGCTTTAAGATGCTTGCCGTAAGATAGAGTTCATTTCGTTTTATGGTCTCTGGCTATGAACTAACTTTGCTATTATGTGATCATAATAGAGAGAGGAATCATCTATTTTCTGGCTTTCAATTGTAAGTGGAATCTACTGTAGAAGAAATTTGCTGATTGATATTTTCCTCTCAGGAGTTACTAAAATGCAGACTTGTTTGTCTGTTTATTTCCTTGTCCAACTTTTAGCTGTAAATGCTTTTATTTTGGAGATTATGCTGTGATGGGTAGTTCCAGGCTCTATTGGTTTGAAACAATCAAATAACTAATTCAAACAATGGAACTGCCAAATTTGCAGTTAAAAATCTCAAACTTGATCTCCTTGTATATTTCTACTGGGCCTGCTTTGCTGGAATTGGCTATTGGTATACAAATTGATATCTTCCATTACAATAACTTATGATCAGAAGTATAGGGACAATTTAATTAAACATGGATTTATGTGTGTTTCTGTTGATTGATAATTGAAACTTTCGACTTTTAAAATTTCACTGGTGAATTCTATTAGGTAATGTGTCATTTCTGTATCTCTTGCAGTTGATTTTGAATAAAGTTCTCTTGCTAGGATCAGCTACAAAAACAATTGTTGGTAGGCCTACAGTGCCAGATGCGGTTGTTCATGCTGTTGTTGAGGAGCATGTAGGTGTTCATCTACTCTGCTTCTATCTCTCTCTCTCACACACACACACTCACTTACATGCCGGTCTCATTTATACAAATAAACTAGCATAAGCCTATGCTTATGAATACAAAACTGCTAATTGCACATATTCTTAAATTGTAAATTAAATTCCACATTATTTTCTTATCACCAATTATTAATTTTCCTTGGAATGCTACTCTTTAGTAAGCTGAATTTCAAAATTTTCAAAATTGTGTTTTCATGAAGCTGAATGAATGCAGCTCTTCTACCTCTTTGCTTCATTTCTAGATGCATTTGGGTGAATGAAAGATTATTTTGTAAAACTTTCCAGGTGTAAACTGTTACTCCTTATAAGTGAAATTATTGTAGAAACAATGCAAATGGAAAGGGATGGGGCTCAACTCGAGACGAGAAAGAACTCCTGTCATTCCATGGGAAGCTCTAGACCTATTTCCAATAGAAGATAAAGCAACCTAAGTGCTTTGTATTCCCCCCATTTACATGTCTTGTCAGCCTTATTGCTATGTTCAAGCTTTTCTTTCCAACACCGCCTCTTCTTCTTTCGGAATTCACTCAGAATTGAGATAAGCATTTTCAAATTGCGCATTGGTGAAGTCTAGCCTTATATACCATGTAAAGCTTAAACCAAGAAACTTGGGGGGAGGACAATAAATCAAACTCATTATTTAACTGAATTATAATAACTTGACCCAGTTTAGTTGTTTCTGTAATCTCAAACTATGAAGAGTACCAAATATATCCAAGTGCTCCAACTCACCTGCACAACAATGCTTTGAGTATCCTAAGCACTAATTTGGCATGATCCATAGCAGGGATGCTTCAATTCTGCTAGTGATTGAATTGAGGCTATCTAGGATTTGATCTCAACTTTTATCAACCGTTACTTGTGGAACAAGTATTTTTGAAGACAGTGGCTGTGTTTGTAAGTTTCTTTAAAATCGTTCCTCTCCCTTTTTCTTTTTGTGATCTGATCCCTCTATCCTTAGAGAAGGCTGTAATTTTAGCTCTGTTATGTGGATTAAGACTATGCTTCAGTTGGAAAATGTGTAGGGAATTGCATTTTACTTAGCGTGATATATTTTCTGCCAACCTGAGGTTTCCTGCATTCTCATGGATCATTTTATTTGGATAATTATGTACCTAAAGTATTTACAAGGTAATTGTGGGTTTTGCTTTTTCTTTCTCCACTAAATCCTTAGATTGATCTTGATCTTAACAATTTTTCTCAGGCATTAGATGCAAAGGTGATTATCTTTAAAAAGAAGCGGAGGAAGAACTATCGGAGAACCAAAGGCCATAGACAGGTGTGTCAGAGAGAACATTTTGCTGAAAGGTTCTTGATTTCTATCCATTTATATTTTTTCTCACTCATCTTGAACCATGAATCTCCCATTTTGCAGGAACTGACTCAGTTGAGAATTACTGACATTCAAGGAATTCAAAAGCCTGAAATTAAGGTAGGTTCTAAGCCGAAAACAAGGGCTGTTAAGAAGCCAGAAAAAGTTGCAGTAGCTACTTAGGAGGGATTTCCATGAACGAGATGTCAAAAATAGTGACAAGGCTCGTCGGGGAACTTTGGGGTTACAACTTTCTCACTTCTATATGTATGACGAGGTTCATTCTCAATCCAATGTACATTTCAAATGAGGGAAGTAGCGTTTTCATTATGTTGATGCTTTGTTGTAGGATTGGTACTCTGGGATTGATCCCCCAGCACTGGTTATTCTTGTCTTCATATTTATTTTTACTGGATTTGTGTGTAGGCTTCTTACACTTGAGTAAAAGCTCTTCTGCAGAGTAAGTTTTGGAGATTGAATAAATGATTCCCTTTCATGGATCACTGGACATTATTTTGTTGATGAAATGTTATGACATTGGCATCTGTTTTGTTGTGAAGAAATGTTATCTCCTAGACAACTTAAAACACCAGGTGAAACCCAAAAAGGAACATTGTTAAGGTCATCAAACTAATCAGGGTTTTGTTAGGAATTCATCGAAGGTCATAAAACGATGTTGTTCATTTATTAGTAGGGAATACTGTGACTTGGAGCAGGTGAAGGGGTACAAGAGACTACGGATCAGGAACAAACTAAGTTCGATAAATTGTAGAGGTCTTAATTGTGTTGATTTGAATAGCCTAATTGTATTTGGATCGATTGAAGAGCATCCGTTCAAATCAACGGATTGGTGAGGAGCATAACCAAATTGAGTGCTTCATGTTTTGGGTGAATGGGAGTCCCCAGCTTGCGTGACGAGTCCCTCTTCCTCCTGTAGGCTATGGCTCTCTTGGCAAATCAATAAAAGATTTCTGCACAGTTAGCACTGCATTACGGCCTCGGTTTCATTGCAACAGGTTACAGCAGGCCAAGATACAGTAATTTGACATGCTTTTTAGAGTGCCGAATCCTAAAGTTCAGCTTCCAAAAATATTTAAAACATGTATACTATTAATTTGTACCTGGCCCAACACAAATATATATATATATATGTTTTTACGTTCAAGTTGAAAAATACTGAACTAAAACTCGAACTAGAATTAGTTGACATGATTTATATTCAACTTATAATTATGTCAAATGTATTCAATTCACTCTTGTCTGGAATCGGGGTTTTCGCCGCATCGAGCTGGAGGTTGATTCCAAGATGGTGTTTGACATTTTTTCCTCCGCAGACAGGAGGTTTCGGACTCTCAACCCCATAGTCTACCGCATACATCTACTGCTTACGAGAAACTGGACTGTTGTCTATCGATTTGTCTATTGAAAGGGCAACAGAGGCGCCGACTGGATGGCCAATTATGTGGAGCAGCTGGCCGATGGAGTTACTTATTTTGATTAGGATACCACTTGATTCTTCTAGAGGATCTTTCGGGAACCTATTTTTTCCGTTTAGTGATGTAATTTGAACTGTTCATTTCCCTTCAATCAAAAAAAAAAAAAAAACAGGTCCTAAAAGGCAAGTCTTAAGAGTTTAATGTTTGCAGAGGAATTATGTCTGGACTAGCATATTCGGAATTTACAATACAGTCTTGTTTTGTTTACTTTGATCTTTTAATAGACTATTTGTTCATAACCGGGCCTTCTGACCAGAGATAGCCCGTGCAACGAAGAAGTATAAATCCATGTACATCAAAGGCAGAAAGAATTGAAACAAAGATATTTTTTTTTCTTTTGTAAGGCTGTATTTTTTCATTAACAATTAGTTCCACTAAAAAAAAATATCCATGTATATCGTTATGATGCTTTCTTTCGTCGTCTGGAATAAAGCAAAACGAAAGGGAGTGGAAGAAAAAGACCACAGGCGGCTGGAAGTTTCATAAAGAATTACCAATTGAGATGAGAGTCTGCATTCCTTTTTATATTGGTGGTTGAAATGGCATATTATATGAATGAATATCTAGTTCCATGAATTAAAGTGGGCCTAAGTGGACTCACTTTCTTTGCCACTTTTCTGACACCATCCTTCCACTACGTAAGTATACTTGGCATCTTCAGAAGCACTTTCCTTTTAAATATGATTACGCTGATAGATTCCGTAGTCACAATGGTTTCTCCATTCTAATTTAATCTTCATTTGCATGTGTTTGCGTCATTTATTGATGTGAGGCTCTCTATTATATTTTCTTAAAACTCTGTGTTTTAGTGAAATTTATAAAGAGGGTTGTTATTATTTGCATGTGCTTGTGTAATTGCTTAAAGAACATTTTGGCTGGATAAGCTTTATTTCACGTAACTAGTGTAAGGGGTTGTTTCTGTATAGTGAATTGGACCGCCAGGTCCAAGCATGAAGTGATTTTTTTGGTGAAAAGGAGGAAATACAAGAAGAAACTATCTTCAAAGAACGACCTCAATAGAGACATCACGGGCCAGATGATGACGGACCCCAAGAGGGACGTGTCCCAAAGTATCCAACATTAACTATGCGAAGCGCCCAACCGAGCTAGTATGTAGTAGCCAAAGCATTATCAATCTTTTTAATAGTTTCATATTAGAATTGGCACGTGTTCAAATTTCATGTAACGACCCACTACTTGTGATTTAGGGTCACAGCACTTGGTTCCTTTCCTTTTCCCTTTATATGCATTAAACACATAGTTTTGAAACCCGGATCGGACCGGTCGGTCCGACCGGTCCGACCGGTGACCGGTCGGTGGTCCGGTCCGGGTTATACTCCAAAACCGGTCTTCAATTGGACCGGTATGAACCGGTCAAAACCGGTCAATTGATCGGTTTTTGACCGGTCGGACCGGTCCGGTCGGACCGGTTCAACAATTTTTTTTTTATTTTTTTATTTTTTTTGAATTTTTATAAATATTTTTAATATTATATATAATTAAATATAATCAATAAGGCCACCGATTCAATGACCGATCCGGTTTTCAGAACATAGCTTTCCATCCCTCCACCTACGTCTAAACATACCCTGAGTCATCAATATTTATTACTTTTATAACGAGTTTTGAGTATGTTATGCACTCGCTATCAGACCACAAGATCTTATTAGTCATATTAGGAAATAACTCAAAAGTTACATTACCTAAGAGGCATGCCTTCAGATAGAAACACCATTGAAAGCTTAAAAGCTTCTTAGCTGTCTAAGTGGAAAACCGATTGATAATCTCCCCTTTGGGGCTCTGTTTCAAATCCTCTTTTGTTAATGGCGAAGAACTACGTGAGAGAGAACGTACCTCTCTCTCGATTCGGCGTCCTGGTGGCGCAACTAGAGTCCATCGTCGCTTCCTCGTCTCAGCAATCACCCGATCCTCTCCTCTGCTTCGATCTCCTCTCCGATCTGATCGCCGCCATCGAAGAAGAGCCCAAGGTCTATTTTGTTCTGTTCTTCGCCGATACAATGCAGTTATCTTTTCCATGTTTCCTTCAGTCTTGTTCTGTGTTTGACGTGGAAATGTCGGTTTCAGGATTCTATTTTGCTGTGGCAAAGAAAATGCGAGGATGCGTTGTACTCGTTGCTTGTTCTGGGTGCGCGGCGACCTGTTCGCCATTTGGCGTCCGTGGCCATGAGGAAGATCATATCAAAAGGGGATACCATTTCTATATATTCGAGAGCCAGCAGTCTTCAAGGTTTTCTCTCCGATGGAAAGAAGAGTGAGCCTCAGAGAGTTGCTGGTTAGTTCATATCCTCCTTTTTTTCTCTTAAAGTGTAATTTCCTGCTTGATACGCTTTTCACCTTTTTTTTAAAATGTTTTTCTAGTTGCATTTGAACTGGGAAAGAATGTAGCTTCTAGATTGAAAACTTTTCTTAAACTTGAGTTATATTTTAATGATGCAATTTGCGTTCCAAACATCAGGCTGGATTTGTACGCTAAAATAATGCAGCGAGAATTTAGCAAATGATTATGTTTCTCAGAAACTGCAAATGAGTCCTTGCTTGGCTGTTTAAGGGATTATTTCCTGCGTGATATGTCAAGAGGCAATCGAAAGCATAAGTGCAGGTTAAGGAAGTTAACTTAGGGGCTAGCCTTCACAGCGGTGTTGCCTCACTTTTCTATAGGGTGATGTTTGACATATGTGTTTCAGAAAACTGTGTTGATTTGTGTGTTTAGATATACTTTTGATGAGAATCAAGACAACAAATTTCTGTTTATAATCTCTATATGTAACCTTATGTTGCTGGCATCTGAGCAATTGAACTAGATTGTAGCTCTTCGTTTAGCATAAAGAAATATGGACACTTCATGTTCATGAGAATCATACTGGCTTTGGGAAATAGTAAGAATGTCCCATTGCATGACAATTTATTTGGAGAAGGGAAATTGGCACTTCTGTAAAAACATCTGACTTGGGCTTCATCTTCATTTTGGATGTTCCTTTTAACATTGACATCACAGTTTCAACTGAAATTTATTCATGTGGGTAAATTTATGTTGGCTTGGTTATCCCATGGTGGCTAGAAACCTATTAGTTGTCATACCCTTTCTATATAGTTCTTTTAACTGCTAAAAAATTAATTTCAGATTGTTCACAATTGATAAAAGAACAGTGTATATCATCCTTGAGCATTATTCTATTGGGTTAGTTATAGACTTTGCTACGTGTGATATGATACCTCCCTCTGTCTCCCTTGCATTAGAGAGAGGTATTGGAAAAGTGTTTGTGACTGTCCCCAAGAAAGGAAACAAAAAATAAGACACAGTGTAACCATAAAGTATTTTGTTATGCTTCTCCCATCATTTGCCTGATTGGTTGTTTGCTGCATGTTTGTGCCGTAATTTTCATGTAATCAATACTTGTAGGTGTTGCACAATGTCTGGGAGAGCTATATCGATATTTCGGTAGAAGAATAATGTCGGGTTTGCTTGAAACAACAAATATTGTGGCAAAGCTCATGAAGTTTCAAGAGGTATGTCTTATTCAATTTGTAATATTGTGGATATTATTGTGATTAGGATCGATAATGTCAATAATAATGACTATTTGAATTTTGGTATTATATTGGTACTGTCACTATCCTTCTACTACTAAGGAGTTGGCTAGAGCATGAATATATTTTAATTTCCTTTTGGATTGTTCCCTTTATTTT
Organism: Erythroxylum divaricatum; assembly: GCA_025434745.1. NCBI lineage: Eukaryota > Viridiplantae > Streptophyta > Magnoliopsida > Malpighiales > Erythroxylaceae > Erythroxylum > Erythroxylum divaricatum. The sequence continues at coordinate 16,697,422 of JANTPM010000008.1, forward strand.
GGATTATATTGTCGAACATGCAACCCTGGATTTTACATAATTGAACTTCTGATCTTGCATAAAAATCTTACTTTTTTGATCCTTCAGTTTTTGTAGTGGCTAGAATTTCTGGCTTTGCTACCCATTTTAATGAAATTCCAGGAATTTGTGAGACAAGAGGCTCTATTCATGCTTCAAAAAGCTTTGGAAGGCTCTGGCGGCAATGCTGCCTCGTCAGCGTATATTGAGGCCTACCGTGTTATAACACGTTTTGCTGTTGGGGATAAATCATTTGTTGTTAGAATAGCTGCAGCACGTTGTCTGAGGGCATTTGCTATGATTGGTGGGCCAAATCTCGGAGTTGGAGAGCTTGATAATTTAGCATCTTATTGTGTTAAGGCAGGTGTTTCTTAGTTTTTTGCGCATGTTACTCTTTTACTAAGGTAGGTTTTGAATATTTGAGAAGCTCATGCGGTATCTGTACCTCTATTCATGATATTGATGTTCTCTTTAGGCCCTTGAGGATCCAATATCATCTGTTCGGGATGCTTTTGCTGCTGCTTTAGGTTCATTACTTGCTTTAGGAATGAATCCAGAGGCACAGGTATATGTGCTATGTAGTTTATATCCAGTTCTTCTTTGTTTCTTCATTTCTTGCTTTCTATGTCTTTGGAAGATGCTTCTCTATTTGTTTTTCTTCCATGTTATTAGTTTATTAATTTACTAGCTAATTTTGCCTCACCAGGTTCAGCCCCGCGGAAACGGTTCTTCCAGTCATGCAAAGAAATTAGAAGGTGGCTTGCAAAGGCATTTAGTATTGCCCTTCACCAGAGGTATTGATTTGACCTATTCCATAGTGTTCTGAATATCCTCTTTGTTCCAGTGGGAATGCATGTATAAATTTCATGAATTTTGAAGGTAAGATTGAGAGGCTTCTATATGATGCTAATTTCTTGCTCTTATTTGGTGTTTTTGATTCATAAAGGTTGTGGTGTGGGTGAGATGATTGTAGGGCTATATTTTGTCGAACTTTTGAAGTTCTATAATAATCTTTCTGAGGATCTTTTGACCTCCTCATTCTTGTAAGGAACTTTCAAAGCTATAATGTCTTTTCCTTGTTGTAAGAGCATGCACAATTGTTACATGTGCTTTCTTTTCCCATTCTGGTATAGTTTTATTTTATGAACATTGTGCTTTTATATTGCAATAAGGTTTGTGTGTTTTGCATTATCAGTAATTTGCTATCTACTAATGCATAAGTTAAATCAAAATATATCATACTTTCTTATCGATATTCCCTTAGTACTCATTGGTGGCTGAAATTGCAGCAAGTGGACCTTGGGTGAAGGACATTCGGACGGGCATTACCTTATCATGGGTCTCTTTTTTACAGGTAACAATGCTAATGGTTACTTTTCAATCTCTAACCATCTTTCTCCGCTTGTTGGTCAGTATAATTTCTTGGTTTGCTGCTTCTCTTAAAACTGTTTGAGGGCTGCTTTTTGGTCCATTTGTAAATTTATTGCCAAATTTCTAAATTGTCAATGATTCGCTTGAGAATGTCTATGGAAATGGTGGGATGTTCTACTAAGAATGGTGTCAGTAATATAGTTTACTAGAGTAATACTTTCTCATTATGATTTTTTTATGATCATGGGTACATAATTATATGTTTTGCCCATTACTTCAGCATTTTAGCTTGGTTTGGAGTGCAATATTTTGCACATCATTGTTATTTGACATCCAATTTATGCTGATTGTTCCATGAATTTCATGTTGCAGGCAATTCGTCGGAAGTATTTGGTTCCAGATGTTGAGCTTCAAAACTATGCCCTGCTAGTTATGGAAATGCTTGGCACAGATCCTCATGTTGATGCCCATGCACTGGTATTTGTCTAAAAAATTGTACTGCAAATTTCTATATTATTCTTTGATAGTCATAGTTTAACGTATAGGCATGACTTCCTCTTACTATATGGCCTTGCAAAAAAAAAAAAAGGAAATAGAAGACAAAACAGTATACAAATTAAATGGAAGAAAAACGTGAGATAAATATAGCTTACCAATGCTAATAGTTGCTCATCTGTTCTCAAATTTGCATGTGTAGAGGCAATCATTAGTTAGGCATAACTACTAGCACTTTTCAATAGAATAATCGTTTCCCAATATATGTGGAAGGAAAGAATACCAATGCTAGTTTGATAGAAAAATCTTGACCAAGTTAGAATTTAGTATATGGAATTTCTTTTGAGCGGTTAACATCATCGAATATGATGCAAAAGAAACTAATTTAGACGATTTGTATGAAATCTGTGCTATGTTATGGTTTCAGCAAAGATTTGCGGTAGAATAATCGTTTCCCAATAAATTTGGAAGAAAAGAATACCAATGCTGGTTTGATAGGAAAATCTTCTCTTAGAAACTTAGAATTTAGTATATGGAATTTCTTTTGAATGATTAACATCAGTGAATATGATGCTAAAGAAACTAATTTCCATGATTTGTATGACATCTATGCTATTTTATGGTTTAAGCAAAGATTGGTAATTGTTTTGATGAGGACAAGCATGTTGTGATTTGTGTTTCATCTCAAATTTTACAGCTCCTCGTTTTTCTAGTCCTGGATGGAATTATGAAGTATTGAACTTTATATTGGATTGATGTGCATTGTGGTTACATTATTATGATGTCCAAAATATATAAACTAATACTTTCCACTCTTTGTTTTCTTGGAGGCATGCGTTCTCTATATTTTGCGGGTTGGTGTGACTGATCAGATGACTGAGCCTACTCAAAGGGGCTTTTCAGTTTTCCTCGGAAAACAGGTTTGCTAGAGTAACACACATGCTGTCTTGCCACTGTTGATTCTTGTCTTGACTCTTCTCTCACGGAAACTTGCAGCTGGAATCTCCTAATGTTGGTCCTTCAATGAAAATTGCTGCTCTTCGTACTTTGTCCTATACATTAAAGACATTGGGTGAGGTAAGGGGTCATATGCATTTAATTCTACTTTTGATATGTGATATGCTCTTTGTAAAACATGTTTCAGTAGGGCAACAAATCGAAAACAAAACCTACTACAGTATTAAATGGGCTAAATTGGTATATAATAAGATTATGCACTCTGTAACCTTCAGAACATTTGATTTACAAGAGTACCAATTTCACATGTTGTTTGAAATATCTACTTTTCTTCAATTCCCCACATTTTAGGAAAATGTCATTTCAGAAAAGTATCAGCTAAATTGTTTATAATTTGGTTCCTTGGTTGTCTTGCATGCTTATATGTGCAACTTTAGTTGCATATTGCTTGAATTTTTCTTATCCATTCTCAGGTTCCATCAGAACTTCGTGAAATCTTTGATAAAACTGTCGATGTTGCAATATCTCATGCATCAGACCTTGTAAGTATTTTTTTTTTTTACTTTTAATTGGGATGTTGAATATATTTGATTGGATAATTGATACTAAAATCGACTTTTAAGACTTCGTGTTGGACTTTGCAATTGTTGAGAATATGCTTGTTACTTGAAAAAATTGCACTAAATAACTGATGCATTTATGTTTTGATATTATGAAAAAGAATTTTTTTTCATTTATCTCCTAGTTAGTTTCACTGTCCTTATCAATTCTTTTACTTAATGAATTTCTGAAGTCCTTATGATCATTGATCATTTAGTAAACTATAATGCAGAGCTTGTCTATGTTCGACTTTACTCCATATTAGTTTCTAATATTGTCCCTAGTTTTATCTTGGTTCTTCTTGTCCCTAGTTTATCTAATTGGGATGAAATTTGGAAGGGTGACTAATTAGTAAGCATTGAAATCTTCTGCACATTCTGTTATGGTTCCTTTGGTTGGAAAGGGATAGAATTGATTTTGGAGCTATAAGTAGATAGTCTCTACTCAACTAGTTTCAAGTAGAGAGAGATTAGAGAATGGCAAAACAAACTAGACGTTGGTCTTTTGACCAAAAACTAGGAAAGAATGATCAATGGCCCCTAACATTGTGAACTACTTTGAGAAACCTAACCCAAAAATTAATGGTTTCAAGCCCATACCTAAAGTCAATCTTAAGTCTTAAACTAATCTGACCATCTTAAAGAACTTTCCAAGGCAATTAAGTGTGAAATATATCCCTAAAAATTAATAATATTGTATGCCAAAATAATTAAAAACCTTCTTTAAAATTAAAAATTGAAATGAGTAGTTACCATTTAGTTAAAAGATTCAATAGTTTCCGCAATCCACTGCTATTAAGATTAAATATAAAAACCTTAAGGTGGAATTTCTTTAAATTTAAAATACTAAAAGTCTTCTAAAATTTGATCGAGTAATTTTCATTGTATAAAATTCACTTGCTTCCACAATTCACAGTTCTATTAAAATAAAATTTAATATTAATAAATTTTTATAGAATCCAAAGAAATTAATTCGCTGTGATAACTAAGATTGCTGGAAACATTAATCTTTTTTAAAATACTAAAAGAATATTCTAGAGTACTACAAAATATCTGAGCTTAAAATTAGTTAAATATTGTGATTAAATTGTTATGATTCTAAATTTTATCTCTAATTTTATATATATCTACATGTGATTATGCCAAATGATTTTTTTCACCGATAGTAACTTTTCATTTCTTTTCTTGTCATACATGCATAGTTAATTAGTATTAAATAGTATCTAAAATATCTATTCCATTATAAAAATTAATGGTCTTTTATAAATTCTTTCCTTTGTAACTTTTAAATATTAATAAGTAACTATTCGTACATTATTTATTATTTGAGAATTTTTTAAAATTGATTTTGCACTAGGTATTCTAGTATGAATTATTAACTGAAGTATGCTCTTGCATCAATCTCATCAGATTAAAAAAGAACACGGTTTCAACGTGTAGACTTTGACATACTCCTTGTGGATATCACGATTAACTCATTTTAGTTCCTCTTTTGCAATTCAAGTGCATTCACTTGGGAGTTCCCAAGACAAGAATCTGTATTATAGTGGAACTTTCACAAACAATTATGATACATCTTCATTGCTAATGTCAAACAGCCTCGAGTATAATAAACATAGGCTAAGTTATCCAGACATCAAGCATCTGGGTAAAAATGCTGTTACTTGTAAATTCTTAGACCTGTTTTAAAATATCTTTTGATGCATCAAATAGTTTTTTACCTACTGAGCCTACTCTAGCACCATTTTCAGCATACAGATTAAACTATATTCTGAACCAGAGCTCTAGTGTAAAGTTCCTTGGCCTTCTCCAAATGGGGAACTTCCAACTTTGGGTTTCTTTTTTGATAATATAGTGCAGCAAAGTAATTCTAGTTGCCCAAAGAGAGTTGCATAAGGATCATTTCTAGTTGCCCAAAGAGAGTTGCATAAGGATCATTTCCATCAGTTGCCTCACTAGCAGCATAGAGGGTTTGTTGGCCTTAACTCAATCATTATTTTTCAGATCTAAGTCATTGGGCATAGATAATGCATTAGGGAACTTATCATTCACCTTCAAAGCCCATTAACCAGGTCAATACCTTATTGAAGATTGTTTTGGGCTTTCTCAATGACAGAAAGCCTCAGATAAGCTTCCACATAGTCTGGGAGCTTGTATAGTTTAAGATGGTAAAGAATGATTGCAACTTGTGTCTCATGTAACTGCTCAACTATTCTGGCCAAGTTAAATAATGCTTTGACTTTATTCCAAGGTAGTTGTACATGAATACCATGTTCCACAAAGTGATGAAATATTTGCCTGTCTTTATACTGAAGAATACAAGCAGACACATCAACTGCAATGGCATTTGCTTTACTATCAAGGAAAATAACAGATGCCATCAACAAGAGCCTCTTTAAAAGATTGTTGAGCAAGCTCAAGCTATTCCCTTTCAAATTGGATGACTCCAATTAGGTTAAGCACTTCTATCGGGACTAGTTGAACTCCCTTTTTAATAAATCTCCTTGCCTTTGGATGGCATCTATAGTAGCTCTGATATTGCTTGATGTAGGGCAAGGTGTTAGGGCAACATATTCCAACAAAGTAGGGCTAGAATTAGGGTGATTGTTGTTGGAACAATTATTATTTCTATCAAAAATCTCCTTTAATAAAAATCTGAATACAGAGGCTGCCATACTTCTCTTGCAAAGCCCCTATTTATACTAATTTTATTAGAAACCCTACCCAGAATAGGAAAAACAAATCATACACGAATTCCTATGAATAATAGGAAAAATAGTAATGTCTTATTGAAAATGAAATGTAACCTATATAAGAAATCTTTATGAAAACTAATAAAATACGGAAACATAAATTATTAACTTGAAATATGCTCCTACATCATTTAATCTTGTTAAAATGAAGATTTCATACTACCCTATATTGACTGACCACTCATCTATGAAAAGTGCTGTTAGTTCTATTGTGAATTTTACTTTCCCAAAACATATGAGTCAAAATTAAACCATAGATTGATAGTGCAGTTTTCTACACAGCTGTATTGTATTGAGTTGTTGCTGTATAGCTTCTTTATAGTTCAGCACGAATGAAAAGTTCGTTTGGGCAGGTACGCACTGAGACTGCTTTGACAGTACGAGTTTTTGCTGAGGTTGATCCTACCTGTGTTGGAGGTTTGGTTTCATATGGTGTAACTACACTGAATGCTTTGAGAGATAATGTCTCATTTGGAAAGGTATAGCCAATATTGCTAGTGTGTAGGTTTTCTTCTTTCTTGTTTGGGTAAATCCTTGATGTGATCACCAAACTGTTGCCATTTGTATCTTCGCAACTTTTGTTTTTTGGTCCCTTGATTTAAGATCCAAGTCTAGTATAGTTGGTTAACATAAATGACTTTTAAGTGGAAGACTTACACCAAGTATCTTTACAGTGCTGTCTACTATTTAATAAACATGTGGATTTATGTGATCTTTGGCTAAATTAATTTGATATCCTAAGGATTTTGAAGGTTTCCTTTTACTTCTCATATGAGAATGTGTGAGAGCATTCTCCACACCTAGTAGAAACAACAACAGTACAAAAAACATATTTCCTTCAGAAATTTTAGTTGATGTTGTGGAGTCATCTCTTTGAAAAACCAAGAATACAACAAAGATGGTCAGAAAACATAGTTACCAATAAATGAAGTAAAAATGTATGATCTAAGGAAGAAAGAGAAAACAACAAATTTTTCTGCTTATTAGTGTGAAAGTCCTTCCTGTATGAAATAGTCTTGATAACTAATCTGATTTCTTTACCATCCTGATGTATATAGACTGAGTGATTAGTCCTTTTTAAAACCTTCTTTTCTTTGTCTATATATCTTTATGTTGATGTTCTAACTGTCCATTTCTTCAGTTTGGAAAGTTGCAAAGTTCGTTTCTTTTGTCCTATAACATTCTTATTCTCAAGGAGTGAAGGTTTTCCACATTCTGTTGATGGTTTACATATTGTATTCTCCCGAAAAAAACTCGGTTTTCTTGGCTACTTTTTAGAAATTTTTGGATCTTTAGACATCTCATTTCAACTTTTGCTTCATAAGGATGCTTTCTTTATGGATAAATTTTTTGACAAATGTTGCAATGTGCAATTTTAATGGATTGTTGTTGAGTTGGACTTTTGCATCTTAACTCCTGATTTACATTTTCCATGAACCTAATAGTTGATAACTAATGGATTAATGATCATGGAGTATCAAAAAGTCCTCTCCAGTAGATGTTGGCAGATAGATGGAATACATATCTCCTTTCTGCTGGTTCTTTAATTTATTTATTCATATTAGCTAAGCTTTTCGCTCTATTTTTTGGATTGTGCCTAGATTTGCATTTGTGTGCTTCGCTTTTATCTTTTCTTTGTAAAATATGGAAGAATTTGACTGGTATTACTCTCTGAAGTGTGAGGACTTTTTCTTGCATTTATTTTCTTATTTGTTTATTGACAATGTTATAGGTTTGTTCTTAATATTGCTATTATTTACCTTTCTTTTTCCACCCACAGGGAGCCAATTTGAAAGTCGAGCTTGATTCTTTACATGGACAAGCAACTGTTTTGGCGGCTTTGGTATCAATATCACCAAAGTTACCTCTTGGTTATCCAGCAAGGTTATTGCTCCACTTAACTTCTTTTGTTCTGTGAAACTCTATATTTACTTTTTTCTTTTCTTAAATACATGTAGATTAGTTGTGGCGTCAGTGTTCATGTAATGGCAATTGCTGTTGACAAATGGAAGTAAATTATTACACGGGATCCTCCCAGCCAATTTTTTTGCTCAAAATATCAAATCCTTCTCAATATGACTATGTTAGATACTACTGGGATACTCTTGTATTAAGATGTGCTTGCATCCTAGGGATATACTAATATATTTATTGCTTGCATTCCTTTGAGCTTTAATTTCATGGTTACCTTAGGTTTTGAGAACTTTCATGCTCTTACCTTATGGTCTCGTCCCCTCAGACTGCCCAGATCAATACTTGAAGTTTTAAAGAAAATGCTAACTGAATCTAGCCGAAATCCGTTGGCTGCAACGGTTGAAAAAGAAGCTGGTTGGTTACTTCTGTCTTCACTCCTATCCTCCATGCCAAAGCAGGTAGAAGATTAATTGCTAGGTTATGACAAAGTTGTGTTACTTATTCTGTGGCTGCTGTGAGTACTTATGAATTTTGGGTCTGTTGCTTGCAGGAGTTAGAAGACCAGATCTTTGATATTCTTACATTGTGGGCAGACCTCTTCAGTGGGAATCCTGAAGAGGCAATTAAACAAAATGGAGATTTAATTGCTAAGATATGGTAAATCTCTGTCGAAGTACAACCTTGTATGTTAGTTTTTAGCTCAGTGAAATTACAGGTGAATGGAGTACTTTGTTTGGTCTGGGTTGACATGGCATTGTACTGCCTGTTGGTCCTGTTCTGGTTGATGTCAGTCAGGTATTCATAAGAATTAGTGATAAAATCACTAAAAGCAGTTGTATTTGTGGATTTTAAGCTGGGTGTTGTTTTCAAATTTTTTAAATAATATTTATGCAAGTTACTAACCCATTTGACGTTCATTTTTTTGTTTGGAAGGGTTTGGTCTGCTGCTGTAGATGCTCTTACTGCATTTGTGAAATGCTTTATTTCTAGTGGTACTGCAAACAACGGAGTTTTACTTCAACCCGTCATGGTGTACCTGAGTAGGTACTTATACTCTTAACTGACTAACTTGGGCACTTTGTGGTTTTGTTTCCATAATTCTGAAGGTTGCTACTGTTTTTTTTTGGAAACAGTGCTTTGTCCTGTATCTTGTTACTAAAAGGCAAAGAACTGTCAAATATTAAACCTGCAATTGATGTGTTCTCCATCAAAACGTTAGTGGCTTATCAGTCACTCCCTGATCCCTTTACTTATAAAGGTGAACATGCGCAGATTATCCAATTATGTACACTACCATACAGGTAATGCTTTCCCTTTGTAAATGATACTTCTTTCTTTCCCTTCTATAGATGTCTTTATCATGGACACCCTCATTATGCCTTCATAACACAAAATGTGGACCTTTCTTAAAAATAGTTTCTGAAGTTGTTTTTCTATAATTCATCTGCCTGTTTAATAGCTGCCTCTTATTCATGATGCCTTAAATGAAATAGGGATGCTTCTAGATACGAGGAAAGCTCATGCTTGAGGTCCTTGTTAGACAAACGAGATGCCTGGTTGGGACCTTGGATTCCTGGAAGGTTTCTTCTTGTGTATATGTTGATTTCTGGTTTTCTTGAATAGTTGATTCCAAAAAATTTTAAGGTCTTTTCATTTCGATGCCAAGGGAAATCCTTATTTTTTTTCATAAATAATTTGCCTAGAGATTGGTTTGAGGATGAACTTCGGGCCTTCCAAGGGGGAAAGGAGGGCCTATTGCCTTCTGTATGGGAGGACGAATCCTCAAGCTTTCCTCAGGTGATTGCTGTTTCTCTTTTGTTGGTTATATCTTTATGTTTAACTTTGATAGAACGCTTCCATCATCTACTTTACCAAGATTCAGTTTTTTGTTCTTTGTTCTTTTTCATCATAATTGTTATTGCAGTTTTTGTTACTTCATCTAAAGTTCATGTAGAGAAGGGAATTGTAGTTTTACTGATGAAAACTGAAGCAAAGGTTCTTCCTTGTATTTGATTAGTTAATGAAAGCATTAAAAGTTGGCATAAAAGTTTTTAATGTGATCTTTGTGTTCTAATGGCCTTTTATAGATGTGAGATTGCACTGTAAAGTTGAACTTTTTTGGTATGGGACAAAGATAATTCATCTTATTAGACTCTTAAAAGGAAGAGTATTAATGTTTATCAAGGCCAATTTTTGGTAAACACCATTGTAGACACATGTAATGATTAACTGAGAATTTGTTCAGTTCTTCTTAAATGAGTGGGTATAAATAATCCATGTTGCATCTTTTCTTTAATACTATGACAATCAACTGCAATGCACTTTAGTATGGTTATAAGATACTGAATTGAAAGTGATATGTGTGATTGCTTGATTATCATGCCATAGCTTTAGTACTTTTATTTTGTCAATCCTAAAATCTTGAAGTATTTACTTCACCCACATTTAACTTGCCCAGTTTTAGACAGAGCCCATCATTAGCAATTCCTTATGTATTTACCTCATCTTTACCATATTATTAGTATAAGCATCAAACTATTCTATCCTTGTGAGCTTTAATATCAATAATATACTAACCAAAGATAATTTGGTTTCCTCTAATCAATTGAAAAATAAATTACACAACATTATATAAATGTGATAAATCTAATTTCCCTGAGAAGAATTGTTCCGACACCACACAATTCTTTTATTGTTAAAGCACTCATAAGAGGAATGATAGAAGAAACAATGGATTTCCCTATCACCATACAATTTGACATCTTGAGTGGTCTAAACTGCATTTGATGATTCCTTTATAAGATGATTTGCCTTCTCTGTAACAAGTGAAGAAATCTCAATTAATCTAGTCCAAGTATGATAGTTATGTTTGAAATTTTTTTAATTAATCTAATCCAAGTACGATACAAAGTTGTTGCAGAAAATGCATAAACTGAACAATTGGAGAATACCTTGCCTTGAACAAGCCCTTGGCTTCAACCATGAGTGCTAGAGAGAAAATTTTTGTGACCCAATAAATCACTAGTTATCCACTTATGCCACTTGTCGGTTGGTTCACTTCATAACTGATAATTACAAACAATACAAGTACTTTTATATGGATCAAAGGGATGATATTATTTACTGCTCACAAAAATATCTTTCTCTAAAAGAAATTTGTTCTTTCACAAGAATCTATTAGCATTGATACTACGAAAACATAAAAGATTGATATTAAAAGTTCTAGCATTAAGCTTAAGTTTGAAATGCCCTTGTATACTTGCAATACTGCACTATGGTGATGTACTTTCAATAGGGAACTAAGTTGTACGTTTTCGATATGTGGCAAATACCATACATCTATAGTAAATGAATACCAAAACTTATCAAATTAATCCTTAGTTCTCTGTCAAAGCAGAGTGAAGATGGATAAGGAAATAAAACTTAATCAATGAGATTCTTTAGCAATAACTGAACCATCATTATTTTCTAGATAATACATGTGCAGATACTTGGATTTGTGTTCATGTAAAATTTTGATCTTGATGCTTCAACATAAGTTGGAAATTGCATGCCCTATTGTGTGTGAAAGTACCAAGTTTAGATGCTTTGTAGGTTTTTTTTATAATTGTTTTCAATTGTTGTTTCATTGCATCTGTTCACTGAGTATTAGTTTTGTTCTTGAAGCCAGAAACAATAAACAAGGTATTGGTGAATCAGATGCTTCTTTGCTTTGGAATCATGTTTGCTTCACAGGTAAAAGGGATTATATTTTAAGCCTATGTTTTCTGATATTGTTTTGTAGGAAAGATAAATTCTCTTTCTTGTTTAACTTGGTCTCAGGATAGTGGAGGGATGCTCTTGCTTCTTGGAATGATTGAGCAGTGTCTAAAAAGTGGAAAAAGGCAAACGTGGCATGCTGCTGGTATTACCAATATTTGTGTCGGGTTGCTTGCAGGATTGAAGGTGCTTGCTATCCTTAATTAATCTATTTAAAGCTTTATATGTGGCTCTGATGTCATATTGTCTAATAATGCTTTCCTCAGGCTTTGATTTCTCTACGACCTCAACCCCTAGGGATTGAGATTTTAAATCCAATGCAGGCAATTTTTCTGGTAATAATTATTTTGACTCTCTTGCAATGAGGTGAGGTAAGCAACATTAAGTTTTTTTTTCTTATTCATTGATTTTCTTTTCGTAGAGTATTCTAGCAGAGGGAGATATATGTGCATCTCAACGTAGAGCATCATCAGAAGGGCTTGGTCTTTTAGCTCGCCTTGGTAATGATATGTTTACTGCTAGAATGGTAAGTTGCTTTCTAATGTGTATTAAAGTAATACATAAGCTATCAATTTGCCAGTATATGTTGAAATGTCGATGACATATGTGTATCATAGAGTTTTAAGTTCACAACTCCATTTATATTTTGTATGTTACTCTTGATTATCTTTCTATCTCTCTTTGTTGATGTTAAACAGACTAGGTCATTGATTAGTGACCTTGCTGGGACAACAGATTCGAATTATGCTGGATCCGTTGCTTTTGCACTTGGGTGCATTCTTAGCAGGTGATCTCTTCATATTCTTGAAAACTTTTGTTGTCTGCTTTTCTTGTTTTCCAAAAGAATACATTTTAGTCTTTTTTTACTGACAAAGTGATTGTTAGTTTTTAACTAAGATTGTTGGTAAAGTACTATAAGTTGCTAATAGCAAATAAACTCTTTCTTTTCGATTGTTAGTTGTAGTATTTCGTATAACATGATTCTTGGCATACTATCATTTAATTTCTTATTAAACAGAGTTATTGAGTACTTTTTTGCTACTTGCGAGGAAATGAATATGGTAGAAGGCTTTAGAGGAAAAGAGTTCAAGAAGTTGAAGGAGACCTTAAAGAACATGGTTTTAGAGTCTTAGACAAGACATGATAAAGAGATTGGGCAATTAAGAGTAGGGATGGAAAAAGGGCATGAGCCGACTTGACTTGGCTCGAAGTTAATGGGCTCAGATTGGGTTTATCAAATTTTACGTCAAGCTTGATTTTTTTTTCAAATTTCACGCTGTGAATTAGACTTGGGCTTGGATTTGGGGTCAGGCTCCAACTCTCTGACTCGAATCTAACAAGAGAACGGGGCACTGGGGCACCCGTTGCCATGCACTGGTATGTTTGGGAGGATGGACTAGGAAAAACTGAAACAAAAAATTTCCAAAGATCTGCTCATTGGGCGTGACTCAAATGGAATAAGAAATAGCCAAGATTGGCTCTGATGCCATGGAACAAAGAGAGGAAAGATGTTTTTATGGATATATCTTGCACAGACGTAGAGATACATATATATACAAATTACTCAACTACTAATTAGGTAAGTAAATAAATAGGATCCCTATAATTAATCCTTAAGTTCTTGTAATAGTTATACAATCTGTAACATTTATACTGCATATCTTAGATTCCATTGTCAGAAAGTTGTTGGGAAGAGATAATATGTATTCTAAAGGAGCAAAGAAGTCATCCATTGTCTATATTCTTGAGTTAAGTGTCATGTTGTAGGTTCACAGAACTATTCGACTGGACCTTGCCATTCAATATTGTGGCTCTAGTAATTACATAATCTAAACAGCTTGTTCCTTTGCTGGATTTTTATCGTGGACTTGTAAACTTAGCCAATTGAATCTTCCCATTGGTACTTCAAGGATCAATTAATAATGAAATCTAAAGTCTTTTTCCTATGTGGATTTCTTTTCCTGGACATGTCAGAGGGCTTTATCTTTTTTGGATACAAATTGGTCAAAATGAATGTGATGTCAATTGAAAAAATTCTTTTCCATTTAGAATTTTTGTTTTTGGCTGTTATTTGCCTAACATAAAGTCATAGCTCGGTGATGTGGTTTCTTTAAGAACTATCATAAGCAAAGCCTGGACCGACCGACATTTTAGCTGCTTTCTTTCTTCAAACTGTCTTTGCATAGAGACATCGTCTTGTTTTCAGTGATGTGAACGTCTTTAGAGCTTGGGCTGGCTTGTCTCTTTGATTGTTACATAATTGCACTGCATGATGCAAACTAACTTGTCTTTTTTACTGCTACAATTGCAAAGCATGTTGCAAACTAACTCATCTTTTTGATAATTCCAATTGTGCTAAATGGAACTTTGTAATATTGATCTAGTCATGTGCTTAAAATATATGTGCTTCTAAAACCTGTTGTACTACTCCTTGTTGATGCTGTATAGGTGTTAGTTTTTACTATAGAACGACATAGTTTGATGTTTTATAATCTTCTACTAAATCTTCTTACCTGCAGTGCAGGAGGAATGGCATTGTCAAGTTTAGTGCCTGCAACTGTCAACTCAGTCTCTTTGCTGGCTAAAAGTACAATCTCCGGCTTACAGATTTGGTCTTTACATGGACTTCTCCTGATTATTGAAGCTGCTGGCTTCTCATATGTATCTCATGTGCAGGTACGTTCATTTTTAATTAAATGCATATTGACTTTCTTAGGCTTTGGCATAATTATTGACTGTTTATTTCCTTATTATTTTAGAATTATGTATTGGGAACAAATCTATCAGAAAAATGAAAATTTTGGCATATAACAAGAAATTTTCTGCTTTATGTCTTCTTTTATTCATGATTTGGCAACTTTAGTTGCATAAAATTAAGCTTGAGAAGAATCATGTAAGGTCTTGAAAGAAATTCAACTATGATTGATGTTTAGGCTGCCTTTTTTGTCTCTGTCATGAAGTTGGATTCTAATAAACAAGTTTGCTTCACTTTTCTTCTCCTTGGATTAATGCAGAAGTGTGAAAGTAAGGCTAGTATTCGACTATGTCTTTATGGCTGATAAATAAGTTTCAGAATGTTAAAACCTAAACTCAAGTTTTAGATAAAAGTCTGTTATGTTATTTCATTCTTAAAAAAGAAAAATGATAGTACATATTATTAGAATGGTGATTGTGAATCCTACTAGAACTTCTATTTAAATAATGACAATAATGAAATAAAGGAAAACTGGACCTAAATAGCATTAAAGCATAAAAATCTACAGCCTTCTCTATTGGACTTACCCTAAATAGCCATATGCCAAAGGTTCCATATCGACTGTCTCTACTTGAGGAAAACTTAACCTCAAGCTACCTTGGACATCTAGTTAAGGTTTCATTTTAATGAATGAAATGGTTAATTTTTATCATTTAGATGAGGGTTTTTTAATAAATGAAATGGATAATTATGTTGCACTAAATGCTTAAAAAATTTTCAATCGTAACTATTGGATCTATAATATAGTCATTGTCAATGGTATTCAAGATCCAACACAGTCCATACTTCTTGGGCTATAGTTTACTATAAGTCTTCAACGCATTCTTTTCGTCCTGAAACAACATCACTTGATCTTCAACTTTACAAACTTGCTTTCTGTGATGTTAGTCTGCTACTTGCTTGTATTTGGTATTAGCTTTTCTAATTTTGCATTACTTATATCTAAACATCTGCTGCTATTGGTTTGATTGCCTTTGATCCTCTTATCATTTTTTTGATCCCTTTAACAATTTCTTTGTAATCGAAGTATGAGTCTATTTTGAACGCAACTTGCATTTTAGATTCCTGAATGCATATCTGAAAAAGAAGTCTGCCCTTCCACTTTAGAAGCATTGGTTTTTAATCTTCCTTTTAACAAGAATAAATTAAACTTGATGCCATCTTTCTCCAGTCTATAAGTATTATCACCCGTTATGCTATTTTCCAATATCAAATTGCTAAGCCTTACCAAATAACAAGTCACAGGTATTACTCTCCATAGTGTTTACCTTAGTCCAGCTAATAGTATATGGTTTTGGGTGCGTTTTAGGTTTTAAACCTAGACTGTCCATAACTCTTTTTCCTTCACAAGTGCTGTCATCAATAATCATCTAAAAAAAAAAACTTGTTCTCAAATCATTATCATCCCTATTTACACAACCCAACTTGTCATTCTTTTCCTCTCTCTCAATCACATGAATTGCTTTTTTGAGGGCAGTTATTGGATTTGTGATCAAGACTTGGAGCATCGTTTGAAATTTGTTTTGACTTAGGGAACTTGCAATTTTTTTACCTCCTTGTTGCTTTCTTCTCCTTCTATCTTCCAACCACTTTCTCTCCCTTGTGCCACTGCATATAGGATCATCTTGAATTTGCTTATTACTTTCATTAAAGAACTATAATTTTCTTACTATTGTTTTCAAGAATAGTCTGGCTTCTCTTTTCCTGCAGCACAGTTAAGCCTTTATATTAACATTTTCATTCTTCAGATAAAGTTCTCTGTACCTGTACTCCTATTTTGTCTTTGATAACTAGTACTCCTATTTTGTCTTTGATAACTAGTTACAAACGATTTAGATGTACAAGTACTTATTGCCCTTCTGCCTTCATTAGGTCATTTCGTTTTGTCAATTTTAATAAATTCAGTAGTATATTGTGTACAAACTTCTGAATTTAGTGACATTTTTTATTCTTCTAAAATAAAATATACTCATATTATTCTTTTGAGAAGTTTATTGATCATATACGTAGTTTTTCGTTGGTGATTTTACTTTATAGTTAATTTGGTTAATTTGGACTACAGAATTTCTTACTATGTTAAAGATTCACTCTTCAATCTTCATGTGGCAAGTTTCACACTTTTGTCTGTTAGAGTCACCATATATTTTAATCTCTTTCTATTTTTGCAATCCAATTCAAGGATTCCATAATTTTCATTATAGTGTTTGAATGGGCTAGTCTCCCTTTGACTATTTCTTTTTGTATTCAGCATTTCACAAAGATTCTGTGAAGAATTCATTTATGTCTTAATCTTCCATGTTGACCTTTTGTGCCTGTGTGGGAAGTGGTCTACTGATAGGCTGCCTGCAAGCTAAATTTTCTTTAATAAGTAACCTTTCCTTATTTGTTGGCACCTAAGCTTAAGAAATCAAATTGAGCTGCAATTTCTTAAGATGTTGTCGTAAGTGCTAGATTCCATTCCTTTTTCAAAATCTTTCAATGTCAGCCCTCGAAGTTGCATCGTTGACTGAGATCTCAGTTAGAACTGGGTCACCTGTCATGAGAGTGATGCAACAAAGCATGTAAACAAATGCTAGCACCCACCTATGTCTTTATGATTTGATAAACAAGTTTTAGAATGCTAAAACGTAAACTACAATTTGATAGAAAAGTCTGTATAGAACTTACATATTTACAGGATAGTGGTTGCCAACACTAATAGTATGCTTAATCCATGTTGTCTGCGTGATACATGAATTTAAAAGCAATACATGTTTAAATAGATTAATTGAAAGTGAAACTGTTGTTCAATTTAAATCTTGCTTATCTAGAACTTAAACAGACTTAAAGCACACTTATTTTTGTGATTTGAGTTCTGATTTCCAGCCTACTTAAAAAGCCATCTGCTGTACGTCCCATGTGAGCTTTGTCATCTTGGTGATAAATAAAGTTGGAGTTGTTCAACTTAAAACATGCTCCTAATTCTTTTTTGTATCATCTATGATCAATTATGCATGAATTTAGTATGGGTTGCACTATGTATTTGTATGTAACTTCCCTAGAGTCATTTGGTAATTGCACCATTCTAATTGCCCTTAAATTTACATTGGTGCTGTGCTTGTTGTTTTTATCTTTTTCATCCACAGGCAACACTTGGCCTTGCACTGGACATTCTATTATCTGAAGACAATGGTTTGGTTGACCTTCAGCAAGGAGTAGGCCGCCTTATAAATGCCATTGTGGCTGTTCTGGGCCCTGAACTTGCCCCAGGAAGCATTTTCTTCTCTCGCTGCAAGGTAGTTCATTCACAGACCTGAACTTCTAGACTTGTTCCTGTTCATGTTGAGATTTACTATCATTATATTTCTTAAGCAATCTGTGGCTGGTATTCGAATGACATATCGCCCAGAATGTGATCTTCAATTTGAAAGCATATACTTTTTTTTCACTTTGTTCATTATTTACTATGTTATGGAAGTTAATATTTGATTGACTAATTCAATTTGTTTTGCAGTCCGTCATTGCAGAAATAAGCTCCTGGCAAGAAACTGCAACACTGTTGGAGTATGTCAACAGATACATGTTTCTTGTTTTTCTTTTTTCTCTTTCTTATTTTCTCATTTTGGGTAGTTTGTGATTGGATGTTTGAACTGTTTTCTAATTGCTAACTTTTTGGTTACTGAATAGAAAGCATCACCCAAAAGTTTAAACTGTTGGATGAGGCCCGACAGTGATCCATATATTATTCTGACAATCATTATGGAATCAAATAGGAGTTAAACCTTTTTTTTTTTCCCTTTATTATGAGGCTCCAACTGAGTCATATTCCTGTTGCAGGAGTGTTCGATTCACACAGCAACTTGTTCTTTTTGCTCCGCAAGCTGTTTCTGTTCATTCACATGTTAAAACCCTCCTATCAACTCTTTCCTCAAGACAGGTTTTGTTTAAGTCATAACGTTGTTAGTATTTGTGGCTAATATTCCCTTTCTTTTACCTAAGACAACTAGTTTAACTTGAAGCAGCCAACTTTAAGACAAATTGCTGTTTCTACTCTCCGGCATCTCATTGAAAAAGACCTGGTTAGTATTGGGCACCCAATGTTCATCTCTTTTTTATATTTAGCCAACCCTTTGCTCCATGGTATCCAGTGGTTGATAGGAGTTGTTTCAGGTTTCTATTGTTCGTGAGCAAATTGAAGATAACTTGTTTCACATGCTGGATGAAGAAACAGATTCTGAGTAAGTCATCTATAAACCATGTTGCTTTGGTGCTTACTTTTTAATAAAATGCACTCGCTGCAAAACTTGCTTGAGCAAAAATGATAACAGTACTGAATAGTGTTCTTTGTTGCAGTTTGCAAATAAATGTTGTTTCATGCATTTCTAACAATTGCATTGCCATAGTACAAAAGCAATTCCATGTCCATTCCCAACGGCCATTCAACATCATTGTTCATGAAGCAATTATCTTGTTGACTGTGATACAGGCTATGCATATTTCAAGTAGTCATATATATATATACATATACATATTTTCACCTTTTACTTAAAATTTTCCTTTCCATTTCTTGGTAACCAGACTGCTTTAATTTTTTTAGGATTGGGAATATGATACGTTCAACAATTACACGATTGCTGTTTGCATCATGTCCTTCTTGTCCATCCCACTGGATATCAATATGTTGTAAGATGGTGAGCTCTTTTCTTGAACTGGATAGAGGTTTATATATTATTGGTTTTCCAAATAAGAACATTTGATTTTTTTAGATGAGAATATGCATTTATGCTTCTGGAAAATGATTTTGCTAACCTTTTCTTTTACTTGACAATATCTTGCATATTACTAGTTTATGTGGGACTTTTTTATGCTTGTGGTTCACAAATTAAGGTTTGAAGTATATCACTTATACAATGTTCCTATTAGCCAGCATATTAATTGGCTTTTTCCTGTTTCTTGGTTAAATTATGCTTAGTGCTAATTGAATAAGTTATCCAACATCCAGGTTCTTGCTACATCAACTAGACGAGATTCTGACATTAGTAACGGCTCAGGAAATGTTGGTCTTAGTGGGACGGGCAGTGACCCAAGGTTAGACTACGGAGAAGATGATGAAAATATGGTCTATAGCTCCACAGGCTCACCAGTCCAAGAGTATGCACTAGAAGCTTCCTGTGTTAATCCCAACAGAGATAAACACCTTAGATACAGAACCAGAGTTTTTGCTGCTGAGTAAGTGAGCTTGCCCTAGTTTGGTTGATTTGCATTGCCATATACTGTTTCTTTGCTCCAGGTCTTAAATCTTTTGAAATTCTAGTTAATATTTCACTCATTATAGAATATTATCTGTAGGGCTTCTAGGGTTATATTTCTTGGTTCAACTTATTCATTGATATTGAGTGTTTAATATGAACAACATGATATAGACATTGCCTCTCTGTTGTATATTTGTTCTTGGGGGAGATTCTATTGTATTGAATGTGTTTAGTTTTCATATATGGTTTTTCATTCAGTACTTGTTTGCTGCCCTGGCTTTAGGTTATATATACTCTCTCTCTCTTCTATATATATATATATATATATTTATATATTTGTAAATTTCCTTAACTGTAAGGAAACTCAATAAATTGTTAGATTATGATGGAAGCAATGTGAAACGCTTGAACAATAAGGAGATAGAGAAACTAAAAAATTTCCTTGTGTTAATCAAACTCCTCATATTCATTTAATCAAATGTCTCAGTTGAATGCCTTTGTTGAAGATCTTAAAGAATATTACATCTATAGTTGAATATTATGTGTACTCTATTTAAGATTATCATTTTTAGCGTGTATCACTACTATCATCAAATGATAAGTTTTTAATTAATAAAATCTAATACTCTTATTGTCTATGTCAGTAGATGTAACCCTTCTGACTAAATTGCATAAATTTTTTGTTGTTTCTCTCTACGTGAGGCTACTTTTCATCTGTGGCTGTTATTAGTGAACATAAACCCTAACTTAGACATGACCTAAACAACCACCTCCTCTTTTGGAATATATTTTGGGAAACTACTACTGTTGGAATCACTGTCATTCTCACATTCTTCTCCCTATGTCCCACCATGCTAGAATCTACAATTCTCTGCTCTACCTCCCATCGTTGTTGGAATCTACCATTAGAGCTTGTGTTTAACCTTTTCTCTGCCTTTGTTCCTTTGACCAATTGTCCCTGTCTGAGTTCCATTTCAACAACTCCATCAATGTCAAACAGCTTGGCTGTAACTACTGAGATGTTCAGCCAGTCCCATCATTACTTCATGTGCTATTACCTTCTTAGCCAACAACAAAATCATCTTTCTTGACAGCACCTGATCAATTTCGTTCTTCCTTGCATCTTCTTTCTTTATGACAGTCTTTTATTCTCATCAAAGCTGAAGTTCAAAGATATCAACAACAAGAAGCACAACTACCATGTTTTGATGAGTCCAGCTGTCTGCACTGAGGCTACTAGTCATCAATCTCCCAAGGAGCTTTACCCACGTTTTCATTGGCATATATGATAAGCATCTAAGAATAAGGTTTCCCTTTTCAGTTAGATTGTTATAAAAGGAAAAGAAGAAAGTAATCAAGTTGATATTTAGTAAAAAAAAATTCACTAAAATTGGTTGGATTGTCTTTGATTCCCCTGTCAGAATAGACTTGCAAAAATTTGCCTGCAAGCTGGAATGGGAGTTAATCAGTCACCAGCTTGAGGTGGAGTGTTGACGATCTTAGGGATTCAGTATTTAGAATTATTATTATTTGTATCGTATAAGTGCTCTTATAGTGGAATGTTGTCTATACTCTGTTTAAGATTTTTGTTACTAGTTTGTATTACTCTAGTATTACAAATAGATGAGATTGCCTAGCTAATAACACAATCTAGGATCCTTGTGGTCTCTTATGTCTTTTATGCAGGCTTTAGAACGATTGAACCTCATAAATCTTTTGTTCTTCCTTCTATGTTTTTTTCTTTGTTTTATTTTCATAGCTTTTATATCTAGAAATGCAGTATCAAAATCTTGGATAATTGGTTATGTTGCCTCTGATCATGACCCACTATTCTAATACTTTTTATGACTTTATTCCTTGTTGAGGTTCTCAATCCGTTTTTGCTGAAACTTAGAGAGGTTGAAACTTGAGATGGCTAGAGAATTTGAATGATCCAGGAAGTTTAAATTACTTGTTGAGAACTGAAGTAAAATATTCTAAAGTGGATGTATTTTTTTTCACAAAGGAAGTACATCCAAACGATTTCTTGAAAGATTATGTCTTGTATTCCCGGTAACATGGACATTGCTCTATTGGAAAATAGGTGTTTGAGTCTTTTACCTGCCGCTGTTGGAAGGGATCCTGCCCATTTTGACCTCTATTTAGCGAGGAAAGAATCAGCTAATGGACACACGTCGAAAGATTGGCTAGTCCTCCAGATACAGGAGCTCATTTCACTTGCTTATCAGGTAGTGTTTGGGATCCACTTCAGACATGCTATAGTGGTTTTCGTCACATGTAAAGCTTCTGAAGTTTGTTTCTTTTTCCATGACTCATGTGATAGATAAGCACAATTCAGTTTGAAAATATGCGGTCAATTGGTGTGGGACTTCTAAGCACTATTGTGGACAAGGTAAATTTTCTGAAGATATTTTTTAGTGATAAAAATCAATTGTATTTTGTTCTTGTTCCTGAAAGTAATGAAACGTTACTTTCTTAACATTCTCCTGCCCAAAATTTCTGTGATAAGAATGTATAAATGGTCTTGTTGCATCTTCAGCTCATTTATGTTGGCTTTGACGTCTGCTCTGCTTTCAAACTATTCTATGTAAACAATATGAATATTCCAAATGTGATTATTGTAATGGTGAAAGTCCTTGAGTTTGAACAAGCCCTGTACTGAACCTGTAATGATTGGCGTTTTGGTTTTACATATTGATGTATTCTTTTCTTTGCCAATAACCTTGGCCTGAAAGGTTTTAATCGATTTCAAATTTACCAGCAGTTAGCGTCCTTGTAGTAAAAATTGAACTAGTTCAGTACAAAAAAACTTGGTTTGATAGTTAAGAAATCAACTTATGAATTAAATAATCCAAAAAGTTTAACTCTTCAGTAACTCTTTTGTAATCCTATTTTATGAAATCTGTCTTGAATTTCAAACTCTGATAATTTCACTTTATGGGCAAAATGTTAAAGGAACCAGACTGGTTAATCATTTGCTCTTATAACCAAACTCCTCCATTATTTTGTCATTTTTAATATTCATATGCTAAGAGAAATGAACACCCACCAGTAAAGTTCAATAGAGTTGAGATCACATAAATAATGTTCAACTATATGTGGTAGGTCGTCATAGTAAGCAACATTAAAATGTATCCATACATTGTGATGTTTCTAACTGGTTCTTGTTTCATAATTAGTTTATGTGCAACTGTATGTGGTAGGTCGTCCATAGTAAGCAACATTAAAATGTATCCATACATTGTGATGTTTTTAACTGGTTCTTGTTCCAGCATTAGTTTAATGCATATGGTATGTGAGCCGATCAACATTCTTTGGTTTGTTATCATTTTATGTCGTCTTTCCTATGTTTTCCTTATGTTCCCATGCTGAGACAGCCAAATTGCCTGTAGTAATACTGGTACCACTTTATATGTGCTACTGACATGCATATATGAGACATACTTACTTTGTCAAAAGGATGGTTCAGACTTTCTCTAAGGTCATACTTTAGTAATCTGTAACATGTTTTCTATTGTCTGACGTTTAGTTGTGAAACATGATATCTGCTCCAAATTGCAGTCTTTTCACACAGTTTCTTCCTATCACTCCTTGTACAGTTTGGAGCAACACCTGACCCAGAGCTTCCTGGGCATCTCCTATTGGAGCAGTACCAGGTATGACAATATCTTAATTTTTTATCCTAGTGGGGATATTAAAGTAGCTAATTTACCTGCTCACTAGTTGGCTCCTGATGTATTGGAGTAATTGAGAAATTATATTGTTGAAAGCAAGGGGTGTCTCTTAAAGTTTAATTGAAAATAAGTATTGTGTTAAAAAAGAAAGCATGACATTATTTTCTGATGTAAGATATAAGGGTGGTTTGAACAGCAGCCTGAATTCCAAAACATAATATCGATAAATTTTGATTCAGTGTTTGTATTTTCTTGTGCATGCAATGAATGAAGAAACACATACAAAACAGTTCATATGATTAACTGCAAATTCATTTCCTTTTGGATGTAGGCCCAACTAGTCTCTGCTGTTCGAACAGCTTTAGATGCATCCTCAGGACCCATTCTTCTTGAAGCGGGACTACAGCTGGCTACTAAGGTTCCAGTTGATATGTGTCGTTTGTTTCAATAGGCTCCAACTAATGTTCAATTCATGGTTGACATATTCATTTTCAGATAATGACAAGTGGCATACTGGGTGGCGATCAAGTTGCGGTTAAACGCATATTCTCACTGATTTCTCGGCCTTTGAGTGACTTCAAGGATATATACTATCCTTCATTTGCAGAATGGGTCTCATGCAAGGTAAATCTTTTTGCTGCTTTGTTGATTTTTTCTATTTTGTACTATTTTTTCTTTATTGAGATAATGGTGCCCAATAGACTTGTAAGATGTTTACATTTTGTATTTGCACTTGGAGGGAAGGAAGTAATTATTGATGTACCACTTTGTCTTTCTTTTGACTTATTATATCTGAAGAATAAGTTGATGTTTCTAACTCATTTAATGGGAACTAGATCAAGATAAGGCTTCTTGCTGCTCATGCTTCTCTCAAATGCTACACATATGCATTCCTGAGAAGACACCATGGTGGAATACCTGATGAGTATCTAGCTTTACTACCATTGTTCTCAAGAAGTTCAATTACTCTGGGTAAATACTGGATCAGGGTCTTAAAGGATTACAGTTATGTTTGCTTGGGCCTGAATATGAAGAAAAATGTAAGTGCTAAAAAGTTGAAAACTATTTTATGTGTTCCCAATGTTTTGATGCTTGTAATATGAAGGAAACCTTCTGCTAATGTAGTATTTCTTCTTCAGTTGAATCCATTCCTGGATGGAATTCAATCACCTTTGGTTTCAGCCAAACTGCAGCCCACTTTAGAAGAGGCATGGCCAGTAATACTGCAAGCTGTTGCCTTAGATACTGTTCCTGTTAATGGTGAAGGGAACTCTGAAATAATTGCTGAAAACACATTGAGAAATGACTTGATATCTGGATATAACATGGTTGAACTTGAGTTGGATGACTACCAGTTTATTTGGGGATTCACTCTACTTGTTCTATTTCAGCAAAAACATCCAACCGTTTGCAGACAAATAATCCCTCTTACTTCTGGCACAGCTAGCTGTGCCGGAGATTTTCCATCTGAAGATACCAATGCCACAGTCTTGAAGCTACATGAAATTACTCTTCCAGTTATCCAGTTTCTCTCTACAGAAAGATTCTTTACCGCTAATTTTCTCTCAGTGGATATTTGCCAAGAATTGCTGCAGGTGGAAATTGTTCTCAGTTCTTTTCTTGCAGCCTTGCAAAGATCTGTTTGTTTCAGTATTGGGTCCATTGTGTTCTCACATTCTAGACTTAATAGACTGCACGGTGATTTTTTTTCTCATTCAATTTAAATGCTATTTGTGGAAACTTGAAAAGATAAAGAGAATTCTCCAACTGCCTTTGCTTTTATTAGGTAGCTATTGTGAGCATTATCTATTCTGAATATACTTTTTTCCAACTTAAAAGATGGAAAAACTACTCCAATCCACAGGCTGTAATCTACTAAGTGATAGTGCATTCCTGCATAGCCTTTTGTTATCTTATTTCTTTCTAGTAGAGGTTCCTAAAGTTTTAGCATCTAGATTTACTTCATGCAAAACCCTTACTTGGATACAATTTCTACAAGTGTTTCTGTGAGTTTATCTGCACTGTATTAATGATATGTGATGAACTATTAATGTTCTAAAAAGTGACTTCTATTCTGTCATAAACACCGGAAGCAGATTGATGTAGAATGAGATTATTATTATTATTTGAGAAATAGAATGATATTGTTTACGTGATCAGTGACAATAAAAGTGATAAAGGTTGTTAATCTTTTTTATACTGACTGATAGACCTATACTTTTCTTGATGCAAACCGTAGGAATGATAGACCTATCTTTGTTTTAATTCTTTATTTATAAGTTCTCATCCTAATTCTTGATTCTAGACCCAATAAAAGTTGCAGCAGCCTTAGTTTTATAATTGATATGTGTTTTATCAAATCATTAGAATGTCCACTGTTCATCCTGTACCGCAGATGGAAACCAGGTTTGATTCCTTTATATTTTCTTTTTCTGTGCATGGATTTGGCTATGATTATATTCACCTTCCTAGAATAGATCGTGTATCTTCGATCCTGTTATCCTATTTAAGACATGCTGCTGTTTCTAATTCTCTTTCTTTTTTTATTATAAAGTGCTTTCCAAGTTTCTTTCTATACTTGTCAATATTGACCACACTGAATTTGTTACAGATGTTATCGTACTGCATATGCACAGATAATTCTTGGAATAGTCTTGCAATATCAGTTTTATCACAGGTAACTAGGCTTTAAATAAAATTTTCTTAAGAACAAGGTTCTCTTGAGCTTCTAGTTGAAACTTTAGAGTTTTACTATTTCATCCTGGTTTGCTGCTAGAAAAGCGAATGTTGAATGAGAATACCACAGCAAAGTAGCTACGTTCTCCATTATCTTCTTTCTGGTTATAGTGCACAAATTGAGTCGTGGTGGCTCTTTGTAGTTACTTTTTACTTTAGCTACATAGACATAACCTCTTGAAAAAGTTTGTTTCCTTTCTGTCAACTTTTTATTTCTAATAACAGGTTCATTGCTTCATACTCGAATTTCACTAGTTCCTTGTTTGAAATGCTCAAATTTATGGTTGATAGAATACTTAGCTATGTCTTTAAGAGTAGATCAATTTTGCCTTGATATTGGAGTCATGATTTCAGCATTTTGCTTATTTCTGAAATGTTACTCATTTTTTGGAGTTTGAGCCAAGTAAATGTTATCTCTTGAACAGATAGTGCAGAACTGCCCTGAAGATTTCTTTGATGTGGAAAACTTTGCTTATCTGGTTGTAGAACTTATTTTGGCTTACATCTTCAACACTTTCCAGAGGTGATTTCTGAATTTTTCATATGGCAGCCTAACTTAGTGGATAGCAGTTAATCCTTAAAATGAAGAAACTATTCCAAAACTTTAAGATTTTGGGTGACGCTCAAGTGTTTATATAAATCGAAGGCGTCTAGTGGAAAGCAGTTAATCCTTAATATGAAGAAACTATTCCAAAACTTTAAGGTGTTGGGTGAGGCTCAAGAGTGGAATTTATATAAATCTAATGCATCTCCTTACACAAGAGTCTTGTTGGATGGGAAAAAAAGTATGAAGCCACCATGCTTTTGCTACATGGCTAGCATGATCCGAATTTAGAATTTATTGGTTTAAATATTTTGATACCATGTCTCGAGACCATTCAGATTCTCAAGTTGCAAGGTGAGGTTTAGTAATTAGTCAAAGCAGACTTTGATGTCATGTGACAGTAAAATAAAGGAGAAAGGGTACAAAGAAGAATACTACAGATTTAATGTGGTTTGCTGTCACAAAGACCAAAAGGGCATTCAATTATGTTTTATTTATAAGTTTTAGTCCACCTGTTTATAATAGTTGAGCAATATATATCCATAATAGGATTGTATATTACTCTTAGAATATAAGCTAAATTATTCTATTATATGTGTTTATATAGAATGCATAATAATTATACTAAAATAGAATCTTTAGGACTTCAGCACTCTTCTTCAAACTGATAAGTGAATCAACTTGCATAAAAATAACGTCATTTTAAGGAATTTCTCCAATACAATGTTGTTTTGTTGCGGGAGTTGTAGACCGTTAAGGTTAGGCCTCGGCTTGGCCCCGCAACCTGAAGCACGATTTGATCGGTACTAACCCATTGACGTTGGGCCAGCTACCATCCCTAGGTAAGTTGTTTTTCTCTTTTGCTAACAATAGTGATAAGAGACCCATCAGTAACAATAACTTTCCTAGTACTTGGATAAGGAATGTAAGTTATAGATTGATTGGATAAGTGGGTCATGTGGTTTGTGACACCAAAATTTATTACCCATAAATGGCAAAAGATTTTTGTGAAGCATTAAATCCAATTGAACAAGGATTACCTGAAAGCAAAAATGAATACAACACATATTTCCCCATCTGATATTTTATCAAGCTTACCAAACTTAGCAAGGTTACCTGAGAGAGCTATTGAAATCGCATGTGATGTTTTACTTGGCTGATCCAGTAGCTTTTTAAGCTTGTGAATATCTTCACTGCTGAATTCCCACAGTTCATGATGCTTTTCTTGATCAATTTGAGTGATGTGAGCTGAACTAGAAGTCTTTTGCTGGTTTCCCTTGTTGCCCCACTCTCGGCTTGGTGGTTCACCATGCAATTTCCAGCAAGTTTCTTTGATGTGTCTTGGGTTCTGACAGTATGTACACCAAAGGCTGTCTTTGAGGTCTCTCCTTCAGTCAGCTCAGCTCCCCTATGCTCCGAACTTTTGTTTGGCACTTCAGTTGATACTTTTCTGGTAATTTCTGGAATAATATTCAGTGCTGAATCTTACGGAGTCTGTGGTTCAAGCATCACAGTTTGTCTACTTTCTTCAGCTCTGACAAGTGAAATTGTGTCATCTAGCGATGGGACTTCTTTTCTCAAAATTTGCACCGTTATTTGATCAAACCCAGGATTCAGGCTTACAAGAAAATCGTACACTTTATATTTTGCCATAAAAATAATCTATTTTAGCATAAGAATTACTACATTGTAACTCTATGATCCTATAGTAATCTAATTCCTGCCGCTGACTCTAATAGATTGGCATGGTTGTGACTGATTTCTCTCCTCGTCTTGCTGTTTTGGCTTTTACCTTTGTTTCATACACCTGAGCAACATCCTTACCTTGGTACCCAAGTCTCTTTTGTTGTTGGGAGAACCATGCAGCTATCACTAATTTTAGGTGTCCATAGCCATGAGCCCATGACATAATGAGTCTCATCCCAGGCTTCAAAACCTGATTCTCCTTGGCTGGGGCCAGTTCCCTCAGTTTTCCTTTACCTTTGAGGATGGTTTGTACTAGTTGAGATCACTTCAGATTGCTGAAAGGCTTGGAAGCTCGCTTTTTTTTTTTTCGAAAATTAAGGATTTCGTTGATTTAATATATATACAATCTAGAGATCGCATTTGATTGAACTTCTTCAAAATTTTGGGAGGGCTCTTGGATAGAATTAATTTCTGTGATCTCAGGCATGGCTTTGGTGATTAGAGTTTAAATCAGGTGAGGTTATGATTATGTTTAAAGAAAAGAAATTGCATGATGAAAAGGAGTATGACCTGGTTGGGAAAGTGAAACAATGAAGGCTGCACGATCATTGGAGATCACAGCAACGAAGGCTACTAGAAATTGCAATGAAGGCATCTACAGAATTGTCCACAGAAACCTTAAGGCTTTGATACCATTTGGAAAAAGTTGGGAGAAAAGGGTGATCTGACTATGAATAATTTATAGGTTATTTATACATATACAGCTTGTACACTAAAAAGGAAAAGAAAAACCATCCTAAATTTACTACCTAAAACATAGGAATCCCACTAATTAGGGAATTCCACTGATTGGAATATACAATTAATCCTACTAATTGCAGAATCTAGTCACACTAATTAGCACACCTAAGCTGCTGACCAACAAAAGCCTTTTTCACAGCTTGTACACCTAAGCAGTAGATTCCAGTAGCAGTGATGAGATAGATAAAAAGAAGGAATATGAGAAATGGATGGTATTCCAGCAGTGGTGTCAGTTGATGGTAATTCCAGTGGTTTAGGTCAGATCTAAGAGATTTAGGTTTGTTGGAATAATTAGAACATTGATGGGTTTTAGAATTGGAACTTGGCTCTAATACCATGTGAAATAAGTAAACTGAAGGATAAAACTTGAGGAAAGAATGAACAACGAGTAATACATGTTGGGTTGTAAGGCCTGTATCCATAGACACAAAGACCACAAGGATATTCTAAGTGTGTAGTATTATCAGGTTTAGTCTGTACTTCAAATAGAATAATATAATATTCCTAAACGGTATCTAAATTGTACTATTATAGGGCAGACATTTTTATATAAAATACATCACAATATTAAATAAATAATTTTAAAGATCCTCAACAGACTTGATGATGTATCCCTAATAATTTCTCCTTTTTGTGGTCAGTGCTAATATAACATCATCAGCAAGCTCAAACTTGGAGATATTGATATCTCCGTTGTTTATTACAGCAAAGACACTTCTGGGCCGTTTTAAAGCCAAGGTGAGTTACGTTTATCTTCTTTTTCTGATGGTTGTGTTTATCCTGTTTCTGTTAGGTGCTATGTTGATTTAGCTATTTGCTAACCATGTTATTTGAAATAGAATATGAAATTTTCTAATGGTCTGCTACTTTCTAAATTTGTCTCAAAGATGCAGAAACAATTGAAATCTACGGTGTTGGCCTTCTTGTCAATTGGTTACAAGTGCATCAGAGAAGCGTCCTCAGAATTGTGCTTTTCAACAGTTGATGATTTTATCAAGTGTGCTAATTCCTGTCTGAAAATTCTTGTTGATGGTAAGCATCTTGTACTTAATATTTGCAGCCACTGTTGAATTCCTCTTCAGCCAAATATTTGTTTATCTTAGTGCTTGGTTTTGGGGACACTGGTTTCCCATAAGAGATATTTAAATCTTCACAGCCAAATGTTTGTTTATCTGCCAAATATTTGTTTATCTTAGTGCTTGCTTTTGGTGACACTGGTTTCCCATAAGAGATATTTAAATCTTCACAGCTTTGTTCCACAGTCCTTTTGTCCAAGGTTACTCTCTTGCTTTTACTGTCAATAGTAATGAAAAATGTAAACTGAAATCCTTTGTTTTCACGTGTCTGAAATATAGATTTTGACAGCCTAGTGAAATATAGATTTTGACAGCCTAGTGACTTATCTTGACTTACTAACAAACTGTAGGCTGGCTAATGCCACAGTTGACTCTGACAACATTCTCTCATGAATTGACAGCCATTAAGCATTCTTTTTATTGAGAGTTTGTTTAATTTAACCTGATAAAACTGTGTAATTCCATCCCAAATGACACTTTAAAGGCCTTCCACAGATTTATCATGGTATTGGATACACTCCTAATTTGATGTTGGGCTTCCCATAGATTTCCAGCTTTGTGGGCTATTTGCAGATGTCCAGTCTTGCAAACTATACGCCCCAAATGTCTATTCTTGAATTTGAGTGAGGTGCATTAAGTAGGAGTTCCACATTGACTAGGAATAAGAGCATAACAAGCCTTATAAGATTTGGGCAATCCTCCTTCCCTTATGTTGTCTTTTCATGCTCAGTTTTATATTAAACAAAAAATTTGTACTTGAAGTGGAAATGTTTTCGTTAAATATGGTTTGTTGTTAATTGAGTGTATTAACAATTTTGGGATTTGCATTCCTCCATTGTTTCTCAAGTAGATGTTTGGCTTTGGTTGGACACATGCAGCTGTTTTCATGATTGTCTTTTGGTTTGAATTTTTATTACAACCAGGAAAGCAGATAAATTAAATCCACCTGAAAGAGGTGCACATATGTATGCAGTTTCAATTACATTATTTATATAAAGTTGAATTGATATGGTGTTGCAGATTCTTTTAAGCATGGTGATGATGCAGTTCATTATCTTTCAGTAACCATTGGGACTTGCCTCAATACCATTTCTGATCTGATGAAGGATTGCATGAAAGGCATGTCGCTTCTGGAGAGTAAAAGAACTGACTTACGCAAACTTCTACAATTAAAGCTTTCTTTCTCTCTTGAACAAGTTGTCTTCTTTGCAAAGCGAGCTTATGAAATTGATTGTTTTCGAGAGGGTAATCCCATCTGGCTTGCTGCGTTCAATTATTGTTCCGCCTGTTTTCAAACAGTTTTGGATGATAGAAATCTGCAGGTAACCATATCTTGAATTATCTACACATTTTTATTTGTTGCAAGCTTTGAAGCATGCTGAAGTTTGTAAGCACAGGTTCAAGCAATTGGATTGCAAGTGCTTAAAATTGTGGTGCAGAGAAGTTCTAACTTAGAAGATAAAAATTATGTGGTATTATTTAGTGGAGAGCTCATCCTGCAAATTCTAGAAATAATCCAGAGCATGCTTAAGGTTTTTGTTTCATCCCTTGTTGAGTTTGACACTTGTGAACTTGAAAGTTTGTTGATCTGAAACTTCTCTCCTGTCTTACTTACAGCAGAAACCTGTTAGTAGACAATGTGTGGCTGTCGTTGGGGAGTGTCTGAGACTCTTAGCACTCCTCCAATCATTTCCAAAAGCTAGTGAATGCCAGAAAGGCTTTATGGATCTGCTTCTAAAAGCTATAATCATGGTTTTCTCAGCATCAAAAGATGATTCTTCTCAGGTTTCAAACCATTACTAATCCCTTGTATGATACGGAAAATTTTTGCAGGAAAAAATATAGTTAAAGAATAGGTCATCTGCTTTTTTTTCCTAAATAGTATTACCGCACATTTGAATGACAGGAGGTTAACGATCTAAGAACTACTGCTATAGCACTTGTTTCTCATCTCGCTCAAGTTCCTTCGTCAGCATCCATCTTCAAGGATGTCTTGTTATCAATGCCGGTTGAACATAGACAGCAACTTCAGGTGGTTCCTTTGTTATTTTTCTTTTTCTAGCTTTCCCCTTTCCTATAGGTAGTTGTAATCAGAATTGTATCTGCTTCTGCTTTCTTGTAAGTTATTGAATACTGGCATTCATTTAACAAATTGCTGTTGTCCGAAGAAGAAACAGAATTTTGATTTCTTGTTCTTCACCAATCTATTGTTGTCGTATAAAGAATCATGGGTTTCATAATTTCTGCTACTGTAAAAGAGAGATTGGAGAAATACTGCCTAAGCTAAATCATGTGCTTAGCTTTTGTATATATGTATGTTACAAAAAAAAAAACCTATATTCATAGCAAATTCCATAGGTTGCTTTCAGAATATTTTTTTGGGGTAAGTTTTACTAAGGGGTAGGCAATAAAATTCCAGCAAAGATGTAATAATAGGCTACGAGACTGGTTTTCCTAATGTGTGTTATGCCTTCAAAAACATACTTTTTGTTGCTTATTGTTGTTTAGTCAGTTTTTCGGTTCTCAACTTTATTGTTTATCAACTAAATCCTCTTATGCATCTATTTTTATCTGCATGGTATGTCTGCTGAATCATCCACAAGTTTTTTCATTTTGCGGCTGCCATTCTGAATTGAATAAATTAGCATGGTGCTTATAAAACAATTTTCATTTTTAACACCATATTCAATGCTTTCAGGGTGTGATACGTGCCTCCGTAGCACAGGACCAGAATGCAATGCACATTAAACCTGTATCATTTCAAATAAAATTACCAGTGCCAAAGGATTCCCATCCATTGCCTATCTCATTACTGCCTGGAGAGGGAAGTAGAGACAAATCTTCTCATCCATCAACTGCTCATAGTGAACAGGACAGCATGAAAGACGACCAAGAGGATGATGATTGGGATGCTTTCCAGTCTTTCCCTGCTGCTGATAGTGCAGCTGAAACTGATTCAAAGGTTGAGATTGTTGCAGAAGAACCTAGCCTGGATGAGACACTTGTTCTGGAAATGAAAGGTGAAAGTAGTGAACTGAATACTTCCCAGCCTAGCAGCTCCGGGAATGATGGAAATGATGCAGATCGTCGGGGGTCTGCTGAAGCAGAATCCTGCTCTGATAGCCCTAGAGACCATGACATTCAAATGTCGGATGATGCCACTGAACAATTTATTAACCATCAGAAGTTAGAAGAGGAAGGAGTGCCAGATCAAGAGATTATAATGAGAGAAAATGATGGAGTGTTGAATCAAGTTAACACAAGGAGCTCTTGTGATCTTCAATCAGTTGAAGATACGGCAGGATCAATTCAAGTGAACCCTGCGGAGGATTATAAACAAGGATTGGAAAACCCAGGAGATAATGTTGATCAACAATCTGCCCATGATCCTAAAGTTGGTAGGGAGGGATTGATTGAAGATAATGTATGGGAGGACCATATGCATAAGAAACTTAGTCAAGGTATAGAAAATGATGATTTGGTAGCGTCGGATACTTCACCTCCTGAGAAGTCTTCTGATTGTGAGACCGAAGAAAAAGAAAACAATGAAGCTGGTGGAGAAAAGCAGGCCGAGTCAATTGATGGAAAAGAGATCAAAGATGGAAAACAAACACCAAGAGAGTTAGTGAATCCGATGACTTGAGACTACCATCGTGCTAGGTTCAGAGGTTATAAGGTGATTACAAAGTGGCTGTACAGAATCTGATAAAACTGTTATCAACAACGTGATGGCCAAGAGTTGATGTTACATCCAGAAAGACAAGTATGGGGAGCGTTTAGAGTCAGCGGAACCAAAAATGATGTAACTAAAACCAAATGAATTGGCCATGTTGATAGAATATTTTGACCAGTATGTGTTCACTGTTTCAAATGGCCCATTTTCTGTCATGGTTATTAGCTTGATGGAGATAGATTAATATCCATAATGTTCTTTTAGAGTCGTCATCATGATCATCACACTCAATCCGAAGTTTTAGAATAAAGTAAGGTCTAGGGAAGTTTGATAATATCAGTCTTACTCTTATATAGTAGAGAGATTATTTCCGGTAGACTTATATACAGATGTAACAATAAAAGGATGATGCAGGTAAAAAATAAAAAATAAATAAAAATTTTAATTTTTTTGGAATAAAATAAAAAAGAATTTAAACTTCTAAAAAATAATAGCTTTAAAAAAATTACATATCTTCATTAGAAGATGTAAATTTAGAAAACAAAGTTTCTAAAAATTTATAGGATAAATATACTTTATATGTTGCAAAGTTCTGCTTTATTTAAGTTGTGTGCGTCAATCTTGCACAAGACCATTCTTGGACTCGAAAATTTGGATAATTGGTGGCTGAAGAAGCATCGCATAGCTTGGCTAATCTTTCTCTCTTCCTCTAAACAATACCAAAATGTTTTTAAGCGCTTTAACTTCAACATTAGTTTTGGTGTCGAGTATCAACTAAAATAAATTTATGGGTATTAAAACCCAAGAAGAATAGCATAAGATTTATATACAAACCGTTAAGGACCATGTGATAGCATGAGAGGAATGCTTTCATCACCATATTTCCCAACCAAATATATTATTATGTCATCTGACTCATACAATGCAGCTCCAATATTTGAATCCACCAATATTTGGATCCACTATGTAAAGACAAGCATTTTATACTCTTTAAGTTAAAAAACAATTAGCAACATGGAACACAATGACACACTTTTAGAAACAAATTAGTCAGACATAGTAGATCTCAACCTTGATGGTAACATTATATAATCAAATCTGCCGTTGAAAACAAAATAGCAACATAAACAAAAGCATAAACAAACTAGATCTAAGAGATAATAGCGACAAATTGAAACCCTCCAGTTAAATAGCGACAAAACCTAGTATTCCTAACCTCAAACTCCAACACATCAATCTCCAGACAATTAAAACAGATCTAAATCAAAACCAACATCAACAAAAGCAAAGCAAGCTTCTTGAAATGCGTATGCAACAAAGGCAAAGATGAGTTATCAAAAAGGAACCTCCTTTATGCGAAAACACAATCAAAAGTTATTCCAAACAAACCTCCCTCCCTCCTTCACACAAAAAACAGAATATCTATGATCCAAAAATAGAGACAGAGAAAATGACACTTACTGTAGTTAAAAAAACCTTAAGTCTTGAGCGACTCCTAACAGATCTAGAGGTTTAGGAAAGCTCTCCATAACAGATAATGTTCTTTTAGAGTATTGGTCAATAAAGGGCTTAAGCCATTGGAGAAGATTTCGTAGGAAGATTATGATGAGCTTATAGATCTTGAGAGTTACTATATGGACAATCAACATTCAAATACTAGGGAAAAGCAGAAAGTGGCAATGGCAGGTCCTAAAGACATAAAAGTAATTGAACTAATTAATGATAACAATCGAATAGTAGGAAATAGCAAGACGGAGGCAAGGAAACGATTGGTCTTGATGGAAATGATGTCACTTAGAATTTGAATAGGAAAGGAGAGTTACAAAAAAAGAAAGATAAAGTAGATGAGGCCCAATAGAGAGTACAAGAGAAAGACCTTATAAACCTTACTAATATGAAATCTTCAATTTTTTCCTCTTTCGCTATCATTATCAGATAGGTACATGTTTGAATAAATAGAGAACCTCTTCTTTTATATTTTTACGAATCGATATTATTACATTCCAATTCCTTCTCGACACATGCTTTGAATAATGACAAGCCAAATAAAGAAGAGTTCAGGATTGTCAAGAGTAGAAGGTCAGGGACAGAATAGATCTAAGGGATCTAAATCCCAAAACCACACTTGATGTCCATAGCATTATGGAATGTGATGGGAATTAATTGTCACCTAAAAACAAGCCTTTAGGGATTTAGCTTTGGAAAATAAACTTGTTATTAGTGGTATGTTAGAAATAAAGCTTAATCAAGAGAGCTTTTTAAATTTGAAGCTTTTAGATGACTAACTAAGCCTTTTGAATTTGATGCTTTTAGGTAACCATTAGTACTTTTTATCTAACCATCAACATCATTATTGTAGCAAAATAGCAATTTTTTATTATAGGCTAATAAAGGTTAATATATTGCAAGCTACTGTCAATTGATGTATCTTTTAGCTTGTTTTCTCCAAGAATATTTAATGATTGTATCTCTTTTATTTATAGTTCTTTCAAAGATATGTTTTTTAGGAAATCTTATTGATATAAAATCCACAAAACTTGATTCTTGGATAATATTTGCAGATTTTAATAGCACCTTTTTAAACTCAAAAGTAAAAAAGGTAATGTTTACTTGAGGAATTTTTTAAAAGTGATTTCAAAGATTGTATTGAGAGGTTAGAAGTTACTAATTTGAAAATCGAGAAATGATTCTTCGTATGAAATAATAAGCAAAGCTTGAAATGGCACATTCAAAAGAAGCTTGATAGGGCCTTTATGAATGGTGATTGGATGTCAAGATTCCCTAAAAGTAAAGTAGTCTTTATGAATCCTATATTCTGTGATCATTCTCCTATAATTATTCCTCAAATGTTTTTAAAGTAATAGAAGGAAGTCCCTTTTTAGATTCAACATTTTCCTAACTAAGGATGAGGTTTTTAATGAGAATATTCTCATAAGGATGCCATAGATCATTCATAAGCACAAAGCTTTTCTCTTTGTCAAAACATTGAAACTAATTATAAAGGATTCGAAGAAGTTGAGTTAAAAAAGGAATGCAAACACTTATTTGAATATCCCTACTACTAAATACAATTTTCTAAAGGCTCATGAAGAGGTTTATAATTCTCTAGGTGATCCCCAATTTTTAGAGGTGGAGAAGTCAACTTTATCCTCCTAAACCAAGTTTGTACTTGACCATAACTCCTTAATCAAATAAAGAGCTTAAGTTCACTAGCTCAAAGATGGAGATAAAAATTTGATTTTTTTCCATAAATCCATAATAGAAAAAAAGGAATAATAATAGGGTAAGTTTCCTGATCAAGTGTAATAGTGAGTTAGTTACTACTCAAGAGGATCTTAAGAGAGAAGCCTTCTTGTTCTTAAAAAATTACTTAACTACTCACTCTACAACTAGCTTCTCCATGCATACTACTTACTCTACAACTAGCGTCTCCATGCATATACTAAGCTCCTTCATCAATAATCAATTCTTAAAGGATGAAATTGAATTACTAAAATGCTCTTTTAAGGTTCAAGATGTAGAAAGACTTGTCCTTGAAATGAATCTAGACAAGGCCATGAGTCCGAATGGGTTAAATGGATTTTTTTTTTCTGAAATGTTTGGCCACTAATCAAGGATTTGGTAACTTATGCAATCTTAGAGTTCTTCGAGAGAGGGAAGCTATAAGGATTAAGACTACGTGGAAGTTAAGAATCAATGACACTTAGGGAGCATTTATGAAAGATAAATAGATTGGATACAATGTGTTTATTGCTTAAGAATTGTTCAAAGGCTACTATTAGGAGAAATTCTCCAAAACTAAGTGCCATAAAATTGATTTCCTTAAGGCATATCATTTAGTTTGTTGGGATTTCACACAGTATCTACTTAAGGTGTTCGACTTTGCTAACAAATTTAGAAATAGGATTACACTTTATATTTCCACAACTTCCTTTAATGTTTTGATTAATGGTGAGCCAACTAAACCTTTTGAAGGTGGAGGGGATTAATGTAGTTGTATAAACTATTTTTCACCCTACCTATTTATCTAATATATAGAAGCCTTTACAAGATTGGTGATATTTAATATCTTAAGGGATCCTAGCTTTAAATATCATAGCAAATTTAAAAAGTTGGAATTCTTTAGCCTCTCTTTTGTTGATGATCTTGTCCTATTCTTAAAAGCTTATGATATATCTATTAATGTCATTATGGGTTCTCTTTATGCATTCAAGAAATATTTTGTTTAACCATTAACAAAATTAAAAGTAATTTACTTGTTTCTAATGGTTCTTACTAAATTGTAGGATGACTTATCTATAATTTTTGGTTTTTAGATTAAGTAACCACCATTCACTTTTCATATATTAACTATTTCCAATAAAAAATACATATGAGGGAATGCTTGCCATTGATAGAGAAGATCTAAAAAAGACTAAGTTTTGGTGTAATAAAGCTCTCTCTTTTGTCAAGAGGCATTAACTAGTGAAATTAGTAATTAACTCACTCCCTATCTATTGGTTGCCTATATACTTCTTTTTAAATGCATAACTAAATTTATAGAAAGGATGAGGAAGAGGTTCCTCTGGGCTGGGGATTATACTAAAAGGGGTCATTCTAAAGTTAACTAGGATAAGGTCTATAAACCAAGGAAGGAGGAGGGTTACAAATTAATTTAAAATAAGGTTTTTATAAGAAAGAGACTATAGAGACCATTGGATATTAAGGACTCAATATGAGTTAAGTGGATTCATACCTATTTTTAAAAAGAAAAATGTGATGGGAGATTCAAATCAAACCATCTTTCTTATGATTCTTTTCTTAATTACTAAATTTGAAGAGTAGGCTGTAAGTTTTTGTCAAATGTAAGGTGGGAAATAATGAATTGGCTTCCTTGTTCTTTGATAATTAGAGTGAAGTTGGCCCTCTTAACAAATCTAAGTTAATACCTCAACTAATGGAAAGAATTCCTAGAGAATCTAAAGTGAATGTTTGGATAAATGTCATTCGGTGGAGGAATTTTTCAGTTGAACTTAATTATATAGTTCCCAAATATAATCCTAATCTAGAAAATAATGATCTTGTGGTCGATAGAGGGAAATAGATTACCAACTCTGGATAGATCGAACTTGCTCAATATGTCTAGGATTTTCTTATTATGCAAAGAGATTCCAAAACTTTTTGAGAACCTATTCTTCATATTCAAATTCTACTATTACATCTAGAAAGAGATGCAAGACTTATGCTATTTAGAGATATCTAGAGTGAATTATGAAAAATGCTAAATTGGTTGCTTTCTGGCAAGCACATTTAAAAAGAAAACAAGGTAGTGTTTGTGATAGAATTTAGATCATGCTTATACAAGCTCTGAAAGGAAAGAAATGAGAGATGCTTCAAAAAAGCTAAAAAGTCCAAGAAACATATTCTACTCCAGCTGTAACACCCCACTCCCGCATGACCCGAACCCGAAATCGATGGTAATATCCGAATCCGTGCCCCGTGAGGGTGGCGTGCTACATCACTAAATTCAGTATAATTTTTTTTAAAATCACAAACACACACTATATGGGAGTCAATTACATATACAGTCAATAGTAAAATCAACGACCACGTGGGCCTTATCATAACACAAATCAATTAATCATTTATACACATTTCAGAATACACAATTTACACAGAAATAAGAAGAAGACACTAATGAAGACGCGAACTGATCCCCGACCTCTTCTCTCACTCACATGCAGTTGCTATACGCCCATTGCACAACGAGGTATTTTTTTGAGTCCTGAAAAATAATTGCAAATTTTGGGTGAGTTTTGCGAACTCAGTGAGTGACCATCATCGATGGTTCACCCATTCACATAACACAATATTCATACATCTCACTTTATTTCATAGTGCATAATCACAATATTTCACATTCACACGTTTAGAGAATTGCACATTCACATTATTCATATTTGATACATTCACATGAGATTCACTTTTCATTTATTATTTTGCTATGATCGAGTGCCTAAACTGTCCCTTATAGGGCTCATTAATAACTGTCCCTTATCCATTGGTGGATATAGGGCTCATTAAATGTTGAGCCTGAGGCTCTGAATCACTTATGAGCTCAAAGCTCATTTTCACTCGTTGAGCTTAAAGCTCTGATCGATGGCAACTCTGGTCACAATAGCCATTATATTTCATGCACTTATGCCATGTGATGTATCAGTCACATGCACTCACTTTCATATATTATCAGACCGTAGTCTGACATGTATCAATCACATCACAATGATTTCATAATTTCACATTGATCAAAAAATCATACGATCACATAAGCCACACTTTTATTTTTCACATAAACAATTATGGTAGTTTTATAAGCAATTATAGGATGTTTTATTTGTATTAATAGTGCATTAGTTGCTGGAGGGAAGCCAAAAGGGCTGGAGAAACGGGATTGTGGTTATCCTAGTCTAAAGCTTTCCTATTTAAATAACTAGCCTTCTATATTTGCAAGGTAGATTATGATGAATGAAAATTGAGAGAATTTCCTTTGCAATTATTAAGGGTTTGAATGTTTTCCTAAAACATATCATAGGGTTTTATTAGTTTCCGAAAA
This sequence comes from Erythroxylum divaricatum, assembly GCA_025434745.1. Lineage (NCBI taxonomy): Eukaryota > Viridiplantae > Streptophyta > Magnoliopsida > Malpighiales > Erythroxylaceae > Erythroxylum > Erythroxylum divaricatum. The sequence continues at coordinate 16,738,056 of JANTPM010000008.1, forward strand.
CTATTGGGTTGTATATGTTTCAAAAAAAACATTCATCTTCTTTCACCCATTTCTTTTCAATTCACAACCACAATTTCCAAAACACAATCGAGTTAAAAAATTCATCACTTTTCACCTATTGATTCGATTAACAAACTTCCTTCACCAAAGTTGCAGTCTACTTCCTGAAATTTAATTTAGCCTCAAGAATAACCCCGAAATTCCCAACCGTTTGTCTAGAAATTGACCCCCAATTCGACTGTCTGTTGTATCCACGAGAACTCAAAAATTCTCAAACTTCACAAATCACCTTTGGCCACCACCACCACTAGACTCCACACGCCATCAACCATCCTGGTAAAGCTAATGTTATAGTTGATGCATTAAGCAGGAAATCCAATGGTAGTGTGACACAAATTCAGGCATCGAGGTTACCAAACCTAGTTCAATTGAGGGAATTGAATGTTGAGTTAAATTTGGGGTAGAATGAAGCATTGATAGCTACATTGAAGCTTAGGCTGATATTGTATGAAAGGATTTGAAAAGCTCAAAGTAAGATCCAGAGTTTTTGAAGTTTATTGAGAAGTTGAAATAAGATTCGAGTTATGAGTTTAAGTTAAAAGATAATGCATTATGGTTAAAGTAGAGATTATATGTACCTGATATTGATGATCTGAGAAAGTAAATTTTGGAGGAAGGACACATAGTAGCTTATATTATTCATCCTGGCACTACCAAAAAGTATAATATACTGAAATAACATTTTTGGTGGCCAGGATAAAGACTGTTCACACTGAATGAGAGTTATTGATAGCATAATATATGATTTGATGCATTTTCATTACATTGATATGTATGGTCAGATAAAGGAGTTGTAACCAAAGTGACCAATGTGAAAAAGAGTTTAAAGCTCATAAATGTTCTCATAAAGCCATAGACGTAATGATTAATGAGTCCAATATCTACAATGGGTATGGGATAGTATCTAAAATGAGCCCAATATTTACAATAGATACGGAACAGTTAAATAGGCGCTGGGTCACAACAAAATAAAAATGAAATTGGAGTCTCATGTGCATTGCTTATGTATATAGTATGGGATAGTATCTAAAATGATCCCAATATTTACAATAGATATGGGATAGTTAAATAGGCACTCGATCACAACAAAATAAAAATGAAATTGGAATCTCATGTGAATTGCATATATATATATACATATATATTGTATCATGTGAACCATTGTAAAGAATAACTAAATTGAGTTGATATAATGTTATGCTATATTTGTGTACATGTCAATGATTGTGAAAAAGTACTGAATTGTGTTGATATAGTGATTTGCAATACTTGTATACATATTGATTATATGAATGAATGAGGTGAAAAACTGGATTGTTCTGAAAAGATTATATGACATGTTTGTATTATAATGTGCTTATAAAGATATGATATATAGTGTGATTTGGTATGCAAAACTATATAGGAATTGATTCAAACTAATGTGATATACTTATGAATTTTGTTGTAAACTTGTGATGTTGTGTTTTGACTCGAGTGAGCATATCGATTATGGTTCACTTATTGAGTTCACAAAACTCATCAAAATTGCAACATCGTTTTTAAGGTACTGAAGAGACCTAACTTCTAAGGCAATCTAGTTGCAGTCTAGTAAGTCAATTTTGGAATCAGGAATAACTCAAAGGTCTGGTCAGCTAATGTTTGAGGAGTTTAGATAGATTATTTCTGTTAGCATCTCATTTCATGCTAGATATTATGTAAAGAACAGTAAACACTAAGATGTTTTTGTAATGTACATATATGGATTATGAGATGTAATGAAATTGTAAATGATATTTGTGAAATGAAATGAGAAATATCACTTATATTCTGTATGATGCCATAATAGTGAATTTGATTGCTCTAACATGTCATTCCTATAGGGTATATTATTAAATGTCCTCTGGATTTAATTTTGATGTATAACAAAGAGCAAAATAAAAGAAAAACAAAAAGCAGACGAAGCGACAAAGACGCAGATGAATAGAAATAAGATGAAGATGCAGACACAGATACGAATTGAAAGAACAAACACAAGCAATATAGAATAAGCAAAGTAGACGAAGTCAGACAGACGAAGTCATACAGACGAAGTCATACAGACGAAATAAGACGTAGACGAAGAACGTAGAAGAAATAAAGCAGACGCAGACGCACATTAAAGACACAGACGAAAAGAGAAATACAGACGCAGACGGAGACACAATAGTAAAACAGTCGAAGACGCGAATTGAGAAGCAGACGCAAGAGTCAGTTCGAGTTAGTTACAAAACTCAACTAATTAACTGTTTCTTTAAAGATTCAAGAAACAAGAATCAAGAAGCAGTTGGAGACGAAGGCTATAAATACAAGTCGAAGTCGAAG
>JANTPM010000008.1:16808995-16831897 GCA_025434745.1 Erythroxylum divaricatum
TTGTCTTCGTGGTAGTACTTCCTTATCGTGGGATATGCGTCGGAACGACCCACGGGCGTCCCGGTGTGTACCCTACGATGAGGGGGCGCTACAATTATGGTAATAGACATATTAATCTTACAGAACATTTAATCTTTACTTTACAGATCTTTAGGTCCTTCATTCCCTGTAAATTTTTACAGGTATTTTACCATTTCCCCTCCAAATTGTAACCAACCTATCCCACCATATGATTTCACATCTAGAAAACTTAATCACAACTAATTCCATCTTAGTGATTAGACAATCACCACATTCTAAATCATAAAAACCTTACTACTTCATAGAAGAATTTGTGAGGAAAGATAAGGCTTTGATCTTTATTATCCTTAATATATCTTAATACCCTATAAGCAACGTACAAATGAATTGTACTTGGCTTATCGATATATTAACTTAATTGATGGACAACATATGTGAGTATCAGTCAAATAAAGTAATTTGCCAACTAATATCCTGTAAGAAGTGACATTAAGAGGTAAAAAAGCACCTACATATGATTTTTCTAACTTTATATTAGAATGAAGGGAGTGGAAATTGGTTTACTATAAATAAAATCAGTCTCTTCAAAAAGATCAAAAGCACATTTTTTGCTTACATATGCTAATTCCAGCACTAGATCGAGCAATCACATTGAAGTTCAAGTCTTTATCATTTCCAAAGTTTGATTTTAAACAAGCACTATAGTACGTGGCATTATTTACACCTGTGAATCAAGAAAGCAAATGCTCACTGTAACTTTTAGACTCGTAGAATTTTTCACCGATAAGCCTCATGGGAGTTGCATCACGAGTTTCTAGCCTATATACCATCTCAGGGGTTTATTACGCAAAGAAATGTCAAGTCAATTACATGTATTTATTATGTTAATAATAAGTTTGAATTAATCACATTGAAGTTCAAGTCTTTATCTTTCAGTTTTAACAAATTCCCAAACATAAATACTTACATTACTAAACCCGAGCCTAAAGACTCATCAATCATTATTGGAGGTAAAATTGCAAGAAACAAAACAAACTGATCACATTGTAGACATTACGTAGTTGAACAACTTACCTTAATAGATGGACAATCACAAACTACAAAGAAGAGGAAAAGGTTGGACAATTATCGACACTCTTCAACACAGAATATTGCAAAGAAAGACAATAAACAATTAGCTATTAATGTTTTCATATCCTACAAATTATAATATTACTTAAGCCATTGAAGGCTCGATCTCTGCTTGAAAAAGAACAATTAACCTCAATTTCATCATATCCATTTTTTGTAGTATCACATATAGACAAAGACAACATATAAATTTTTCGCAACATCATAACCATTATTATGCAACAAACATTATCATGCAAAACCATTGTTATGAAAAAATATTATTACAACCTCCTTCTCATTCATATAGGCCTCTTTCTCATTAAAATGGTATGAAGCAAACTCATAATCATTATAGGTCTCTTTATAAACATAAAGGCATTACACTTGCTCCCATTTAATATCAATCCTTATAAGAAACAAAAAAACATTGCATTTTTATCAATCCTTATAAAAAAAACATCGCATTTCCTCTAAATCACTATAGGTCATATTTTCATGAAAAGGGTGTATCATATGCTAATCATTTATTATACTCTACTATCACACAAAGAGAACTTTAAGGACCAAGTTTGTGTGGGTACCTAGAATTGATTTTTTTTAATCTAGTAGGACCAATTATCAATGCTCTTTAACACAAAACACAACCTACAAGAAGGACAGTAAAAAAATTAGCTAGTTTTTGATAAGTTTTGAATTAAGCATAGGTACAAATATGCATAAAGTAGCACAAGTAACCAAAACAGATAATGATACCATTAATAACTTTTGCAAAATTTAATTGATTTGTATTTCCCCACTAGGTCGAATCGAACTTTTTAAATAATCTTTAAAGTTGTTAATTGAATTATTTTAACTACCTTCTTTCAGTAAAATCCTTAATGTATGACATTTGCTCCCATTGGTACCTTTTGGTGAGTGATAAGAATAATATAATGCAAATAAAAGAGAAAAGAATGTATGAAATAGCCAAAATAAAAGTCAAATCTCATCTAACCAAGTCCAACAGAGAATTAGATATTCTAGCTATACAAAAGGGTAGTAATATTAAAACAAGTTCTCTAATAGAAAAATCAAAAGTAAATAAAAGGTTTAGAGTTGCATAGTTTTTAAAAATTAATTCCCGTCAAGAATGAAGATTTAGTTATATAGGTTTTAGTTAGATGCTTGGTTTTGGTTGAGAACTCATTTTTTATCCATTTAGTTTCTCTTATCGATTGAACTATCTTGTGTAAGAGTTCTTGCAAATTATTGTTTTGTTTATTAGAATTCATGTTAGTTCTTTCTTTTCATATGTAATAAACAAAATTGCTAAGTGTCAACTAAAGCAAGTTTCCTACTTCCTAGTTCCTATTAGTATAAGATATAATCCAAAGTGGAGAGCTTTGCCAAGGACATATCTAGTGAATATTGAAAATGAGTATCATATATTTCCATACAGATTGAAAAAAAGAATAGTTAAAAAGGAGGTGGCTAAGGCTTTTGCATGGTTCAAGAAATAAAAAGTAGCTAGTAGAAGGTAAATTTGTAAATGAGAGTTTTCCATTATTCTCAATTTCTATTTAAATGCTAGCCACAAAATTAAGCTAGCTTTTACAACTAAACAAGACTTATATCAAAGAGAGGTTTAAACTAGAGCCCTTAAGTGCTTTAGTTTAGTTTATCTTAAGTGGGAGTATGATGCATTGCTAACACAAATGATTGTCTTTAATGAGGCCCTCATGTGCTTTCAATTGATTTTAATTATTTTAATAAAATATTAATGATATTTAAATTGTTAAAAAATATTCTAAAGTGCTAGAAGTTTAACTTTTTATTAATCATTTATGAAATTATTTTAATATAAATTGTTATCTAACTAATTATTAGGTACATGATTAATTTAAAGGTCATTCTAGATATTTTATTTTTAAGCCCCGACATCCACCTTTAAGCATTTCATTTTTATTTCCAAGTCATATGATACAACTTCAAACATTTTCTCCATTTTTACCCCCTAATATTCATTCTAGGGATTCCATTTCATTTTAGTTTGGTTTTAAGTCCTAAGAAATACCTATAGGCATTTCATTTTCGATTTCAAGCCTTGTGGAACTACTCTAGGCATTTTCTTTAGATTCCAAGAGCTAATATTCATTCTATGCATTCTAAAGTTGCTTTGGATTATGACAAAACATTTATGTATTATGCATTGTATGCAACTGATTATGCATGATTGAGTCCTTAATTTATTGAAATGACAAAGAAAGATTACAATGTTTTCCTTAAATTTTTATATGATTGACTCCTCGTTATTCCTAGTTCTTCATATGTGCTCCACTTTTCTCATTTCCTTCATCCTTTAACTACAAGATTGACTCAATTAGTTCTTTTCATCACTTTATCTTCCATTGAACTTAATCTTTCAAATATTATATTATTAATATCACTTGATATAAAGATAATAATAGTTTGTTATCATCAAAACTATCAGTTAAAAAGTCATTTTGTCTAAATATATCCATCTTTTTCATCATGGAAAAAATATTTGGTGATATTACGAAAAATAAATGACCTTGAGTAAGCTCCCCTTATACGAAATCAATATACAATGCAGGCTCCATCTTATTTCATGCATCTTGAAACAATCAAGTTAAATATCATTATATCCCTTTTTGTTAACATAAAAAGATGTATAATGTATAAATTGATAAACATCAAAAAGGGAAAACTAAATAACTTCTCTATCATATGGGCAAAGATTACATGCAAACTATTTATAAAATTAAAAAAATTCTTATACATATGTGAGTATCACAGGTTTCATGAATCTTGCACAGTCAAAGAACTCATAAAAGCGAACAATTGGGCTCACTATGTCTAATTTCTCAAAACCAAAAAAAAATAATATGCTTACATTCATGGCTTAGTTAAAGATGAGACAGAAAATAAGTTGATAAGAGCATTAATATCTAGCAATTAACCAAGTCTCACCAATATCCCTAAGAGACATTTCATCGAACGATTCATAGGCAAATTAAATTCATCTCTAACTAATAATAAAACTACAGTATTTTTCAATTAGTCACCAACATAAACATGTTGAAACAAAAAATGAACCAATCACAAATGAACAAATGCAGAATACTCAAATCAGATCAACAAAATTGACGATCATATAAGCATTTAACAACAAAATTTCTTGCACAAAAAATAAAATCGAGAGCAAAGCATAGATGACTAACCTCAACAGATAATTAATTGAAGATGATGGAAGAAAAGCTGAAGAAGATGAACGTCGACGATTAAGAAAGAAGACAAACAATGGTTATTAAGGAAGAAAACGAAGAAAAAATAAGCAGGGAAGGGATGGGGTATCGTTTTCCTTTAATTAAAAAAGTTGAAGCCGAAGACCCAAACGTTGTCGTTTAACTTTAAATTTTGTACACGAAATGATAGTTTTGTCGGTAATTTATCGATGGACATTTCTTCCATCAATAAACCCTAATGTTTATTTTTATTACCAGCCATTGCCACCTATTTTTACGACAACCTTCACTATTCTGTCGATAAAATTTCTCGAATAAATTCCCTCAACCTTTATGGACGAATTTTTTTCCATCACAAAATACCTTTTTTCGACAAATGTACCGACAAAACTCAATTTCTTTTATTATGTTACAATGAAATTTGTTTCATCAGTAATTTGTAATTTTCTTGTAGTGAATGAAAACCTAAAAATACATATAGGCTACAATTTTATTAGTCTTTATCATATAACACTAACACTTTCAATTTCCCTAATATGAGATGCAATTTTATAATAATTATGGATTTATACAAATAAATTGAGACAATATTTTTTAAGTATTCCTAAAAGAATATGGAATTTAAAAAAAAAAGGTTTAAGAACTAACTCTTAAGGATCCAAGTTTATACAAGTACCTAGAAAACTTTTATTTTTTTTAATTTTTTAGGTTATACTATATTGGTCGATTACTATTATTATTGCTAGACATTGTAACTAATAATTTTGTTTTTAATGATTTTTTTAAAAGGTTCCTCTTCACTCACAACAAAGAAGATGTTGCATAGAGGGTTTCTCTTCACCTATTTTGGGAAGAAGTTACTACATTTTTAAGCTTAGGAAATGTACGTAGGCTAAGGATTATTCAACCAAGCTATTATCCCTCTTTCCCTACCCTATTTTGCTATTAGTATGTTTGTTTATGAATTTTTATATTAATTTTTTATAATTATTCATCAGATTAAGCAATTCATTCATTAATTTAGAATTATAGTAAAAAAGTGAACATCTATAATTCATCCTCCTCTCTTGTGATATCAAGGAACCAACAAATATAATACAATTATCTTTAGAAAAAGTTTATAGCATAATCTTTGTCAACTAATTGACCCACACTACGAAAATTTTGATCCAAACTTGACACAGATGCACATTAGTAATTAACTTAATACCTGAATATGTTTTGCTAATAATTGTTCTTTCCTTTCCTTGCTATGCATGCTCCATTTTAGCTTTTGACCTTGTTTGGCATTTGGCAACTCTTATCAAGGACCTTGAAAATGGATTCATCATGAGCCATTCGACATTTGTAACTTGAATCTGTAAGTTGCTCCATGTAGTTATTGACAGGGGCGAATTTAGAAATTTTTTAAAGTGGGGGAAAAATTTTATTAAGAACAAAATTTTATTTTTTTTAATGGGAGGAAAATTTAAAATAATAATTTTTTTATAGAGAATTTGATGGAGGTAGTGGGGACAAGTGCCCCTACTTGCCCCCATTGTAGATCCACCATTGGTTATTGAAGTTAGACATTACAAATACTATGAATAAGGTCTCTTCTTCATGTTCATCAAATTCAATTACATTACCTTAGGCCATTCTCTTTATCCTTTTTCAACATTTTCAAGCTGTTCCTAAGCTTTATTTCTTATGTATCATTTGAACCAATAATACTTTAGTGGATGATTGCCTTCTTTTTTTTTACAATATTTGTAAGGTACAAATTTTCCTTCATGCTTCCATTATGATGTTGTCCTTGTCCTTTTTGGTTTTTCTTTTTTCCATCTTTGTTCCTTTCTTTTACTTGGCTTGTTCTGTTTTAGTTGAGACTTAATTTATCCTTGGATGCCCCTTTTACAACTTCGTTTTCTTACCTTTGAAGTCATCTTTGTTCATAATCTTGAAGATCATTTACAAGGTCTATCAATGTGAACTATGGCATATTATTAGACTCCTGAAAGGTTAAGATTTTGGCTGCAAAATTTAAGAGACACTTATAAGGACTGTACTAATAACTTTTTTTTCTTCCAAGTAGCCTCAATTGATTTACAATCTTCATGAGTTCGCCAATGAACTCTTTGACGAATTCACATTTTTACATCTTCAATAGCTCAAAGTACCCCCAAAGGTTAATTATTTATTGTTGTCTAGTTCTATCTAACTCTTGAAACTCTTCACCTTGTTCCAAAATTCTTCCAGATCTCATAATTCATAATTACTTACAAAAATGGCCTCTAAAGTTAAAGCATGCATGGCTACAAGTGCCTTATAGGCCTTTTCCTTCTCCTTTTTATGATTCTTAATTGACTGATTACTGGGTTGTATAGAAATAAAGTGGTTTCAATTCACCACTTTTTAAAGGCCATAAACTCTTAAAGTAAGCCTTTATCTTGTCAGTCCATATGACATAGTTGTCATCAATATTAAACATGGGAAGAGAAGTTACAGAGAAACTTGTTGAAATCGGTATTGTGTTAGATCTGGACATCCTTGGTTTCAGTGTGCATTTACGAACAAGTGTTGATATTTTGTCTTAATTTTCAAACAAACGTTTAAGATCCTTGTACCTCTAATATCATGTAAAAAATGATGTGTTTAGAATAGAATTGGAAACTTAACATACGAAAAGGAAGAACAAGTTGATAGCAACCTTGTATTTTTAGTCAAAGACGTAGTTTTTCATTACAAAATCATGTATATATACATATATAAGGGCTAATATTTCACATATCTGGACACTCTCTTGTCACATTCAACATTGATTTTAGTGACATAAACAAACAAAAAAGACCTACATGCTTATGCTATATTATCAATATAAAAAGTTCAACTTGATAACATCTAAACAAGTTAATAGTGAACCAATGCAAATTAATTTATTCAAACATAATATGACATGATTTACTTGGATATTTGAAGTCATAATATCAATTTCACTAAATAATACTATCGGTATAGTTCATCAGCATAAACACGGGTTTGACACATAATCATATTCCTCTTTGAACACATTAAAATGCATACATGATATAAGACACAAACATGTATATATTCATAGAAAACTCATGTGTCTTTGCCCACATTCTTATATAAAACTAAATATGCAACAAAGTAGTATACCTACAGTACGAATGTGACGGCTTATATTCCTTTCTAGAATTATGAAAAATAAGTTGAATTAAAATTGAGGATCGATACCTTAACGTTTCAAGATAGAATATCAATTTAAGGAATTGAACATGTAAGGAAAGTACTCGGTTTTATTTGATTAAAACATATAGTCGTGGAATACTATTAGACGTGGCGTATAAGCCACTGATTGGGAAAACTCATGCTTAATTGATTCCATTTTCTCAGGAAAACCAAGTCTTTTCATCTGGAATATAACTAGTTTGACCGGGGTATGAGCATCTGGCCAGCTAATTTGCTAAGAATATTAGGTAGAATCATATGCCATAACGTGTCGAAATAGCCAAAAGAAAAAGAAAAGGAAATGTATGGAGAGGTTAATTAATGTGTTTCAGAGAAGGAAAAATAACTAAAGAACATAAGATTTGGCACTAGCCTTGAGGCCTTAAAATCGTTTAAGGTAAATGACAATTTAGTTAGGGCTGGGTATAACAGGAAATGCTTTCATATGCAATCTATCAATACTTGGATTAATTAAGGCCTTTTGGGATGAAGATTACATGAAATTAGAACTAATTAAGTAGGCCGTTGGATAAAAGAGAACCAGATTATGCGCGCAACAAAAGAAGAATAAAAGAGACAGCATGTTTGCACCCCAAATCTCCTGTTCAAGTTACCATGTTCCTACTCTGTCTAGTGGGGTGGATGCCGTCCATTTATGTAGACCCCAATGAATCCCACATAAATAAACGGCATCCACCCCACTGGACAGAGTAGGGACAGGGTAACTTGGACAGGGGATTTGATCCCTCCCCCGGTAGAGAATATAATATATAACATCTCATTAAGTAAACATAATTGGGAACTCCAACGTCCAAACTTCATTATATATTGCACATTCTTGTTTTTAACAAATTCCACTCATTTTTATATTACATCAAATTGTTAGTATGATGCGTTAAAAATTTTTGAGCTTTGAAGGTTTATTCCCCTCAATTTGTATTGCCACTTTTAAAAATTGCAGATTTAGCACGAGTGAAGATTCTTCTAATATTGAAGAAACAACACATTCACTGACTAAATTGCACAAAATAGTTTCTAATTTATCAATTTTATGCATGCCTGCCAGTGGTTTGTTGTGGCAAAGTTAAGAAAAGAAAAGAATAATGTGCTTCAGAAGACAAGGCGTGCATTGTTATCTGTTTCTTCAGTACTTGAAGGAGTTTATACGGGGAAAAGAAAAGGAAAAAAAAGAGGAGGTCATGTTTCCAAAAGCAATTAAGAATTTACGTGACATCAGAATCAGCAAAGATCATTAGTCCTGGGACAGCTTTGCTTTGGATCATAAAAGAAAACAATCACCGGCATTCTGATCATACTCCACTTCTAGTTCGTTTGTCGACGGCACAAGAGAATTGCAACATCTACGACAAACAAACAGCGGGGGTACAGTTTCAGAGTCGGCGATAAAGTTGCAGCGAGTGTGCTGCCACACTTCACATATGTCACATGCCACCATTCTCTCCCCATCATCGTCTTGAGCTCCACATTCACATCTTACCTTCCAGCTATCTGGGCCACCTTCATACATCAAGGGTGTATTTATGTCTGTACCATGCCCTCTCACAGAAATTTCTACCCCCGACTCAACAGCTCCAAACAGCAACTCTCCTTCTTCTTGTTCTTCCATGTTTTCTATCTCCGTCACCTCAAAGTTCTCAAATATGCAGTAAGTGTCTTTGAGAGCATATTCAGTTGCTTGTTTCAATTCCAGAACCGTTGCAGACAACGGAAGCACAACAATCTCACCGGCCGGCAAGTCCTTGTGCGGTCTATATTCTAGTCCAGATAGTTGCAGCGTCGGCGACACGTGACATATAAACCTGAATAATTCATCATCATCATCCTTAAAAGGCCACTCCTTCACAAAATGCTTGCTGTCTAGGATCACCTGAATCGCTGATTCCACAAGTTCTGACTGAGGGTAGTTCAGCAGCAAGTTTGTATACAAGTAAACTATATCATTATACACATCAACCCCAGCCCCAGGTCCCTTAGCTAGAGCTGGTGCTTTGAGGATCTCTGGTTCATGTTCACTGGCTTTAATAGGCCTTGATCCATCACCAAGATCATGCAGAGAGTATTCCAGCACCCGGGTTTTAGGATTAACTGCGCGGCGTACTACATGAGAACCAACAATAACATTGTTCATTGATTTCAGAACATAATCAAGCAAGCCAGTGTCACCGATATGCAACCGAGCCGAGTCTCTCACTTCTTGTCTACTCATCCCTTCTTGAATCAAAGTTCCCGTCTTCTTACTTCTCAAAGTATCCACTATCACCTCTGCTGCATATTCCAGCCTTCTAATAGGCCACCTACTGTCCAAAGTTGTAGCCAGAGAACTGAAATTTCTATACCTTATACTCTTATCCTTCATCAAATGCCTCTTTTGTGTGGGGAAACTGATAGATGATTTTGAAGCACAAGAAATTTTACTTTGTTTCTTGACTGCATAAGGACAAGATTTAATTGTGAGCATAAACCTGAGAAGATCTCCAAGACTGATCAACTGAGTTTCGCTGAAACCTCTGTAGTATCGGATTATCTGCTTGATATCTTTGAATTGAACCGAATCGTGGAAATTCTGGATGATCTCATCGACATCCAATGAACTTAGAATTTCTATTGCTCTGTTGTAATTATGCTCAGTCACGCCAAAGCTTCCACGACAGAATTTATATCCCCACTTACCAAACCACGAATGCCCGTATGCAACTCCGTAGAGAAGGCGAAGGTCCATGGACCTTTTCTTGGAAACATCCTGAACAGTGATTTTCCTAACCGAGAAATCCAAAATCAAAATCTGGAATACACAAATAAAAATAGTGGAATACATTTTAGAGATTAGTGGTACCGGGCTCGAAGGTTGTTACAAATCCGGTCCCAGAGGTCCATGATTTCCCTGCCACTAATGTATTTGGAACCTCCCTCTATTCCATTGATGCAGAGCAAATGACCAAAACCATTACAGTGAACTAATCCGTGCAAGAGATGAGTCTGATGATCAAAAGCATCATGTTCCAATCGCTTGTTCCAGTGGCTGTCTGGTGGTATGATCAGATGATATTTTCTTTTGGAGACAAAATTACCACTCCAACCTAAATCACAAAACCAAAGATTCAAAGAAAATCCAGAAATTACTGCAAGGCCTCAGATACAAAAGAATTAGCAATACCCTCAAAAAAAAAAAAAATCAAAGGCAAATCCAAACGTAGACAAGAAAGATGGAGAAAAAAGGAAAAATCTTTCAGTAGAAGACAAAAACCCAGTTGAAATTAATACTAGAATTGGATAATAAAGATGGTGGAGAGAAAGCAAAGAATCCTAACCGGTACATCTACAGTGATCGCAGAAGGGCTGAAAAGAGAGATGGGCATCTTCTTCGATGGTGTAGAGAGGGACAACAAAGTTATTACTTTGAAGGAGGAGCAGGGTGCAGCTAACAGGCATGCCCTCCACATCGTAATCTTCAGGTTGGGTGCAGTCCCTGAGAAACAGTCGAATGTTATCGCGAAAAGGACCAGTGGGACGAAGGGGGCAACCAGGGTCACCAAACGTGTGAAAGTTGTAAAATTTAGGCCTTCGTTTTCTCTTCTTGCAAGATTCAACAACTGGGATTGGCATTGCTAATAATGCCAACTCCAATTACTCAAGCACACGCATACGCATACACAATTCTTTGAATGCAAGAGGCTAAGCTAATTAGTGGATAAGAGAAAGAAAGTGAAAGAAGGAAAAGGTACTTACAATTTGGGGTTAGAACACAAATCACAATCTGTTTGATGTTTCAAACGTTAGTTACAGAGTTATATTTCCCGCTAGAATTGGAAACAAACACTAACTGAGACTCAAGTACCCCTCATTAGGGAGTTGAGATTATTATTAGTCAACGGTTTGCCGCCTTTAAATTACGAATGTGTTCAGAATTGGATGGTTGGTTTCAAGGGCATTTATAAGAAACGATTGTTTTTCTAACCGCTGGCAGTTACCAGTTAGGGGATGCGGCCACTTGAAAGCTGACAGTCTCGTGGAGCAGTTACTGCGTTCACGCGTCTAGCTTCAAACGGGCTGGAATTAGCTCACTCAGAATCTCATCATCATACGGAGATAGACACAACCACACCGTGATGACAACACGTGCATTGTAGGATAAATAAAACTTTTCATATTTTCTCGTGAAATATGATTATTTTAATTTTAATTCATAAACATCATAACATATCAATCACCTTATTTGATTTTATTTTTAATAACTCTAATTTATGAAATAGGTTATTAAAAATTACGGTTTCTGATCTCTAACATTATTTTTAGGAACAAATTGAAATATCTCTACTAATAATATAAAGCATGTACATATTTATAACTGGATACCAATTTAATTGCATTTTAATTTTAATTTTAACTAAATTTAATTATCATTTAAGTTTTAATAAAATTTAGTATCCAATACTGGTTAAATATATTATATTTGATCATAAAGTTTTTCAAACTTTATAATCTACGTCTAACATAATTAAATTATTTTTTTGCATCACCTATTCTTTTTATATGATTCATTAGGTTATTAAATATGGTAAAAATAAATATAAGTTATAGTTATAAATTTTATTTAAGATTAGATAAATTAAACTTATACTTACTTTTTAAATAAATAATTTATATTAATAGACTAAGATTGATGTTTAATGATGCATCATGACTACCCAAATATTATAACTATTAAAATAGTTTTGACTAACATTTTTATGTATTAGTTTTCCGTATAATGTAGTCATTTTGTTGGTTTATACCCTATAATTAATTGATTGATTATAGTTTAGTGAGATAATTTTTTAAAAATATTTTTTATCTTATACATATTCAAATATATATGATAAAGTCTACGAGATAAATATACATTGTAAATAAAATTATAATAAGATCATAATTATAAGATTTTTACTTCCTAAACTATTTCTAATCATTATGCTATTAAGATTGGACATTAATATAACGCTAAAAGATTAATACATGTTATGTTTCTTCCTTATAAAAAAAAGTGGTCAATTTTATAGACTAAAGTATGTAGATACTTAAATAACCATATGGGTGTTTGTTAGAGAACAAGTTCACTAAACGGATCCCATACAAAAATTCTATTTAGAAGATAGCTTATAAATCTATGGAAATTCTCATTATGACAATCTTATAAATAATCTTTTAATCTCATATAGGGATTTCTATGTTTTAATACTAATTATGACACTCTAGTTAAGGGCAGCTCAATCAATAGGCAATAGATATAATATAAACTATATGAATGTAATTAAGTAATCAATATAGGATTTGTTATCATAAATTGATTAGAAAGAATGTTTTATTGTTCTCGATTAAGTAATCAATATAGGATTCCATAACACTTTAAAATTAGTTTTCAAATATCATTAATATAATCAATTACTAATGATGAAAAATTTAAATGATTGAACTTAAATAAAGTAATGTTGATAACCTAAGAGGAATTTGGCCCAAAGATGAAAAGGCCCAATTGTTAGGATTTATATAAGTCTATTAGAAGGCTTAGAAAATTCTTTGGCACATAAATAAATGAGGAAGTCCAGGATTTGAGGGTCAAGGCAGTTGAAAACATGAATAATATGTGGTAGATACTTACTCAGCACGTGGTCAAAATTGAAAAATAATTGGAGGTTAAGCAATTATAGGGATACTGCTTGAGGCTGTTCAAGTTAGGAAAGGTGTATAAGTACACAAAAGACACACAACTTAAACAAAAAATCTTATGATTATTTGAACTTGCACTTTGTACCCTTCCTTTGCTTAAATAAAATTGTCTTTTTAACTTAAATTTTAGGCCAATGCTTTTAACAACTCGGTAACTTAGAATTCTATTATCTAAGTTTTCCAAAGCCACTTGCATTGCTGATTAGAAGTCAAGTGCAATTTTAAGAGAATTCTTCCCTAGCACACTCAAATTTCAAGTTGAAAAGTGATCAATGAGCACAATCAGTGAGACTACATTGCTGTATGTGGGTGATGGAAAAGACGTTGTTATGCCTCAGTCCCGGAGGAAGAAGTCTTTACTATAGTAAGGAACGAAGGCCTTATATCCCAAATAATTGAAAATCTTAAAAAGGCAATGTCACATTCGATTAAGTCCGTAATTAGCAAGAATTCAAAATCTTCACATCTAGCTATAATAAATAATATTGTTTATGCAAATGGTATTTCATAATATAAATTCCAATTTGGCCTCACCAGATGAAGCAATCAATATGTTAACAAAGAAGATGGAAAAACTTTTTGTCGCTTTGGTATAGGTCACTAGATAGAATTCTCCCTCTCTAATAAGACACATTTTTGCTCATAAAAGATAGGATATTCATGTTACACCTTTGCGTATTAATCTTAGAAATGTACAATAGGTGGTCAGGCCTCAAGCTCCTAGAAGACAAGGATTTAGTTTTAAAGTCAAAACTAATGGACTAAATTATGACTTAAGGGCAACTTTTTGGCTATAAATTATAATCCTATGCTTGTTATTGCTCCTATATGAGGTGTCAAGTTTATATGGAAGCTATTCATAAACAATATAGGCTTAACTTGAGACAGATTGGTCACTTAGAATTTTATAAGCCTTATTGAAAGCATATTGACTATGAGAATTCTTATCTTTGTGGCACATAATTCCTAAGTTTACTTTGATTTATGGTGAATATGAGCAATTAACTATTAAGTACATTACTATATTCACTATTTAGTATGCTGAATTGGCTAATTAAGACATTTTCAACAATTTCAAACTTAGACTTTCCAAATTCATTGACAGGTTCGACTTCTTCCTTGTATATTCTTTTGCTTAAAAATTATGTCCTTTCATTGATAGAAATGGAAAGACCATTTCATACACAATTTTTTTGTACGAAACCTAAAGTCAGTATAGTTAACTTATCTAGAACTAGTTAGAAAAGTGAAGAGAATGCAGGAATGTTTATCACTTAGTTTAGGAGAAAGAGGACTCAATGTTGAATTACACTCCCACAGATCGAGTATGTGAAGCTAGCTTAGAGGGGTCTTGATATTAAACTTTGAAAAAAATTCCAAGGTGTAGAATTATATGATTTTTATGAATCGACAACAAAAGTGTGAAAATATGAGGAACTCATTAGAGAAGAAGGACATTGGAAAAAGAGCTTATTAGATACTTATTTTATAGAAACAAGTTTATATGACTCGACAGTTAAACTTTATATCCCTGGAACTTGTATTTTCCTTTCTCTAAAACAAAAATCACCCGAAGCTAATACACTTTCGATACCTTCAAAATAGAGGAAATCTTAAATTTATTATTTTGGGAAAATTTTATTGCTTTGTTGTTAGAATAAATAATTCCATAAAAGAAGAGATTCAATGGAGGAACTACTGCCAACAATACATTGAGTCACCAAATTCATGTTGGGGATTCAAGAATGATATTCAAGATCA
This sequence comes from Erythroxylum divaricatum, assembly GCA_025434745.1. NCBI lineage: Eukaryota > Viridiplantae > Streptophyta > Magnoliopsida > Malpighiales > Erythroxylaceae > Erythroxylum > Erythroxylum divaricatum. Next base: position 16,824,091 of record JANTPM010000008.1, read on the forward strand.
TATTAATAAGGGAATTCTTTTATTTTCTAAAGTCGATCAAATCATATTGATAGCTAAAAATCACTTCCCATCAGTAACAACTGTTAATACTTTGAGTTTGATTTGTGACTTCTGCTAGATGTTAACGGGAAGTTGAAGATTATGGACGATCATTTAGTATTAGCTACGAATTCAAGAACTAGTGTTTTCATTACTAATTATAGTTTGAATTCTAATGTTAAGAATAAGAATCAGAAGATTCCTAAAATCCAATGGAATGTAGAGTTTGCAAGATCAAATCACAAGACAACACTCAAATTTTTCAAGCAAAGGCCTAATGTACAGATTCTAAGCTCTTAACACAGGTAACCTTGATTTGTAATACCACCTTAGGTTCCTCTATCTTATTAATGGCATCAAGTGTGTGGTATCCTAATAATTTAATTCTATTAACCAAAACTTAAGATATAAGACTTCAATAATAGAGAGATGCCACTAATTTCTAAGGAAGCATGTCATCTCCCTTTGAGAAGCTCATTGTCTCACCTTTCATAACAATTGTTCCTTATAAGGAAAGTACTTTAAACCCGATGAAAAAGAAAGAATGTGTAGAAGTTATTAGTGAATTCAAAGGAAGTAGAAGTTATTAGTGAATTCATCAGAAGTTAATCTACAGGTGAAGATGAAAGTCCTAGTAAATTCTTCATGGTAAGGGAAATTTCCATTCAGTTGTCATGTTTGGTTTCTTCAATTAGCTTCCTGCCTCTTTTAATAAAACTTATGGGAAGAAAATAAAATCTTTTTTATGATAAAAGGGAATTCAAAGTTCCTATATTGGTTATAAATCCACGAATTCTAAAAAAGATGGTACAAGAAAACTAACAAAATAATATAGCCCAACATGTAAGACCTTTGTACATTAAAGACCATATTAATGCCAAACCAACCTCAAAAGTTTTGGTTGATAATCGATCAGTTGTATATATTATGTTGAACAAAATGATGTAAGTTTTGTGTAAAGATTATATAAATTTGATCCTAATGGAGGTTTCTATTGTTACACTTACTAAGCAGGCTACTAAGGCATGGCAAATTCTCCCAATACACGTCATAAGAGAAGAGAAGTCACCATTGGTAGCATTCTTTATCATAGACACACATACAAGTTATTAAGTTATATTGGGAAGTGTAACACCCAATACCTAATAATAGAATCGAAATACTAAGTATTACTACATTCTTATATACCTAAAATTTCAACTCTCAAAGTTTTCTATTCAAAACATCATTATTTTAACAATTACTATTCACTTTATAAAATTCGACAAAGTTTCCTTTATATTTACTTAAAAAGCTCTTGCAAGAAACTTCAATACACTTCTTATACATGTTACTCAACTATCCATCTTTACATCAAACTCTTTGACAAAATAATTTACCCATCCCCCAATATATTTCAACTCATCTAAATAAAATTTCGTACATAACTTTCATATATAATTCATAATAAAATTATGTAAGATCCTTCAATTCTTTATTTTCTGTCATAACCAAAAATAAAACAATTTTTTTAATACATCCACCTTCAAGTCTTTTGAGATCCCCTATGTAACTCTAGTCTTGTAGTAGATCCACCACAACTTTCTCCTAATTCTCTTCAAAACCTATATGTGTGGAAAGAAAACCACACACTAAGCTATAGGTTTAGTGATGTTCAAGCAATTCCATTTATCATTCAATTCAATTCATTCCACCATAAACATGCATAATATATAATATTTTTCAAAAATAAATATCTTCATTTATTTCTAAGCATAAATAGGCATTTAAGACCAATTTATGAAATATAAGCATATATCTATTATAATAATTCATATCTGATTACACAATGATCAATAAATTATACAATTAATTGCTACTTTCATTTGAAGTTCTTTAATCCTTAATCATGCATTTATATTTTTTTTGTAACTACCTAAAGAAAAATCTAATAGAATTGCATCGTCGAGCTGCATAAGTGGGATTTTAAAATACGAGATCGAATTCTAAAAACCATATGATCTATTTGCATATCTATATCTCACGGGACCAAGCTCTTGGAGCCATATAGTCCATAAGACAAATCAAATATCTTATATTGGAATCAAGCTCTCGAAGCTATACAATCTGTGACACATGTCACGACACAGTACTACTAACTCCCTAATTGGCATGCTAACCTTATCACATTCCTCCAACTCCTATCTATTTTAATAGGGGCAAATCTAATTTATTTCCATTGAAATTTAATGATAAAAACTCATAATAGTCAATTCAAACTATTCCATATTCGACCAAAGTAAATGTCACTCCTTAATGTCATTTTTTCATTATTATTTTTAATTTAGTTCATAGAACATTCACGACATATTCATCTTACCAATTAGTCACAAATAATATGTATATCAAGTTTCCAAATTTAAACATAATGTATGCCAATTATGGAAAATACAAATTATAAGTCCAAAATTCAAATTAATCAAATATACTACTTCATTTACAAACAACAATTTCATAAACCCCCAATTTTATCTCAAGAACAATATATTACCTAAGAAACAATTTCTAGGAAAAAATAGAATTGCAAGATCACATATCAAATTGATGTCCAATTCTTCAATTAAGCTTCCATAAACTTCAATTTCCCCATCAATTCCTTATTCCTTCTCTTTCTCTTTCTCTCTCTCCTTCAATTCATCTTCTTTTTCTTCATAATATTACATAAAAAATCAATTTTATGCATTCAGTCAGATTGCTTGAAGATATTCAAGCAATAAGGTATTTAAAGGAAGCTTTCAAAGGGTTGGGTTGGTCTATTTACCTGGAATTTAAAGAAAATATAATAATGATAATATCCTCAGTGGATTTATTACACGGGCTTAAAAACAAAAACTAAGAAAATCCAGGAATTTGGGGCCTGTAGAAGGAAGATCTTTTTTATCCCTAAGTTCTAGAAAATACGTGTGTGTTTAGAACTAGACAAACCATAAAATCAAATTAAGCATCTGAAGAGGGAGATGTTAGACATTTTTTGTCGAAAGGAATAATTTTGTCTATGTCTCATAAAGTTGGACAACATTAATTGTATTTTTAGTTTTTAAATAAATTATGGTTAAATTGCGCTATTTGATCTAGATAAAGATAATAAAGTGACTCAATAAATGATCTAAATTAATGGATCGAAGTCCGGGTAAAAATGGGTCTCAATTAGTATAGACCAGGTTCATATCGGCCTTGTGATGGGAAAACCCGATATGAAAGCTATATAAAGGTTAAAGTCTCCTGCAATTGATCATATCAATCGAAAGCATAAGAAATTCTTGATCTGTTAGGGGAGCTTTTGTATTGAGAAAACTATAGAAAGACCTAGCCCGTGAGTCGGTGAGCACTTTCCACTAAAAGTCCCGGAAGATTCGAAAATGTTTGGAGCTCGAAATCGACATCGAAATTAGAGATGGAACCAAAATCTAAATATTCTATATTATCTTCGTTTTTTATCCTTTCATATAAATCCAGGATACATAATAAGGCTAATACTACGTACCAATAGGAGATTGGAGAAGCACCTTACTAGAGTTCTGTAAAGAAATCTTAAAAAACATAACCCAAAGGGAATATTTATATATACCTGAAGCTATTACTTTACATAAAGGAAGAAATTCCAGACTCATTGTATTGTTTACAACGTAAAAGATAAACCGATTCAACAATATCCAAATTAATTAAACCTAGTATGCTCTTCTTTAGAGATAGGATTCTTGGAAGAAATACAACTATTGATTAGGCTAGAGTAAGAAGAACATTTGAAGCTATTAAGGTCTAAACCAGAAGTTTCCTCGACTGAAAACAAAATCATCTCTAATAATAAGCAAGCCAAGTCTAAAAGAAAACATCTTTAAGGGAGATAGAGATATGGCAGAAAGAAAAAAAAACAAACAAAAGAATTACGTAAAGGACTCCATAATTTTAGGATAACAAGTATCAAATTTTCTAGTGGGTTCCTAACTAGAGCTATTAATTAAAGAATTCCTTGCCTCTTCTAAGTAGAATGGAAAGAGGGGAATAGTCTATCTATCCATTTAACCTATTATTCCATATTTTTTGGCATGGTTTCAAGGATTCTAGGGTTTGTGATGAGGGAAATTCTGGTGAGGAGTTTGATTTACTTAGCTCTCTTAGGTACAGGAGAGATGGTTAAGGAGATCCAAAAAATGGGGGACTTTAATAGTTAAAGATAATCCCTTCTCATAATCAAAATACAGAATTCCCCTTTTAAAGTTGTAAAAAGGAGATTTTGATGACAGAATTAAAAGAAAGTTCAAAAAGGGATTTATGGCTCAAGATTTCTTACCTTAATCTAGTAATGCTAACATAGGTTTAATAGGAATGAAGACTACCATAAGTTTTATAGCCTACATCAAGAATGAAAATGAGAAACACTGGTGGAATATTTGAATAAAATACAAAGAGAAGTTGAAGGCTTACATATATAACATTCAACTCAAAAAAGTTAGTAGAGCATTAAGATGTAAGATGTTCGACAAACAAAAAAAAGTGAGACCTCGTTAGATTTTGGAGGAATTTGCAAGGAAGAGAAGGAAAAGAGCTTAGAGTTAGTAGAGAAGATGGAGATTGCCTGAAGTTTAAGATAGTAAATGGTGGAGAAAGGGGGAATTTATAGCAAAATGAGAAAACCCTAAGAAAGCAACAATAATTTGAAATTCAAATAGAGTAAATCTTTAAGCTTCTGTAACAGGTGGAGAGTTGAGAGTTTTAAACACAAAGGAGTCTTTGTACAATTATTATGCTCAATATTCTCTTTCCATCAATTATTCTTTTTGGCTAAGGGTATGAAGTTTGTCCTAGCAATGTTTCAAGGCTTTTTCTTCTAGCTAGATTCTTTTTATTTCCTGAACTTCCCAAAGCCACTGGTCTATATCTAATAATTTGATCAATGGCCTTGAACTTATTTTCATGAAAGTTTAGAAGGTCTTTAATACTATATATTTGATTTATTCAACCAATGAAGGGGCAATTATTGTAGACTGAGTGGAACTTAACCCATTTAGCCCAAAGATGAAAAGGCCCAATTGTTAGTATTTCTAAAAGTCCACTAGAGCGCTTAGAGAATTCGTGTGCATGGGAACAAATAACAAGTCAAGGATTTGGGAGTCAAGTTGGCTGAAAATATTATTAACATTTGGTAGGCATTTACTTAGGACATGGCTAAAATTGGAAGATAGTTGGAGGTTAAGCAGGAAAACTAATTAAGGCGACTGAAGTTAGGGGAGGTGTACAAGCAGATTAGTAGAAAAAAATAAAATGCAAATAACTCAAACAAAAGATCCACAATTATTTAAGCTTTCCTTGCACTTTGCACACATCCTTGACTTAACTAAAATTATCCTCTTAACTTAAATTTTAGTCCAATACTCTTTATCATTTAACAACTTAGGAACTTAAAATTTTGTTCTCTAAGTTTTTCAAAGGCCACTGATATTGCTAATTAAAAGTTAGACGTGGTTTTGGGACAATTTCTCCCTAATATGCTCAAATTCTAGGTTGATCATAAAAGTGATCTACAAGTAAAAATTAATTATATACTCCTTGTCTAATCGAAACATTGTGCGATGAAATAGTTGAATTATACAAAAAAAATTATGCATGGAAATATTAGTCAAAGTTACTTTAACATGCTTAAATATTTAGATGATCAATGGGTTACCAGATGTTAATCTTGATATATGGATATAAATTATTTAATTAGAGAATTAAATTTAAATTAAATGAGTTTAATTTATCTAAGCCCAAATAAGATTTAGGATTACAATTTATATTTATTGTCACCATATTTAGGAACCTAATAGGCCACACAAAAATAAATAAAATTGAAGAGGAAAAAGATATTTTAATCAAATTGGACTTGATTGTAAAGTTTGAGAAACTTTATGATTAAATATAAGATATTTAATAAATAAGGATCAATACGTGACATTAAATCTTAGTTGGACCCAATTAGTATTTAATTAGAACTAATAGTAATTCTATTAAAGTTTAACTAAAATTAGAACTTAATTTTAATTAAATTACTAAAAGTCCAAAACATATTATAAAAAGATAGTATTAAAACATAACACTCCATAAAGATAGTATTAAAACATAACACTCCATGAAGATCTTAATTCAAAGGGTTTTTTTTTAATTAATCATCGTAGTGAGAGTTTTCTCTTAAAAATCTCTTAATTTTATAAATTTATTGTTTAATAAGTACCGATATATTTGTTTAAGTATTCATATAATTTAGTTCATGAAATTCGTTGCTCATCCTATTAAAGATAAACGTAACATGTGGTAGTTTTTTGGTATATTAATATATAATCTTAATACAAGAATAATTAGAAATAAGTTAACCATAATTAATATATATATTGTAATATTAATTTCATAATTATTATCTTATTATAACTTCATTTGTAAAATATAGTTATCTCGTTGAATTTATCTTATAAGCTAATCAATTAAATAAACATACAGAAAGTAAAAAAATATTTTTAATTAAATATGTTACAAATATACAAATGAAAAACATAAACCAAAAGATATCATATTTTGCATTTTTTGCTTCAATTTAATTTTCAAATCCTAATTCATTTTCCAAGAGGAGCTTAAAAAGCTAGATGGTACCTAATATATGCGCAACTCAATTTAATTGAACAGAAATTCAAGTCGTCATGAATTGATATCAACGTAAATAGATTTGGTGTATGTATGATAACTCAGTCCTTTCATGAGAAGAATTGAATATGGTATAGCCTAATATAAGATTTTACAATCAAGGAAAATCAGGCCCTTCATCTTTAAGAATGAACAACCAATCACTTAATAATGTTCAAATTAATTAGATAGCACAGCATCCATGACCTGGAATATTACCAATTCAATGGTGGTCGATGTTGACAAGGAATTCTTCAATAATGGTAAGCTTCTTACAGAAATCAACAACACGTTCATCACTCTCATCCCCAAAGGTGTTACTCCCTCTAGCTTTGGGGATTTCTGAACCATCGGCCGCCGCAATACTGTTTACAAGATCATCTATAAGGTACTCTCGCTAAGACTTAAAACCACTTTGCATAATCATATCGACAGTAATCAAGGGCCCTATTCCTGGTTGATCTATTGGCGACAGCATATTCATCGCTCAACAGCTTTTTAAAGAGTATGCAAGGAAAAAAAAGTCCTAAAAATTGTGCCATGAAAGTCGATTTTCAAAAAGCTTATGACATGTTGGATTGGTCATTTATTACTAAACACTTTGCAAGTTTATGGCTTTCCTTTAAGATTATCACTTTAATTTGATTCATCAACGTATAAGCACCATTGATGTGAGCAAGAGTAAGGATCTTGAGAAGATGACGAATTCCGAGCCTATTGGATGAGAGTTTAATAGAATTGAGCCCAAAATAATCCATTTAACTCAAACCCTTGGACCGAATACATTTGGAGCTCACGTCAATTCGCAGAAAGATTGATGTCGATAGAATGATGATTTCAATGGGTATTTTGTCTTATGGGGTTTTGACCTTAAGGAAATAAAAAAGGATAGATATTTGGAATTCAGCAAACAAGAAAATAAAGGATATGCAAGGTTTGATTTCTACGCCACCTCTCAGAAACTTGTTTCAAGCAATCTCGATGATCAAAATAAAACCAATAAAGGATACGCAAGGTTTGATTTCTACGACACCTCTCGGAAACTTGTTCCGAGCAATCCCGATGATCAAAATAA
>JANTPM010000008.1:16831997-16848980 GCA_025434745.1 Erythroxylum divaricatum
GCAATCTATCAATACTTGGATTAATTAAGGCCTTTTGGGATGAAGATTACATGAAATTAGAACTAATTAAGTAGGCCATTGGAAAAAAGAGAACCAGATTATGCGCACAACACAGAAGAATAAAAGAGACAGCATGTTTGTATCATACGCCACTTGTCCTAAGCAACACTGGACAAGTGTAGTACTTGCCCATTTGTGTCTCTGTAAAGTCGAAAATGGGAGTGCGAGTTTGTTAGAACCTGTAATAGGAGTAGGACCAGAGCTTGAAGGAAAGGATAACAATTAATAGCCACTAACTTCGTGTTACGAGGAAACCACATTTTCTGTCTAATTTTACGATATTTTGTTGTGTTTATACGAACCTCACGTTTATTTATATAAAATTTACATGAGATACACATAAATAAATAACAGAGATTACCTATACGTTATAAAATATCATAAAATTGGATCATGAGAGCACTTTTCGACACTGTATCCACTCGATAACATTAATGACGTAAAAAGAAACATGCAGAAACGGAGGAGTTGGATTCGGTAGAGAAAAATGCTCCTCTCCTCTCTCTTTCTATCAATCTCGCTATCGAACATTTTTTTTTAAAAAAAAAAGTCTTGCTTTTGAACGAAGGCAATCACAAGACACCCCTGAAATCTCTGTTTTGAATTCATCTTTCCATTGCTAAGCAACCTAATCAATTTTTTGATGTCTTTCCCAGAAAAGCCGTGAAAATCTCATCTCTCTTTTAGCTACATGCAACCGTCCTGCATTTTCTCCAAACTCCTTGACTTTCTTCTGTTTTAGAGATTTTATGTTGTTAACTCTCCTGCCTTCTCCATGACCCGGTTCACTAGTTTTGTTCTTTTTCTTCCTTTCCTCATGGAAAATCTCTCATGATGGATTGCGTGCATTTAACTTGCTCTCTCTGTTCTTTCTTGAAAAAAATTGTTGCCCCGTTTTTGCTTCTGTGACTCGTTTGTCCTTGCTTTGGCCACACTCATGAAAACCCATTTTTCATGTTCATTACACCATAGGCCCCATGTTTCTGAATCAGTTCATGCACTTTCTGAATTCAAGACATACATCCAGAAGGAAAGCTCCTTCTAACTGTTTGTTTTGACATAAAAACTTGAACACAACCCATGTCACAGAAAGTTCTAAGGTGAGATTATTAAGCCCTTCTTCAATGGCGACTTCATGTTTCCATGCATTACGGTTTCGAAGATCTAAGAGCAAGACGGTGTCAATCCCGTCTGCGTGGAAAACACAGTCGAATTTTGACGTGGAGAACACGGAGAGGAAGAGATTTGACAGTTTAGAATCATGGTCTATGATATTGGAATCTGAGACTGTTGAGGCCTGGGATGTTTCGAAGGAGGAACAAGAGGAATGGACAGCTGATCTTTCGCAACTGTTTATAGGTAACAAGTTTGCCTCAGGGGCTCATAGTAGGATTTACCGTGGAATTTATAAGCAGAGAGCTGTTGCAGTGAAAATGGTGAGGATTCCAAACCAGGAGGAGGAGACTAGAGCTTTGCTTGAACAACAATTTAAGTCTGAAGTTGCTCTCCTTTCGCGCCTCTTTCATCCCAATATAGTGCAGGTAAATTATTTCTTTATTAAGATTGAAATGCAGGAAATTTAGTCTTCTGGTTATTGATTAATTCAGTTATACATAATAGAGAAGAAAAAGGTTCCACTGGCTGCCTGGAAGTTAGTTTCGATGCATCTAAACATTGAACTGGGATAAGAACACAATTCTACCAATTACCTTGATCTGTCCAGTAGGTCACCATGTAGACAAAGCATGATGATCCAAATTATTAATGGATTTAAAATTTTATGGTTACAGTTCATTGCAGCTTGTAAAAAGCCACCAGTGTACTGTATCATCACAGAATATATGTCTCAAGGAACACTAAGGATGTATCTGAACAAGAAAGAACCGTACTCTCTTTCAACACAAACAGTACTGAGGTTAGCGCTTGATATCTCAAGAGGAATGGAGTATCTTCATTCTCAAGGCGTGATCCACAGAGACCTAAAATCAAATAATTTGCTTCTAAATGAAGAAATGAGGGTAAAAGTGGCAGATTTCGGAACATCGTGTCTAGAAACGCAGTGCCGAGAGAGCAAAGGCAACACGGGAACATACCGGTGGATGGCACCTGAAATGATAAAGGAGAAAGCGTATACAAGAAAAGTAGATGTATACAGTTTTGGGATAGTAATGTGGGAGCTGACGACAGCTTTGCTTCCGTTTCAAGGAATGACCCCGGTGCAGGCTGCATTTGCAGTGGCTGAGAAGGTAATTACTTGGTTGCTTGGTTGTTTGAGAAACCAAATTCATTGTCCAGTTTTATGGTGTCTTATTGTGTTTAGTATATCTCAGTTATTCATTTATGCGAATTTTACGTTTATTTATATAGAGTTCATATAAGACTCATATAAATAAATGACTGAGATTTACTGAAAACAATAAGATACTATAAAATTAAACAGAAGATTTGAATCTGAACTCATTGTTTGGTTGAATTGAATGACATCAAGTGTAATAAATGAGTATTCTTTGGCAGAATGAACGCCCTCCATTACCTGCTAGTTGTCAGCCCGCACTTGCGAACCTGATAAAAAGGTGCTGGGCAGCTAACCCATCCAAGAGGCCAGATTTCAGCTCTATTGTTTCTGCATTGGAGAAGTACGATCAGTGCGTTAGAGAAGGCCTTCCTCTCACTTCTCAGTCTACCCTAGTCACCCCAAATCTCATTCTTGAGCGCTTCAAAGGTTGTGTCTCCATCAGCTCATCATCCATACCTGTTCATGCCTAGCTATCCTATTCCTACATGGAAACAAGAGTCATACATAAAAACAAATACAACCACTGGTTTTCATTCCAAGTCACTTCTCCACAATAGGCCCATCCCGCTCCCAGACTACACCTCTTTCAGCTTGGGACTGATGCTGTTGATTGAGACTTCCAGCTCTAACTTGACCTAATGCCACCATTTCTCAACCTAAATTATCAATTCTCACTCAAATCTTATGGAGTCAATCCAGCAACTGCTCTTACGTCAGATGCTCAAATCGTAGACCATAAGATCAAAGATAATAACTTTTGAACTGAGAAAGAATAAAGTAATCAGCTATAGTGATTCATAATGTATCAATAAGATTTAAAATGTGATTTGGAAATTAATTAACAGGGTAGTAATTAAATAGTCTGCTGTATCTGTATGACTTCAACTTTTCTGCTTCAAACGGTCAAGTACGGCAGCTTTTTGCTTGTTGATAATGACCGAAAGGCAAGGCAGCTGACATTTGTGCGTTTTTCTTGGATATAACAAACTACAGAGAAGCGGACTTCCTTTTTTTGATTCTGGACTCATTCAAACGATTGAATTGAAAGAGTCAATTTTGCTTCTTGTTTGGTTTCCCTCTCTCCCCTTTTTCACTCCTTTCACTTCCAGCCAATGACGCCACTACACTTCATTAGCAGGACTTGCGTTGCTCAACGACTCCTACTCCTTCCCCTGCAACTGATCGCAACTAGCTACACACACACGAGTCAAATCTTACTTGCTTGGCTAGAATTTAAAACAAAACTTGACCTTTTCCACGCCGCATTTGATTGGCAATGTATCTATGAGTTAATGCAAGTTAAGATCAAGAATTGATTAGAGCAACGGAGTTGAAAGACGAGATCTTGAAGTGAGCTATATTTATAATAGAATAATCAGAGTTAGAGCACAGTGCGTATCCACTCATGCAGATTCAAAGATTTAGATTTCTTAAAGGTTGAGCGTAAACATTAAACAAGAAAAAGTTTGGGGCAAGTGTAGAAAGGGCACACCGCACATGTGCTTCTTCTTGGCGTCCGTTTTTTCTTAGCACAAGGCAAGAACATAGAGCATTCCAAGAACTTTTCGTAGGACATTTGAATGTACTTGCTCCAAAAGCAGATGAGGCAACCATAGTGAATTTTGAGGAGATTAACTGGTTGAATACAGTAAGAAAATATAAAGGGGAAATGACGGGTGACGGGGAACAAGAAGACAAGCAGATTGAAGCTGGAACTGAATTGGTGGGTGCTGCGTGTGTCTGAATCAGTGGTGCCTGCTTCATCACTTATTAATTAATAAACTCAGTGGATTCTTGTTTTATTTATTTTGATCAATGACTAAAATATTATTTTTACACCATTTTTTAACATTTTTTTAAAATTGGTTAAGCGAGATATTATTTTCTTAATTAAAAAATATTAATTAAACAAACAAACTATTTCAACAAACTAAAAAGAATATTCAATATTGTGCCACTTAAACGGAAAATTTTAAATTTATACATTTTAAGTTTGTTTTCCAGTGGTTAATTATAAGAGCGGTAGGAAAAAAACACAGAACACATTGAAGTGAAGCCTGAGGACAAAAAGAAAGAAAAAACAAGCTCATTGAAGATAATATTGAGCATACACATCTGCCTTGTGTGATATATAATCATATATCAATAAAGAGAGCTGAAAGATCTACCAACAGACATGGATCAGAGTTCATGCAATGATCTGTTTTTGCTTTTTATAGGTACGGAGAAAGAAACTACCAGCCTCCTAGTCCTAGATTCTCTACAAGATATTTACTTACAGAACTGCTTGCTGGAAAACAAACCCTGAAAAAAAGGTAAACAGACGCATGTTATTTATAGTCGCAAGTCGCAACCCCTAAGCTCCGGCAACCGTTTTTCACTTACCGGCAACGTTAACTAACCCAACACTCCCCATAACGTCTCCCCGATGAAACTCACCAACCTCCTCACCGACCCTTTTTCCGTTGCCTCCTCATCGCCCCCACCACAGTCGCTGCAACTCTTCCTCTCCTTCGGGGAATCAGATTGATCGCCGCCTGACTTATCAGAGCTCTTCGACGACCCTTGATCAGTACCCCCGTTCGTCACCTTCCTCTTCCTGTCCTTTCTGTTGTTCTTGTTGTTACCCATATGCTTTCTCTGTGCCAACAAGCTATCCTCAAAAGCATCGATGATCTCGTGTATGAGGTGGCGGTTGGGAGACGAGTCCCATCGAACCCAGTAGCTCAAATAGCACCTGAAACAGTCGCAGTAGAACAACGGAGGATGGTCGTTGCCAATCTTCCTACGACCTACGGTCTTTGGGGTACTAGGAGTAGTGGACTTGCGGAGAGGCGATGATGATGATGACGATGATGATAAATTTCTGGTCATGTTATTATGAACCGTGTTGGAGGCTGAGGAAGAGATGAGATAGGCCAACACCTCTCTGTCCTCCGGAGACAAGGTGGAGGCAAGAGTGAGGATGGCGGCGGGGAGGAAGGAGAGATGGTCGGAGATGGTGGGTGGTGAAGGGTGTATGGCCCCTCTACGGCATAGCTTCTTCATGGTGCTGTTGATCTTGCAAACAGTCTGTGATGAAAGATTCTTCAACGGCGAGACTGTTAGATGAGACGGAGAGAGAGATGTGATGACGATGAATTAAAGATGCTAAATAATGGCATGGTATATAGGGAATGGGAAGCTAATTTATATATTTTTTAAATATCTAATTATATTATAAATCAGACCGGAACTGGTTCAGTTCAGACGCGGAATGAGTGTGGTCCACAGATGTATGTAGCAGTAGTGTGACATCTTTTTGGTCATGTAATTATAAAGTCATTCCTGACTCTTTACTTTCTACTCATATTGATGTAAGGATCTGATATTTTCTATTTTCTAAAATTAATTTGTCATGACTCAAACTCAACCTCTTCCTGAAATGTAAGATCTCCGCTGCAGTCAAACAACGTCATAAAATACCTACCGTGAAGGAAGGAGCCAAATTTGATTGGTTGGACCAGATTTAAAATTAACATAAAGTAAAAATAAAACCAAAAACAATTCTCTCTGTCATATGGAATAGATGTAGATTCAACTTTTTTTCTTTAATTACAATATAAATATGACCTTAGGGACAAAATATAATGAAGAAGTTTTGTATGAATTAAGTTAAGGGACTGTATAATTCTACTTTTTTTTAATAGAAAAGTTATATTTAATTGTTGATACTTATATTTTTATTACTGACAATAATTACACATTAAATTAAAAAAAACTATTTTTAATTAAATAAATTTATTTTAATCTCATATAATATTTTTTAATAAAATTTTAATAAAATCATTCCATTTTATTAATAATAATCTAAAATTTAAATTTTTATTAAATTATTAAATCAAAATTTATTTGAAATTTATATATATAATAATTTAGTTTTAATTTATTTAACTTGATATCAAAATTTTAATAAAAAATTATTAAATAAAATAAAATATTCGTAATTGTTTTTAATAATTAATTTTAGTTAAAAAATTTTACTTCTTACCAAAAATTATTATATTAAATAATTAAGTAATATAGATTTACTTAATAGTAAATTAGATTATTAAAAAAACCCTGATTTTTTAAAACAGAAAGAAAATACAGCTAAAAACAAGATCCAAAAACTCAAAACAACTAATTAAAACTTTTACTAAATTTGAAAACAAAAATAAGAATAGAAACATACAACCCTAAATTCACCATATACTAAATAGATTTGGGCACTACGACTAAGAGAAAAGATAAAAGGGCAGACCACATAGACATCACGAGGAATCCGGTACACTTCTAACCACCTGGTCGTTCTGTGTAACACACTGACAAGAGACAGTGATTAGTTCTCCAATTCTGATGCCAAGAGAAACTGGATGACAAACAGAAGTGTATGATTATGATGACAAACACAAGAAAGTAAAGATATATATATATCATGAATTCAATAGCTTCATGGCAATACTATTCCATAATCTTTGTTTTCCAATTGCCCGGCATTCCCAAGAAATACACTCAGGAGCTCAGATACTGAAAACAGAATAATCTTTATGCAAGTCCAGCTATTTAGAAGCCTCTAAGAAGTGGTTGGCAAACGAGCCTTGATCCATGATTCAAGGTATTGCAGCTCTTCATTGTTAATTGAATGGCCAAGACCCGGATAAGCCTGAAGAGTTGTGGATACACTCAAAAATTTAAGCTCTTTGCTCACAAAATGACAACTAAAGGAGCATTTAGGATAAAGTTGGATAGTACCTTAAACTCCGAACTCATACCAGCTTGTTCAAGGTAAGGGGGCCCTGCTTGTCCCGCTTCAAACAACACTGTTCTGTCAGCCATTCCATGCAACCACAAAATAGGGGTCTGCTCCAAACCTCAGATCTCAAACCATTAAACCATGAAAAACACCTCATGACATCAAAGTAGTAGTTGCTCCTGAGTAGAGAAGCTGATACAACAGGCCTATCCAACTTAATAAATAAGGTACCTTCTTTGCCTCTTCAGTAATCTGGCCCACAATGGAAGAATTAAAAGGAACCCACCCACTGAAGACTGCACCTCCTCCCAGAGTTTTCGGGTACAGCAGAACACTAGCCAAGGTCAAGGCACCTGCCACAACAAGTAAGAACTAAAAAGCAGAAGATGAAATTCATATTCTATGTTTTGTCACAGTCGCACAGAGAGAGAGACAGAAACCTCCTTGACTAAATCCACACACAAATACGTTGTCAGCATCTGTCCCAGCGCCTATTTCCTTGTCTATCATTGCATGAACTTTCTGGACTGCTTTAAGCAAACTGCTTTCATCCTTTGGAGATTCCTAATACTCATTTAACATACAAAATAAGTAGTATGGACAATCCATCTCAAAAGAACTTACATTCTTGTTTAGGTAATTAAATCAAAGATAGCATCTTCCAGCCATTAGAGAATGACCGAATGGCATTGAAAGCTGAAAAAACTGAAGTCAGCAATTCTTTCATGCTACAAAATCAAGGAATAAGGTGTTGTGATAGGGAAACACGGGTATGTTGTGTTAATACTACCTCATACATTGAATATCGCTCTCAACTAAAGGCAAAAATGTAAAGAAAGCAGCAAACAATAATGAGAGTGAACTCATAAATTAGAACTCTACAAATAAAAAAATTATCCAGTACAACTTGATAGATAAGAGAGGACGCCTTGTACAGCACGCATTATACTAGTACAGAACATAATATCATACTGCTTATGCAGGCAAGGAAACATCTTTAAAATTATTAGTGGATGGGTCAATGTGTTAAGAGCATACAAATAAGAAGGGAACACAAAATTGATACCAAACAAGGACGATGAAAGACTGTATGCCATCACTTGACAAAAGATAAAGAAAAATGTAAAACTATCTGTTGTGTATGAGAATTTTGGAATTTTGGGATGAAGACGAGTGTTTCTTGGAAGCCTTTTGAGTAGACATGCTCTAAGATATAGGCGTAACCCATAACCTAGGATGTGTTTCTTCTAGAAAATGAAGGTGAAAGTACGGATTGAATACAAAGGCAGGTTGGTTGGCAGAGGTGTTTTCGAAGGAAGACATGGTCTAGGATACAACCAAGTCACATGCATGGAGAAAGCAAAAAGATTCATGACTTGTGGCACCACAACTCTGAGCACAACTGTGCCATATTTCATGTATCAATGTTTGAAGAAGTAAGAGGATCCACGGTTTGGGGACATAGGCATGTCAAAAACCCATGCCATATTGTGGAAAGAGACGTTCAGATTTACAATAAGGGGCACAACCGCCTTTGTGAAAGTCTAGAATGGCAGTTTTGGTGGATTTTAAATTTTGGAAATATTCTAAGACCCACTATAGTTATGATTAAATTAGGTTGAGTTTGGTAAAGAGACTATCTGAGTAAAATTATTACAATGAGAGTTTTATATATATACGTGTATGTGTGTGTGTGTCATAAACCTAGTTTGATCTAACCATCATTATAATTATTCAATAAAGAATCAATTACTCTTAGCTCCCAAAGTCGTAGGCACCCCTAATTAGTCAAACTTCAATAAAACTTCTTATGATCTTTCTTTCATTATTCTTTATTCTTGCTATCTATTTTCTTAGCAATTAATATCAGAGTATCATTGAAGCAACAATGATTTAAGTTACAAAGTTTAAAGTGGGAAACTTCAATGAAACCAGGAATTTCGGATTACAACAATGGAGAGTGAAGGAATTTGTTGGCATCTAAGCATATTGAAGGGGTTGCGAAAAAAAAAAGAGCCAAAAGTTATGGATGAACTTGAATGGCAGGAGTTACAAGTGCGAGTAGCTGGAACCATACGACTTTGTTTGGCAAACTCGGTTATGTATGCATCTCTTGTGGAGATGTGAAAGAAACTAAAGAGGCAATGCATCTCAATGTCTCTCACAAAGAATGTGTTCAACCAAATAATCAATGACCTATTGATGCTCGAGATAACTATTGTGGATGAGGAAAAAGCAATGATTCCACATTATTCCTTGTCTCTTTCATGTGAAAATTTGTTGAGTATGCTCATATAGGAGCTGGTGCAGTTTCTCAAAGGGAAAAGGCCTACATAGTGCAAGTAGATATACAAGAGGAAGCGAACAATAGCAGAACGAGTAGATAAAGGGTACTCCAACAAAAGGAAATTGATTATGATAAAATCTTTTCTTTTGGTGGTCCGTCATATTTCCATCAAGATTTTGATGACGTTTAAATCAGATGAATATGAAGACAAATTTTCTTTATGATGACTTGGAAGAACAAATTTACATGGAACCTGATGGATTTAGTCAACTTGAAAATGTGCAACTGGTATGTAAATTGAAGAACTTTATATATTCAGATAGCCTCCACAGTAACAATATAAATGTAACATCTTGTTATCCCATGTTAAGGGTTAGAACCCTAAAATAGTGTACATGAGAGATTATTAAGAAATTAGGAAGTGTATTTCATGCTCATGTATAATATAGAATACATACACATTTGAATATTAATTATTGCACACGTTAAAATGATTGTACATGCATTTATTGACACTTTCCAGGTATAATTGATTTATAAATGTGATTATATTGAAAATTGTGGTTTATATGTATTGAAAATTAAATTGGTGATAATAATTGTTGATCTAGAATTTTTGGTGATATTTAGAAAATTTTCTAAAATTTTAGATATTTTTGGACTAGAAAAAAGGTCAAATAGCAAGACAATTGATAAGTGGTAGTAGAAATAAGAGTCAAATGGCAGTGAAAAATTTTATAAATGGCTTTGGGATTTATTGACATATGTCATAAAAAATCTGGAGACAATTAGAGTATAAATTGGAGTTAATTGGATTAGTTAAATAAGAGAACATAGTTTAAACCCATAAAAAATGGACATGTGGCAAGTGAGAAGTGTCACTTGCCAAACCTTGTCTTTATCCCACGATTCTTTAACATTGAAAGACCATTAATTGCCTTGAACTTTGTTTTCTTCTTCTCCGTGGCTCTCTTCTTCATCTTCTTCACGAATTTTCTCACCAACCTCTGTTAACATTAAACCTAGCTCTCTCATCTTTGACTTGCTACTCTCACCTTGTTATTCTCTTCATTTGCCTCAAGAAAACCTAAACCTCCTAACCTCCATAATGATGTACGTGAGTTGTATGAGAAGTCTGAGCTTCTTGGTGTTTTTGAAGAACTTGGACTTTTAGCAAGTAACATGTTAATTCTCATGAGTAGTATGAATATGAAACAATTATGTTGATTAATTGATATTGCATGATCATGAGAATAGTGGTCATTATACATGTGCATCGTAGATGAAGAATGAGAATAGTGGTCATTATACATGTGCATCGTAGATGAAGAATGAGAATACTTTGTGTTTATGATGATTAATATTTCATGAGTTGTTGAAAAGATGAGTATGAAATAGAAAGATCATTGAAAATGGTGTAGAAAAAAGTGCAGAAAATTTTGATAAATAATAGATGTTCCATGTTTTGCTTTCGGTATTATGATCAAACATAGAGTACGAATTGTTTGTGATTGAAATTGAGCTGAAATGGAAGTAGGAATGAAGGGAAAATAATGAGCATATAAGTTAGAAATGATAGACTAAACAAAAGAGACGAATTAGTATGAAAATAGTGATGAAGTGTGTTGGAATATGCTAGATGAGTATTTTCACTAAACATGTATTTATATTTTAGCCATATCTTGATCTGAAGATATCCAAATAGGATGTTTTTTTATTTAGATTAAACTAAAGACATATGGCTACAATTTTCATGAAGAAATCGAATTTAAATTCTTTCTTTAAGAGTTTCAAAATTTGACTTAAATACTAAGTGCAGTTGTAGTTCAAGAACAGTCGATAGTTTTTGGTATATAACTTGTAGAATACTAAACCAAATTGTGTGAAATTGGTGTCATTAGAAACTTAAGAGACTTATGGGAACAATTGTTTAGAAGAGTGTTTTGGCTAAATCCTTCTTTTTCCTTGTCAAAATGGCCATGCAAAATTGATCATTAGGTAATGCATGATCGTGACAGAGAGAAACCCTCAGAGAGTTGCACGATCGTGACAGAGTGAAGGTATATGGACAGTGAAGGTGCAGTGATTTTTGACAGTTTTGAACACTCTTCACTCTTTTGACCATAACTTCTTCTCTAGACCCCCGATTGACTTAAAATTTAAACCACAAACTCCTCACACACTGTCCTTCCTCTTCACCAAATTTCATGGCCATCTGAATTCATTAGAAAGGACCGGTAAATGTCGATTGAGGAACTTAAGATAATCAAGTGTATTGAACCATAAACCTTAGTGCTTGATTAAGTGATGAACTTAGAATAAATTTGTATTATTGAGGTGTAAACCTAAGTTCAAATTAGACATTTATGAGTTTTGAAATATGAATGATCTTGAGATGAAAATAAAGGAAATATACCTGGGATTGTCATTGAGCATGCAATTTACATAATCCAAATATATATATGTGCATAAATGAGTACTTATATAAATGTGCAAAGTTGCATGATAGAGAAGAGCAAATTGAGCAACAACATCCAAATATCGCCGAGACTTCGAGGCAATAGCTTTCTGGAGTAAATTGTGACTAACCTAGATGGTCTCACTTGATTAATTGTTTGTTTTAAATTATGTATTCAATTATTATGATGTGTATATACTGATTTCGGACATTGAATTTCCGAGGCGTTTGATGCATGAATAACATATGGGAAGTGCTCATAGAATGTGAATTTGACGAACTAAGTGATTCTTCACTTAAATGTTGAATGTCAGACCAAGGTCTAATGACAAATGTGAATGAGATTATGATAGTAAATATGAATGCGTAACATTGAGCACATTTGATTGATTGAATACATGTGATGCATTTCATTACATGAATGCATGAACAGATAAAGGCAGTTGTGACCGGAGTAGCCACCGAAAAAGAGCTTAAAGCTCAGAAAGTGATTAAAAGCCAAAGACTCACTACGTATAATGAGCCTTGTATCTCCAATGGATAAAGGACAGTATTAATGAGCTCGGTATCCACAATGAATACAGAGCAGTTACAAGCACTCGATCACAACAATAACAAATAAAAGTGAGTCTCACGAGCATTGCATATAAAATTGATATGTATATTTTAAATGACCAAAATGAATTGTTTGACTGCTCTTGATGAGAAATGTGAAATAAGTGATCAAGTGATATGCAATGCTATATGATAACTAATGATACAAAGTGAATTGCGTGATTACATGAATTGTATGTGTTATATGATTCGAGTGAACCATCATAGATGGTTAATTCACTGAATTCGCAAAACTCATCAAATTTGCAACGTTGACATTTCAGGTTTGAGAGAGGATACTAGAGACAGAGAAACTCTGGAAGTAGTGTAGTTTTTGCACTTTTGGATTTAAGAAATGGCTCAAAGATTAGTCAGCTGAGACTAAGGATCTAGATAAAATTTTAGTATAATTCCTCTTTCATATAGCATGTAGCATATTTTATATAGAGTTGTGGACTGTAATAGCTCTTTAATGTTGTATATAAGGATGATGATTGTAAAGCTACAATGTACATATTCGGTTTTATGGAATGAAATGAGGAATTAGGGTTTTTAAATAGTATGATAATTATCTCTTAAATGATGATGTCATGATTAAGTTAATGATGTGATTGCTCTAGCATGCCACCCTTCTGAAGTACGTACTCAGATATCCATCAGGATGTCTGGTATGTGTCCTATGAGAATGGGATGCTACAATAAAAGCTTTGGCTCTCATATGATCTGAATTGGCTACAAGATATGAAAGTATGATTGTTCTCCCTAGTAATAGTATAGAAGGTTAGGCTCTTATATCATTTGAATTGGCTACAAGATATGCAAGTATGATTGTTGTGTATACGTTAAGATTCTTAATAATAGATAATTTAGTTTCATGCTGCTATATCTGGATGATATGCTAAATGTTGCAAATGCGTAATCATAATATGAATGACCTAATTACCTTGTTGGGAAAGGAATTTGAGATAAAGAAATTTGATGTTGTCAAAAAACTATTAAGAATGGAGATTCAAAGAGATAGAAGCTCTAGAAAATTGCGGTTATCTCAATCCATCTACAGCGAGAAGATGTTGGACAGATTTAGAATGAGGAAGGCTAAACTTGTGAGTACTCCATTGGCAAATCACTTCAAACTTCTTTTAGACCAATGTTCGAAAATAGATGCATAGGTTGATGATATGTCTAAGGTATTATATGCTAGCGGTACTAGATGTTTAATGTATGCAATGTTTGTACAAGGCAAAATTTGGCTCACGCCATTGCTAAGGTTGGTAGGTACATACTAAAACTTGGAAGACAACACTGAAAAGTAGTCAAGTGGATATTGAGGTCCTTGAGGGTTACGTTAAACCATGGGATTCGGAATGGCAACTAGAGCATAGCTCTACCTGAAGTCAACAAGTTAGGCTTGGGTTGATCGGACTTCTAGTTGGAATCAAGCTTCAGAGGCCTAAAAGGATTGAACTCCCTCTATCTAAATGATGTCGTTTTAGTTTAATTGTCCAAAAGAATGTCATTTTGTCTTGTAAGAAACTAAAAACTAAAACGATGCCATTTTGGAGTAGTCCAAGCCTAGGCCATTCATCCCAAGCTTGATTGAGCTTCAGACTGGACCCAGCCTATGGGCAATGAGCATCGGGTAAGGGTAGGCCAACAATAATCGCAGCTTAACCGGACTCATTGCCATCCTTATATGGTATTGTAATCAACAAGATGAATCTTCGATTATGAGATATGAGAATCTGGACTATGCAAAAAATTTGGATAGTAAGAAGTCTTCTATAAAGTATGCCTTTACTCTTATAGAAACGTCCATTGGTTGAAATCAACATTACAATCCATTGTTGCATTGTCTACAACTAAAGTTGAATATATGACAATGGTTGAAATTGCTAAGGAAGTATTATGGCTTACAAAGCTAGTAAAAGAAGTAGGCATAAATTAAGGTGGATTTCAAATTCACTTGATAGTCGAAGTATCATTTATTTGGAAAAAAAGTCAAGAATTTCATGTAAGGACTAAGTACATACACGTTAGATTTTAGAAGATTATGGAGAAAATTGCATCTAGATAGATCTTATTAGAAAAAGTTCACACTTCGGAGAATGTAGCTAACACATTAACAAAGTCGATTGCCATGGATAAGTTCAACTCTTACTTAGACTTGATTAATGTCTCAAGATATTAGACATGAATACAACCCAACCTATAAAGTGTATATTCACCAAGGTTGAGATTATTGTATAAGACCCATATTCGCAAACATAAAATCTTGGAGTTTTGAGATGGACATGGACATTTCTTGGAAACCTCTTGAGTGGACATGGTCTAAGACATGAGGGTGACACAAGATATGTTTAAAACAAAGATGAAGAGACAAGGTGAATGAATGGAAGTGTTAGTTGGAGGAGGTGTTTTGAAAGAAGACACGATATGAGACACAATCGTGCCAAATCCAATGCCATGTTCTAGAAACGGACAATGAGACCCATGGTCAGGGTATGACCGTGTCCTAAATTGTGTTTGTGAAAGTTAACCTAATCTTAAAAGCATGGTTTCGGTGCACTTTAAATTATGGACATATTATAGGACCCACTAGAGTCATGGTTAAATTTGGTTGATTTCAGTAAATGGACTATTTGAATAAAATTGTACCAATTAAGGTTTTAATATATATATAAATATATTATTAACCTATTTTACTGGAACCATTAGTATAATTATTCAATAGAGAATCAGTCACTCTTAATTCCAAGGACATAAACAGAGCCAATTGGTTGAACCTTGTTCAAAATTTTGTGTTCTTATTTTCTATCTTTCATTATTCTCTTGCTATCTATTTTCTCAACACTATCATAGAGAAAAATAAACACTTTGTGGTTCTTTTTTTCTCGTTGCCAATAAAAGTAAAAATAAGTTCGAAGTCTGTAATTCAATGCAATAAGACGAAAATCTAATGGATCAAGAAGAAGATGGCAAAATAAAGCTTAGATAAGAAAAGGATCAACTCACAGCTGTCACAGGGATCTCGTGGATATCAAACCATGAAGACATTACATAACCATCTACAAAAGACAAGCAATATTATTCCATAATGAATTTTATTAATACTGGCGTGTTATGATTTAAGTAGAAGTAATGTGCTCAATGGCATTTTGTCAACAATGAAACTAGGTAATCTTGAGACAAGTAGCGAAGCGGTGTGATAGATGAAGAAGAATAACAGTATTCAACCTCTTCATCATTCACACCATAAATTAATCTCTGGAGGTGCATGAAAATTGCACTCACAAGTTGATGTACTAGTAATGTTTACTTAGTTTGGCTACAAAAAAGGCCAACAGTAGTGTCAGTTTCTAATTGATTTCTTCCAATTATCTTTTTCTTTTCATCATTACTGGAATATTATGAATAACAAGTGAAAAACAGCATATTCCAGATTTTACACTCTCTGTTCCACCTAACCCCCATCGACAGCATTCCATTTTAGTAATCACCATCCGTAAAATCAACACATTTTAGCAAGAACCAGCATTCACTCCAATGAATCACTTGGTTCACTTCCATTATCAGTTTTAAGCTTCCAGTATAAACAACAGAAAAACCTTTACGTATCACAGACTAAACCCCATCTATAAACTCTTAAACTACAGCAAGAAACCACCAAAACGGGAACTTCGAGCAAGATCATGTCAACGCTCGAATACGGAAACCCTTGAACGAGCATGACGTCAAAAGCACGCTCTTTGCTAATAATTTTACTTGCAAGCAAGGAAAAGCAAAGCCCAGAAAGCAACTGTAAAGCAATAAAAGATTGAATTTTTTAATGCATAACGAGAATGAACTTACGGTTACAGGTGACCGGGCTATCGGGCGCAGAAGGGAAGGACCATTTGGTGTTTCTGAACTCGCGAGAAGTAAAGAGAGTCTTGATGGGTTCATTTGCAGGGCCGGAATCGCCCAACCCATGAAGCCAAAGAATGAAGCTACGAGCCATGGTGTCTGATTTCGTGACGAGCGATGATTTTGGCCTCGAAAACAGGGTGAACGCAATGGTGCTACAAAGTGTCACTGCCAAGATTAACATTGGCTTTATAAGCACTCTCATAGCAGCTGTCTATGCTACAAGTTCTCCAAATTAGAGAAATGCAGGCAAAATGACTTCAACTACCCCTCCTGTCTCGACCAATCTGTACAAGTTCCATTAAAGAGTAAACTTGATGATTCTGAAAGATTAAATCTCTTTTCTTTCGCATTGATTTGGAACTTTCAGAGTTATACTTCCAAACTGTTCTTTCCAAATAACTCTCACCTTTTGAGCGTGTTCATAATTATACAGTGGGGCATTGCCTAAACTGATAAACGTTATGCCTAGATTAGGGATGGCAATGGGTTTTCAACCCGATCCATATCTATACTACTCGACCCTAAAAAATAGATATGGATGCTAAAAAATGGATTTTAAATGGATTGTAAATGGATGTTAAAAAATGGATGTGGATATGGATTTGGAT
>JANTPM010000008.1:16849080-16866738 GCA_025434745.1 Erythroxylum divaricatum
GTCATAAAAAATGGATATGAATATGGGTTGAGTAAAACCCGAACCGAACCCTACCCATTGCCATCTCTAGCCTAGATTGATGATTTTAATCAAAATGCGCCAACGTTGATCGTAATACATATGCATGAGGTTAAAATGGGCACCAAAATACCGTCTTCAGGAGAACAAAGAAAATCGTAATTCTCCAACCTTTCTTCATATCTTCCAACCATTAACAAATTGTTTGATTGAGATAAACTTATGATCTCTTTGTCATATAAGATTATTCAGTTCATTCAACGGCTATCAGCAATATAAGTGGAGTGCACAGACGAGAAGCGAGCGATAAGCTTATATTGATGGATCCAATTATGCAATTGGAATCAATCTGTGTAAGCAAAAGATCATAACTTTCTTAAAAGATATGTATGCTTCAATCCAGCTTTTCCGAAACAAAAAGGAAAAACAATTCACAACTGCAGCTCAATCCAAGCAAATATTAGGAACTAGTGCAGTCTAAAGCTGATCAAATGAGCTAAAAGACTAAGACTGGATGGAACTCATCCGTGGGCAACACAGAATCATCGATTCTTGGTTTGATAAGGTCTCAGTTTCTGGAGAAAGTGGTGCAAACGCTCTCTCTATACCTTAACTTCGTTCCCAAGTAATGACACATTTAGCAATGTATGAGCATCAAAACTCAAAAGTTTGCTGTCAACGTTCTCAACAGTCCCATATTTTCATTTATCAAAAAAGTTCCATATTTTCCTTCAGTAGATTGGAGAATGAACCCAGTTACACGAGACATTTCTGAAAGGATTTTACCACAATCTCACAACCCAATAACTAGCATAGTCGACAATTGCATTATAAAATTCTTTATCTGCATGGCATGGCATTGGATTATCTATAGCGTTATGTCCCTGTGGCTGTCTAAGATTTCACCGAGCACACAGCTGATAATCCTACAAAGCAAGAACAGCGGTGATACAATACTATAAAAAAGGTCCAAGCTGCCATGATTACTTTCAGAAAAACCACAAGAGATGCACCTGTGCTGATCAAAGATACTATAACCGGGGAAACTGTAAAGAGAACATATCTTGAACTGAAAAACTCATCTAGTACCGTAACATCTAAAACTGAACTACTGCTCGGGTGCACTGAAACATATTTAGCTGCACTGAAACATATTTAATATTCTCCGCATAATAATCACCAGATACAAACTTTCTCAAGGAGCCTTAGAATTTTAGTATTGGGCAAAAATGATCTAATCCAATTTCCACAGAGAAGTTGGTTAAAGCTGATATGTGCTGGGTTCATGGTTACGCAACGTCACTAATCTTTAAAGAGTCCAGGTTTTATCCACTCAAATAATCTCCCAATCCTGCATAAATATCAAAAACAATCTTCAGCATCAAATGCAAAGGGAGAATTTTATGGAGATGACACTAAAACTATAATCACAATATCATACCAGATAAATCTCATGCAAACAGGAAAGACAACTGGAAAAAGCATATAGAAGAGGGAAGGTAAGGGGAACGGGAAAGGGAGAGGGAGCAAGGATATGGGGTTGAGAGGTGGGCAGACCTTGTATCCTCGGAAATGGCAAGGTTCAATGGGAAGCATGATACTTATCAATGGACTGCTGCATGAGATCCAACTGGGATAGGACGTGCTCCAACTTGCTGCAACAGATTTCACTGGATATTCGAGAACTATAGTCGCTCTTCTCAAATGGACGGTATTCGCATGCACTCTTTATCTCATTCCGCAGGGTAAACTGGATATCCTGAATTTGATTTTCCAAATACTAACATCACCAACAAAGATACAGCATATGACAAATATATAACTTCACAGCTGCGATTATGTTCTCATAATCCAAAAACCTTCTACGACGCATTCAACCAAACTTACTTAGAAGTAAGAAGAGTTTTAAAGCTCAATCATGTAGTGTAGCAATCATGTAGTGTAGTGTTCAGAATACACAAATTTAGAAACTTTTCATAGCATAATAATCGCTCGAGTAGCAGAACTTACAGGTAAACTGAAAACAACCATCCAGTGAAAACACATATTAAAGAAAGTATAGATAGGTCTGACCAAAGCAAATAACTTCGCTTAGCAAAAAGGAGAAGGAAGACATCAGAGGACCTTAATCATTTGCATAAAGTCACGGCAATGGTTGTTGATGACTTCTTTCCTAGGACCAGTCGGATTTGCAAGTTCTTCCATTACACCCCCTGCAAGCTCCAGTACCCTCACGATTGTCTAAAGAGTTTACAAACCACCAATTAGATTCAAACCCAGTACCCATTACCACCCAAAAACAAAAGAATTACTAAACTTTAAACCTTTTCCACGTTCTGGAGTCGCTGCAACGATGATGTGTTCTGCATTTGAGAGTCCATTGTCGCTCTTCTCACTCTTTCGCTTACTTTGTAGTTTCTACTCTTCTAGACAGCAATTTAGGGAAAGAGTCGAATAGGGGGACTGGACGTCTAGAAAACACTGTCGTTTAATGACGCTGGCATATAGTATGTCTGTTTGCTGACATGGCAGGACACTATTGGTTAGAGTGGGGCTAGGAAAAATAATACCAACCACAGCTGAACAAAGCCGAATGCCTGCCCTTCTTCGCCATCTAATTTCCTAGTATTGCATTTACCGTGACGGAGGAGGAAGAAAGGGGTTTAGAGAAGAGAAGTGATGGCTACTTCCAAATTACAAGCTTTCTTGAATCACCCTGCTGGACCCAAAACCAGTTAATGTGCTCTGTCTCTTTTTCTCTAATGATCAATGAGTTTAGTTTCAATCTCTAGAGGAATCAATACGTCCTATGGTTAGGTTTCCTTGCGATTTCCGTGCTTTTTACTTCTCATTTCTTATAATTTAGTGTTTTTATTTAGTTAATTGCTCTCCGATGCTTAAATAGGTAAAATAGATCCATTTGGCCGCTAATCTCCTTTTGGGCAATCGTTACTTCCCTTAAAGCCTTTGTCTTTGACTGTATTCTTTTTTGCTACTCTAGTTAATTTGTTCTTTGTTGTTTGTTATTACGTCATGTTACTGGATGTGGCTTTATTGGATAGATTCAAGCAATGGCTGAGATTCTGGGAACTAGTTTTGCTTTACTTTATCTGGTTACTTGTTTCACATATATGAAGTTAGCTTTATGAGTGATTTTTCAAACAACGAGCAGCTTCCTGGTACATTTTTCCAGGAGCCTGACGGTAAACGTATTGGTAGAGGAGATTGATCATTGCTGGTGTTGCTGATGAAATCCACGTTTTATTTTTTCTTTTTTGGTTTGATATGATTGCTGCTGCTATAAGCATGGCTAACTGAGCTCTTATCGTTTGCAGTTCACTTTTGGGCACCAGCCTTTAAGTGGGGCATCAGCATTGCTAATGTTGCTGACTTTGCTAAACCACCTGAAAAAATTTCATATCCTCAACAAATAGGTATTTACTTGTACATTCTTTTTACTCAAATGCATTCTTATGTTCTTTATGTTGGCCACAACATGTATCATATATTGGATAAGCCTGCTATTCTCTCTGCTACCTTTACTGTCCACAGACAAATACTTGCTATCTGAACAGACGATTGTTATCCCGTTATTTATTTTAATTTTCTTCATTTCATGTTAGACGTACTTCTACCCTATATTTGTTTCTCCCTGTCTCATTCTTGTTGTATGATATGCAGCTGTTACATGTACTGGATTGATATGGTCACGCTACAGCCTGGTAATCACACCGGTAAGTGTAGATTATGAGTGAAGTGCATTTTGTGGATGTGAAAACGAAAATATGGCAAATTATGCCTCTGTAAAGCAACTGCTTTGGCACCATTCCTTCATGAAACTTGGGGTTCTTTTTCTATCTTGACCGTAATAATTAGTGAAGCAACTGTAGCTTAGTAGATAATGTTAAATGTATAATATAGAAATGGAAAATGAAGTTCAAAATTTGTTTATAGTGTTTAGTTGCGTGGTGAAGATAAAATCTTCTCATTCGTTTGTATCAACCCTGCTTCGATTAGTAGGCCATTCTTTTGCAATTGGGTTGACCTTTTTCATCTTTGATCCTTGACCACAGAAAAACTGGAATTTATTTAGCGTAAATGTTGCAATGGCTGGTACAGGCATTTATCAACTCACACGCAAACTACAGTAAGTTTTCGTCGAAGTGTTTGAATATGTTATTATATGAATGACAGTACTAGGACTATGTAGCCATTTTTATGAGGAGAGCACTCCTCCTATGGATGTAAAATGGAATGGTTGACATTGATGCATCCTGATGAAATTGTTGCTTCTGATACATCCTATTCAAGAAAACATGTTCCTGCATCACTTGACATAAAGTTGGTCTTAAATAGACTGATTTATGACTACTTCCACAATATGTGCAGGCATGACTATTCTGCGGAGGCTGAAACTGCTGTTGCAAAGGAATAATGACGAAAATGTGCTATATTTCATGGTCTTTTGAGGCCCTATTGCGATATTCCCTTGTATTTGATTCTGCAATTTCAGTCTTTCACTCAGCTTTGCCTTGTGCCAAATCTTTTGGGTAGTTGAATTTTCGTAAGATTGCTACAATTAGACAAGTGTGTCGAATGCTCCTGGGCTACATGACTTCTTTATGGACTGGCAATTGGCGAACAATAATCTGCAGATTCCACTATTTATTAGGGAATTGACTTTCATGCAGTTTTTTGGTTAAATAATATTAAGCATAGCTTTCTTGTTCTGTCTCACTATAACATGGGAATTCTGTCTCATTATAATACGGGAACTACTATCATCTACAAGCTAAATATTACTGAATAGAAGACAGCTCGTCAATCTTAAAGGCTTCTTGGCACGCTATTGCTAATAAGCTATTATAAACCAGTTTCTGCTGTGTTAAAACTGTCAGATATTTGACACCTTAGTTAACATTACTCAGCAGATTTTAGTTCCTTGGCACTGGCAATTACCAAGAAGTACGTACAATCTAAGCACATTCACAACTCTCATTGTAGAGAAGTAGGAACATCTGGATGAGATGCATAACAAAACACATCTTTATATATGAAAGTTAAAGTAAAAACATGTATCCAATCAACAACAATTTAACTACTTCAGGTGTCCATATCAAGCAATAAGAGATCTTTTGTCGTAAATGTGATTATCAATGGAAATACTACAAAAAATTTTAGAATTGCTCAATGCCAAAATATGTGTGTTGTAAGTGGCCGGGGTTTGCTTAAGGAGCATTAAATGGGAGGCCGAAAGCACATGCATATGCCACTCAAAGTACAATTGCACCATCTAACGGATGGCCAGAAAAACTAAAGAAAAAATGGCTCTCCAAATAGTTCATGAACAATTAGGCCAGTTCTTTCTCATCACGTACATGTCAAATAGTTTGCAGAGTGCCTCCAGTCATGTCCCAGCAGTGCTCGAGTTCACCCTGTCCAAATGGGCATCACCAGGTTGATCCGGTCTTGAATCAGAGTCCCTATCATGAGAGTTCAAGCCTAAACTGAGATCCAGAGTGCTTTCATTCAAATCTTGTCTCACTACTCCATTATCATCCTGAGACCAGTCATTGATCATGTTATTAGATCAACACTTATAGCAAGACTTCAAACAATGAAATGACTCCACATTTGCCAAATTTCCTCACATAGCATGCTACATTTTACTAAAATTGAGTAAACTTTGACCAGTCCAACCTGTGTGAAGCTCAGTTGAGTTTCATGATCTTCAGTCACTTGTAATTTGCTTCCATAGTTAAGGGGGAAAAATTACAAGTGACATGAAACTCAAAACTGAGCCTCACAAAGGTGGGTGGGACTGGTCAAAAGTTTACTCATTTAAGTGCAGCAACCAAGGTCAAATAGCATTCATAAGAAGAGTGAGAAGACGTAAATATCCAAGAGGGTGCAACCACTGAACCAAAGAGAGGTTTAATACAGCCTACAAATCCACCTTCGATAAAAAGCAAAGCACTTTAAGCACATGCTTTACTCAATCGCATGGATTTACAAACATGTTAAACAATTATCATAAGAGACTTCCTAGAGACTCCAACAGAAACAATAATGATGCACATGAAATATGATTAACCATTCACCTGATCTTCCATAGGCATGTCATTGATGTCAGGCTTTTCATCAAATCCATCATTCTGCGGGATTGAGTCTGCTATAATTGTGTTAACTTCACTTGGATTAGATTCATCATCACCCTTCTCTTCAGTTTCTTCGGCCTCTTTCTTCTGTTCTTCTAACAAATAAACCTAGAGAATTAAAAAGAAAAGAAAAATAAATAAATGTTTTCAAAGAAAACGTCAGGTATGATAAATACAATCATTCAACACAATTTCAGAACCACCAATCACGAGACTTATGATGGTTCCTTACAATAAATATCCCAAAAGTTACATCTATTACTTCTTTTCTTCCGTCAAAGCACCATTTTATGCAAATTTGAACCTCCAATTGTAATTCCAGGTTACCATGATATCCCTTGACAACAATCAAGGACCTTCACACAAGCAATACCAACATAATCTAGAGAGTTTGACATGAGACATGGGTTCAATACAAAAGTTTATCCTGCAAAGTAGAAAATTATCTAGAGTAACATTTAAACTCAGCAATTGGCACAATGCATAGGATTTGGAACTGAATGTCTAAGACGTGAACTTGCTAAATGATCTCCAAGAAATATGCAGCCATATTAAAGGCAAAAACTAACACTGCCATATGGAAAACACTAGCACCCAAGGGAATTTTCTTTTACATGTTAGATTGCCACATATTAATTGAAGCTCCACATTTACCACTTACAAATATTACTCATGTCAAAGATAGATTGACATTTATCCATCAGTGAACCAAAACTTGTCGAAACAACCGTATCATTTGAACATCAAAAATGAAACTAAAGACATCAAAATGAAATAGGAAAAGATGTCATATTAACTGCAGTCCCTGAATATTTCTTTCCTCAATCTCAGTCCGAATCCACTATATCACTGTATACAGAAGTTTTTGCCTATAACTATGTGGCTATGTCCTATGACAACAGTGGTTGGACAACCTGTCTTTAGTCAAGGCATCACATATATTCGCACGTTAGATGGTCAAAACCTACACATTAAACTACATCACCATTCTAACTAAGGAGAGAGAGAAAAGGAGGCAGAAACCTTGACAACCCGGTATCACAAAACCTGCTTCATATCATAACTCAAGCCACATCTTGAAAACAATTATAACAGTTAAAAGGAAGCTTACTTGCAATGGTTGAAATCAATATCTTTTAACTGTTATTTAGGATGGAACAGAATATTACTGAAAAAACAGGGATTGTACACTTCTACCTCTAGGTTATCTGCATTACTGGATTATTTTGGTATCAGCATGATTTCCATGTTATGAAGAACTTTATGCCTGCCACATAAAGTCATCAT
This sequence comes from Erythroxylum divaricatum, assembly GCA_025434745.1. Classification (NCBI taxonomy): domain Eukaryota; kingdom Viridiplantae; phylum Streptophyta; class Magnoliopsida; order Malpighiales; family Erythroxylaceae; genus Erythroxylum; species Erythroxylum divaricatum. The sequence continues at coordinate 16,856,544 of JANTPM010000008.1, forward strand.
GCTACTTTTACCTAATAACATACAACTATAGGTTCAAGGCTACTAAAAGATAACTAGCCAGAAAAGCAACATAGATTAGAAATGCTACAAGATGATATTACAAAACTATAGAGGAAATGACATATCCGAAACCAACAAAAAAAATTGAATGCAGTCTCAATTTAGTAGTCTTATAATAAAGCTCTACATCTTTGTCAAATTTGCAAAAGCTAATGTACTATGATGGCGAAAGAGTTTATTAACTTAACCTTTCGAGCATTCAACTTAATCCCTACATTACAAAATCAAAGAATTTGACCCTTCCCAAATCATATACATTTAATGGTTCCATTATCTGTCAAAATACGGGTTATGTGGTTTACTTTTATTACCGCAAGGGCTTAATAAAATGCTTTGAAATGCGTCATATTGTATTTCCAAAGTGAAAGATAGGGGCTTATTCATCTATTTCCCTAATAATGATCATAAGCTTACATTTGTTCTTCATGACTGAGGACCAACTTTATTTGGCATGAACAAGAATATTAACTGACAATTTCTCCATAAAGCCCTCTTGATGCTCTGATAAATCTTGTACTGCTCTTTCATTTTCTTGGCTAAGAAGGGACAATTTCAAGAAGCTTCTGTGTTTTTTGATTCACTATAGTAGAGGAGAAATGAATGGTATAGTTTCAATATCAAAATGTTGGACTTTGTTGGGCTTGTACTTCATTGTCTTTCAAATCATCTTGATTATACTATTGAACCACCAACTTAATATAACATATGTATTACAAATAAAAGATCCATAATGTAATCATTTTAGCCCTATGTCCAAAATCTCTGCATAAACACTAAGGTCAAAAACAAACTTACAGTCTCACAATAACCTCACATTGATAAAGCTAAAAAGCAGCACAAAGAACCAAGTTGAAGTTTACCATCAATATGCACTTGGAACTGTCAATCACGTTTCCTGAACACAATCTATAACCGTCTTTCATCAGTCTCAAACGATGGATTACGTAGTCAAGAGCTTAAGAGAAAAATAAACATGTAATGGACATGCTTATGCATATAGATTCTAGAAGATTGAGCTAAAAGAATAGTATTGTGAGTACGTTCAACTCCAGAAGCAATGGACATTGTCTGACAATATTTTACCAGGTAAGATACTGGGTGAAGCACATTTTGAAAAGCTGTACCCCTTTGTGATAAACTAAACTAAAAAGAAAAGGTGGACAAGAAACTTAGTTTGGCCACAAAGGTTACAAGAACAATAATCTCAATTGAGATGCCCAAGCTTGGGAACTTCAAAGTGGAATGGAGAAGTGCTAAGCAGTTAGTCATTCCCATGAATTTTTCTCAGGTTGGAATGGCTCCATCAATGTTCATGAGTTTCTTCAAAAGGGTACAGAAATACAGCAATAGAACTCAGAGAGTGCCATTGTGAGGCAATATGGTATTAGATAGGATAACAAACCAGACTAATCATTGGCAGTCATGTCACTCTTCATAAGATTGTTGTTTGTTTCTGCTCAAGAAATTGATTTTGAACTTACGCCAACATTTTCACTTAAAAGGCTGCAGCTTTGGTCGAGTAGGCTTTTAAATGGTTCTTAAATTCTCAATATGCATCTCAATGGCTACTCTACAAAGCCTTTTCATGATCATGGAAATATCCTAAGCTGATAACATATAAAAGGGGCATGTTTACAACAATGCCAATTTGACGGAATAACAATTCATGTGATCCAAAATGCAAAGGATTTTGCCTAGTAAACATCCCTCTCCATAAGAATACATCCAAGAAGTGACTAAAATAAGCTTTGAGACACTATACACGGTTTAGAAGCATTTAAGTCTATGATCTTCAAATATTGTCAATTCTGAAATTATATAGCTATGCATAACCATCAGACTTACTTTTTCTACTAATGGGCATGATACTTTACCAAATAAATGAAATAACCAATAGAAAAGCACAAGGATAAGCTCCAAACTATCTGCTGCTCTTCAAACAAACAAAAGCACCACCAAAAAAACTCCTTATTGAAGTACAAAAAAGCTAAATATAGGAAAAGCCTGGTCTTTTCTAAAGATAAAAACATCAATGCAGAAACACCCAATTCTACCCGTTGGAGTAAATTCCACTGTTCATCCAGAACCTAGATCCCCAATTCCCTCACTCAATCAACAATTCGTCGGCAACATCAAATCATAAACCACAAAACCAAATGAGACTAAAAACAAGAAAACAACATTCAACCATAAAGAAAGCCCATTTCAAACTTTATAAAAGCCAAGAACCAGAAAGAGGCATCAAATACCGGAATGTATTTGAATTTACGCTTAGGGGCGGCAGGCTCCTCCTCCATCTGCGGCGGCGCGTGCAGAGAATTCTTGTTAGCATTGGAGTTATTGATAGCATTAGTGGGTGCTGATGAGTCCTTGTTGTTATTGCTTTGGCTCAATGGGGTCCACTTGTAAAGCACGAGATGTGAGCCGTTATTACCGTTACTAGTACCGTTGTTGCTGATGATGGTGTTCTGGTGATTGTGATTTGTATGATTGTTGTTGGTTGAGGCTGAAACATGGACCCATCTCTTCTTCCACTTCCTTACTCGACCATTGAACACGGTGGGCGGACCGTACCGGGTCGACGACCGCCCCAGTCTCGCCCCGACTCCCTCCATTCGGATCGCGTCACGATTGCTGCTTTTGCTCCTTTTAATTTGCTAAACAGAATTTGCCCCCCTTTCTCTCTCTATAAGAACAGCAGCTTCCCCCTCTGTCTCTCCTTGTTTTTTTCACTATTTTTTGGATTTCAATTAATAAAGAGAAGGGATTGGGCGGCGTATTGGGGGGCTTTTGGTAATTTCAGGTGGTAGTGGAATTGGCAGGATTGGATACGGAGGGAACAGTGAGTTCACTGATTTGGTAGGGGAATCCAGGCCATTGGTTGCAATATTGGAGTATTTTGAAGCTAATTGTGGGGTAGCCAACATTTTGATTGAATAATGATTGGTTTGTTCTTTCCCTAGGCTTGGCCAATTGAGAGTTGGAATTTGGACCAGAGGGGGAGGGGGCCCCTTTTCAAGCTTTTTCTTCTTTTACGAAAATGAATGTATTAATTCAGTTTAATTCTAATGAAAATTCTGGGGTTGATTGGAACAAAATTCAAAATAAAAAAAAAAACATCTTTTTGTCGTTGCCTTCTAGCTCGAGGTCAGCCAATAGGCCAGCCCCCCACCAATTATCAAGCTTATTTTTACTTATAAATCAATTGTAGGTTTTATAATTTAAAAAAGAACATGAAGCAAGTTTTTTTCTATATTTTTAATTTGTAACATATATATATTTAGGAATGAAACTAGGCAAGGTGGGATAGACTCAAGCAAAATTCAAAAAAACGTCATTTTATCATTACCACCTGACCTGAGGTCAATCAACGGGCCAAACTCGACACAATTGTCAAGCCTACTTTTACCCATAAATCAATTGTAGGTTTTATTAGTTAAAACAGAATGCCATATAAGGTTTTGCTATATGTTTAATTTGTGGCATATTTTAAACAATCTCTTTAAGATTGTATATTATCGGACTTTTTTAGACTCTATATTTTAGTGGGATTTCAATTGGGTGTTGACGATGATAATTTTATAAAAGTGAAAGAGGAAAATATTCATGAATTATTATATATAAATAAATAAGTCGTTTTTTAGTTTTATTTAATTTTTTATTTCTTGTCCTTCTAATGACTAATACATCTGCATTTAAATGAGCTATATGAACGTATGATGACGATGCTGTGGAGTGTTTGGTATCATCGTAATCTCAGAGTATGGCAAAACAAGACTGTTTCTCCTAGGTTGGTAGCTAATTTTGTCGATGGTTTCCTAAGCGATTGGCAAGAGGCACGGGAGATGTTTGAGAAGGCCAACACCTTGTCTGGCGATTTAAGAGCTATCTCTTCTACATGGGTTAGACCTCAGGAAGGGTTTCTAAAATGTAACGTGGATGCGGCGACCTTTAAAGAAAATAATGCCACGGGCTTTGTTGTGGTACTTAGGGAAGCATGAGGGAGGTTTGTGACTGCTATTTTAGGTTTTTTCCTACCCTATTTGACCCAGTTATGGCCGAAATTATGTCTATAAGGAAAGCTCTATCCTGGTTAAAAGATCAACAGCTTGACAAAGTTATTGTGGAGTCTGATTGTTTGGCAGTCGTCCAGTCAATTTTAGCTCCTTCGCCAAATCGGTATGAGATTGGAATTTTGGCTCTTGATTGTTTATCAATCAAGCGACATTTCCTTCACTTGTCCTTTCAATGGATGCGTAGGATTGCCAATAAGGCGGCTCATGCTTTAGCCAGGGTAGCCTTATTACATGCAAACCCATATCACTGGACTGATCGTCCTTTTTGCTTAGTCTCCATTTTAAATTCAGATAGTTCGAATTCTGTTACTGTTGAGGGTGAAAGGCTAGTAGGTTCCTGGTGTACAGGGTAAGCCTGTTGGCTTGGGTTAGTTTTCTTTGCCTTTCCTGCCTTTGTCTGTTTTGTGCACTAATTTCGCTTATCTTAAAAAAAAGTGTATACATATAGTGTGCCAATGGTCTAGGTGTAACATATAGTACATATAGTACTGTATACATGCACCATATAGTATAGTACATTTATTACTATAGTACATATGTAAATATATATGCATGGTATACATATGTACTATAGTAATAAATGCTATTATATTACTATAGTACATACGTAGCATGCATAAATGCTATACATAGGGTTATACTATTAGTACATGCATATATGTACCATGCATACACTATTGGTTACATATTGTACACATTATGCATATATGCATATGGACACATATATGCATAGTGTGTACCATTAAGGAGACTATGCAGATTGAATACACTATAGATGATGTGTACATATTACATAATGTGTACAGTTATAACTAGCTGGCTTTATGTACCTATTATCTATAAAGTCATTGTAACAACAGGTGCAATATTTATACACCATGTACATTGGCTATATAATGAGCTATATATATGTTATAACTATATATATTGCATAACTATGTAGATTATGTACTATATATGGCCATTATACCAAGTATGTACATATGATGTGTATATATAGTGGTAATAATTTACTATATGTGTGTGTACTATGCACACATATATGCATATGTACATTATCAAGCATGTACAACATTATTGCATATGTACAATACATGCATAATGCATGTGTACATGCATAGTGTATGGTAAACTATAGTAGTGTTGATGATAATGGGTAACATCATGCATGTGTACTCATAGCTCATTGGCATAAATAGTATACCATGATGTACTATTATGGTATACTAATACTATACCATACTATATACTAAATTGTTACCACTATATATACACATCATATGTACATACTTGGTATAATGGCCACATAACTGAATGCTAGTACTATAGTACTATACATAGTACACATGTGTACTGTACATATACATTGTACCATATACCATACATAATGTTATGCACACATGTGTACACTAACTAGCATATGTACGTACTAGTATAATACATATGTGTATCCCATAGTAGTATACTATTGTGTCATATGTATGCATATATAGTAGCAACTATATTGGTACATGGTAGTATGGTACAATTTATAATGTAGCAACTATGTATAACATGTTAATGTACCATACTATCCATGCTAATATGTATTTACATATTGTGGGTATAACTAGTGTTATACATAGTGTATGTAATAGTATAACACAATAGTATGTATGTTTGGTAATAACTATACATATGCTCTAGAATATACTGTGTATGCGTGGCACATGGGTATATACGTGCATAGTGTGTACCATGGCATATGTATACCCACAGTATATATACTATGTAACGTTTTATGCACATTTTTTCAATGTACATTTTCATGATATTTTATGGACGTTTGCTAAAAATGTCACAGAATGTGCATTTATGTGACGTTTTATGCTCGTTTCCAAAAAATGTCGCAGCATGTGCATTTTTGTGACATTTCATGCATGTTTTTTGAATATGCATTTTCGTTATGTTTTATGCCTGTTTCCAAAAAACATCACAAAATGTGCATTTTCGTGACATTTTATGCTCGTTTTTTGAGTGTGCATTTTCGTGATATTTTATGCACATTTCCAGAAAACGTCACAGAATGTGCATTTTTGCGATGTTTTATGCACTTTTTAAATGTGAATTTTTGTGGCATTTTATGCACTTTTTTAAATATGCATTTTCGTTATGTTTTATGCATGTTTCTAAAAATCGTTGCAGCCTATGCATTTTCGTGACATTTTATGCATATTTTTTGAATGTGCTTTTCCATGATGTTTTATGAACTGTTCTGAAAATGTCACGGAATGAGAATTTTTGTGGCGTTTTATGCACGTTTTCTAAATGTGCATTTTTATGACGTTTTATGCACGTTTCCAAAAAATGTCACGAAATATGCATTTTCGTTATGTTTTATGCACGCTTGCAAAAAAAGTCACAGAATGTGCATTTTTGTGACGTTTTATGCACGTTTTTTTAATGTACATTTTCGTAACATTTTATGCACGTTTCCAAAAAACATCACAGAACGTCCATTTTTGTGTTATTTTATTCAAGTTTTTTGAATGTGTATTTTCGTGACCTTTTATGCAAGTCTCCAAAAAACGTCGCAAAATGTGTATTTTTGTGACGTTTGATGCACATTTTTAATTGTGCATTTTCATGATGTTTTATGCACTTTTGAAAAAAATGTCAGAATGTGCATTTTTGGGACGTTTTATGCACGTTTTCAAAAAACATCACATAATATGCATTTTTGTGACATTTTATGCACATTTTTTTAATGTGCAATTTTGTGACATTTCATGCAAGTTTCCAAAAATGGTCGCAGAATGTGCATTTTCGTGATATTTTATGCACATTTTTTGAACGTGCATTTATGTGACGTTTTATGCATGTTTCCAAAAAACATCATAGAATGTGCATTTTTGTGACGTTTTATCCCCGTTTTTTGAATGAGTATTTTTGTGACGTTTTATGCATGTTTTTAAAAAATATCACAGAATATGCAGTTTCGTGATATTTTACGCTTGTTTTCTGAATGTGCATTTTTGTGACGTTTTATGCACGTTACCAAACATCATGGCGTGTACATTTTGGAGACGTTTTATGCAAATTTTTTGAATGTGCATTTCGGTCACATTTTATGGACGTTTCTAAAAAATGTCACGTTTTTCAATGTGCATTTTTGTGACATTTTATGCACGTTTTTCAATGTGCATTTTCGTGATGTTTTCTGCACGTTTCCAAAAAATATTACAAAAAGTGCATTTTCGTGACTTTTTATGCACGTGTCCAAAAAACGTCGCAGCATGTACATTTTTGTGACATTTTATGCATGTTTTTTTAATGTGCACTTTCGTGACGTTTTTATGCACCTTTCCAAAAAAGTCACAAAATGTGAATTTTTGTGACGTTTTATGCACATTTTTTGAATGTGCATTTTTGTGACGTTTTATGCATGTTTCCATAAAATGTCACAGAATGTGCATTTTTGTGACGTTTTATGCACGTTTCCAAAAAAATCACAGAATGCACATTTTCGTGATATTTTATGCACGTTTTTTGAATGTGCATTTTTGTGACGTTTTATGCACATTTCCAAAAAACATTGCAGCTTATACATTTTCGTGACGTTTTATGCACATTTTTCAAATGTGCATTTCTGTGACGTTTTACTCACGTTTCCAATACATGTAACAAAATGTACATTTTATGAAGTTTTGTGCACGTTTCCAAAAAATGTCACAGAATGTGCATTTTCATGACGTTTTATGCATATTTTTTGAATGAGCGTTTTCATGACGTTTTATCCAAATTTTTTGAATATGTCACAGAATGTGCACTTTCGTGATGTTTTACGCATGTTTCTAAGAATGTCGCAGAATGTGAATTTTTGTGACGTTTTATACTCATTTTTTGAATGTGCATTTATGTGCATTTTTGCGACGTTTTAAGCACGTTTTTTGAATGTGCATTTTCCTAACATTTTATGCATATTTCTAAAAAATGTGACAAATTGTGCATTTTTGTGACGTTTTATGAATTTTTTTAATTGCGCGTTTTCGTGACGTTTTATGCACGTTTCCAAAAAAACATCACAGAATGTGCATTTTAGTGACATTTTATGCACGTTTTTTGAATGTGCATTTTCGTGACGTTTTATGTAGGTTTCCAAACAACGTCGCAACATGTACATTTTCGTGACATTTTATGCAAGTTTTTTGAATATGTATTTCCATGATGCTTTATGCATGTTTCCAAAAAATGTCATAGAATGTGCCTTTTATGACGTTTTATGCACGTTTCCAAAAAACATCACCGAAGGTGCATTTTTGTGATGTTTTATGCACGTTTTTTAATGTGCAATTTTGTGACATTTTATGCACATTTCCGAAAAATGTCACAGAATGTGCATTTTTGTGACATTTTATACAGGTTTTTTGAATGTGCATTTTTGTTACAGTTTATGTACATTTTTTTGAATGCGCATTTTCGTGACGTTTTATGCGCATTTCTAAACAACTTCGCAGCATATAAATTTTTGTGACATTTTACGCATGGTTTTTAATGTACATTTTTGTGACGTTTGATGCACATTTCCAAAAAATGTCACAGAATGTGGATTTTTTGTGATGTTTTATGCACGTTTCCAAAAAAATCAGAGAATGTGCATTTTTGTGGCGCTTTATGCACTTTTTTTAATGTGCATTTTCATGACTTTTATGCACATTTCTAAAAAACGTCATAGGATGTGCATTTTTGTGATGTTTTATGCATGTTTCCAAAAAAAGGTCGCAGATTGTGCATTTTTGCGATGTTTTATTCACATTTTTTGATTGTGCATTTTCGAGGCATTTTATGCACGTTTCCAAAAAATGTCACAGAATGTGCATTTTTGTCACGTTTTACGCACTTTTTTGATTGTGCATTTTCGTGACGTTTTATGCACGTTACCAAAAAATGTCACAGAATGTGCATTTTTGTTACGTTTTATGTACGTTTCTAAAAATATCACAGAATGTGCATTTTTGTGACGTTTTATGCAAGTTTTTGATTGTGTAATTTCGTGACATTTTATCGATGTTTCCAAAAAATGTCACATAATGTGCATTTTTGTGATGTTTTATGCACGTTTTTTGAATGTGCATTTTCATCACATTTTATGCACATTCCTAGACAACGTCACATCATGTACATTTTTGCGACATTTTACACATGTTTTTTGAATGTGCATTTTCGTGACGTTTTATGCACATTTCCAAAAAATGTCGCAGAATGTAACTTTTTGCGACATTTTATGCGCATTTTTTCAATGTGCAGTTTTGTGACGTTTTATGCACGTTTGCAAAAAAGGTCATAGAATGTGCATTTTTAGGACATTTTATGCATGTTTTTTGAATGTGCATTTTCGTGACGTTTTATGCACAATTCCAGAAAATGTCATAGAATGTGCATTTTCGTGATGTTTTATGCACGTTTCCAAAAAACATCATAGAATGTGATTTTTGTGACGTTTCATGCACATTTTTTGAGTGTGCATTTTCATTACGTTTTATGCACGTTTCCAAAAAATGTCATAGAATGTGCATTTTCGTGAGATTTTATGCACGTTTTTTGAATATGCATTTTCGTGACGTTTTATGCACGTTTCCAAACAATGTCATAGAAAATGTACATTTTCGAGACGTTTTATGCACATTTTTTGAATGTGCATTTTCGTGACGTTTTATGCACATTTCTAGAAAATGTCACAGAATGTGCTTTTTCGCGATGTTTTATGCACGTTTCCAAAAAACGTCATAGAATGTGATTTTTGTGACGTTTCATGCACGTTTTTTTAGTGTGCATTTTCATTACGTTTTATGCACATTTCCAAAAAACGTTATAGAATGCGCATTTTCGTGAGATTTTATGCACGTTTTTTGATTGTGCATTTTGTGACATTTTATGTACTTTTCTAAAAAACATCGCAAAAATGTGCATTTTCGTGATGTTTTATGCACGTTTCCAAAAAGTGTCATAGAATGTGATTTTTGTGACGTTTCATGCACGTTTTTTTAGTGTGCATTTTCATTACGTTTTATGCACATTTC
>JANTPM010000008.1:16899418-16918972 GCA_025434745.1 Erythroxylum divaricatum
GCTCCCATCGCAACCAATGCAACTTCCTACTGCCATCCTCCTTTGTACCCCACCAAAATGAATTCATCATGCGTTGGAGTTCATCACACAATGAGACAAGTAGGAGAAACACACTCGTACAATAAGAAGGGACGACTTGAGCAACAGATTTTAGTAAGACCTCTTTCCAACTTACATAATTAAACCACAAAATATGTGCCACTTAATATCATTATCTAACATAATTGGTTTCATAGCTCACGTATTTGACTAATTATATATGTTTCTTTCAATTTACATCCATTTTCTTCACTTTTCATCAAACAGTTAAGCATGTCTGGTTGCATTTTTTTTACGATCTTTCTTTTATTAGTTGTCATAACATGTTCACAATCCTTTTTTTTGGTTGCCTATGTAACATGGAAGAAACACAATTACAAAACATATCCATAAAACTTGATTGATAGCTTGAAATCTCCCCTCACATCATGGAAATAAATCAAAATGTCAAATTTACCTAGAACCCACGACAATAATTTACTCCAGGAAGGTCAATTGGTAAGAAAAGAATGCCCTAATCTTGAAAACTCTGGTGTGGAGGATTGAGAAAGAGGCTCAAAATCAATTCGAACTTTGTTTTAAGTGATGACAGAAGCGCCATCAATAAGATTAATATCAGAAGTCAGAAAAGCTTATATTAAGGACTTTGTTCCAAAACTGATAAATCATAGCCAAAAGAGCAATTTAGCCCTTAATTTTTAGACTAAAATCTAAATTAGACCTTAACTTTTCAAAGAGTTCAAAATGAACCCTAACATTCATAAAACGTCCAAAATAAACCTTGATGTTTGGAAAATGTTCAAAATAGCTCTTAACTAGACGAAACAACTAACAGAGGCCTACCTCCGTTAGTTAAATAGTGATGTGGTATTTATTATTATCGTAATTTTTTAAAATTTTTATTAAAGTGGGACCCACAGTGATGTATGCTTATAACGCTTGTAGTACTTTTCCTTTCCCAAACCTAACTACAATGTTTATAGTACTTTTCCTTTTCAACCACTAACAAATTCTATTACGATTTCTATATAAATCCAGTAATTCAATCTCGTTAATTTTGTATATCCTTAAGAACACCACTTTCTCCAAATTTTCAGGAAGTTATTATATCATCCAAATCATGAACAAGAAAGGAATGTTTAGAGGAAGATGTGTTTTGGTTTTGGTTCTAGTGTTGTTTATTAGTACATGTAGTTTGGGATCATCTGGAAGTGATATTCTTATTTGGGATTATGTGAGATTACCAAAAAATAGAGGAGGATTGAGCTTTGAAAGTTCTTTTAATAGAAGTAGTGTGATTGTAGTAGACCAGAATGGTAGAGGAGATTCATTAATGGTTCGAGGTGCCATAGATATAGTTCCAGATTATTGTTGAAGATTGGTTTAAATTTTATTTTTGACTTGGTCTTTGGTTGTTACTTATTTGTTCCTTACTTTTTGGGGTTATGGGTAGTGATAAAGATAAACTAGTAAAGATAAGGATTATTTATTAGTAGCGAAGTAAAGATCAAATTTGTTATTTATTAAAAGATCAAAGTTATTATCGGTTATGATTTAAACTTATTGTAAAAGCCTATATAAAGGCATCAGTTTCAGGACAAAAACTAGTGTTTTAATTAGTGCATTATTTGGCATTTGTGAGAGTCTTATCCACTTCATTTCTTGTGCGCTCTATGTATCTCTAGCTTATTTGGTATCAAAACACGTTTTTTTTATCTGGGCCCAGTTTGAAGAGTTAAAATCAAAGAGAAAGAGTGAAACACCATGACCTCAAATGAAAACACCTTGATATTGCCCAGCTATCCATTCCTATCTTCAAAGGAGAGAAATATGAGTTTTGGAGCATAAAAATGAAGACTTTATTTAAGTCTCAAGACCTCTGGGACTTAGTAGAGAATGAGTTCCCAGATGATGAGATTGGATTGAAGGAGAATCAAAAGAAAGAATCCAAGGCATTGTTCTTTATTCAAAAACAATGCATTATAATATTTTTTCAAGAATTGCAACAGCTATCACTGTAAGGCATGTGTGGACGACATTGGAAATTGAGTTTTAGGGTTCGTCTAAAGTAATTATCATCAAGATCCAAACTCTTAGGCATGAGTTTGAAACCTTGTCCATGAAAAGAAATGAATCAGTACAGGATTTCCTATCTAGATTGGTGACTATCATAAATCAAATTAGAGCATATGGAAATCAAATAACTGATCAAACTGTTGTTTTAAAAGTTCTGCGAAATCTAACTCCCAAGTTTGATCACATTGTAGCTACAATTGAAGAATCCAAATATTTATCAAATTTCTCATTGGATGAATTGATGGGATCTTTGCAATCTCACGAGGCAAGGATCAATCAAATAGCTAAAAAGCATGAAGAGAAGGCATTTCAGGCGAAGGGGAATGATCTAACTTAAAAGAATTTGACAAGGCAATAGGAAGAGGTCATAGTAGAGGCTCATTTTATAAAAGAGGTCGTGACAGAATAGAGGTAGGGCTTCATAATAGTGATTAAAAGGGAAACAAAAGTAGCATTTAATGTTACAATTGTAAAAAGTGGGAGCATATGAAAGTAGATTGTTAGTTTAAGGAGAAGCGAGTGAACTTTATAGAAGAAGCTAATAAAGAAAGTAAGTTATTTATGGCCCATTATGATACTAATGAAGTTCAAAGTGATGTGTGGTTCGAAGATAGTGATTGTTCCAACCATATAGCTAGCATAAAATCAACAATTAAAGAGCTTGATGAAACTCAGAAGATGAATGTCAAGCTTGGAGATGACAAAAATATTCAGGTTGAAGGAAAAGGCATTGTTTCTTTTACAACAATCCAAGGTAACACTAAACTTCTGGACAATGTTCAATTTGTTCCTAGCTTAGCGCATACTTTGTTAAGTGCAGGACAATAGATAACTAGTGGCTATTCAATCCTATTTGATGATGAAGCATGCGTGATTAAAGATAAAAGGTCAGGTTAAATTATGGCAAGAATGCATATGACCAGAAATAGGATGTTTCCACTTGATGCTTCAAACCTAAATAATTATGCCTTGGTTGCTGGGGCATCAAATGACTCGAAGTTGTGGCACTTGAGGTATGGGCATCTTTATATCAAAGGTCTAACCTTGTTAGAGCAGAAAGGTATGGTTTTTAGACTTCCAAAAATTAAATCTCTTGTTTTTTGTGAGAGTTGCATTTATGGAAAATAAACTAAAAGGTCATTTCCAATTAGAAAGGCTAGGAGAGCTTCATCTTGTCTTAAATTGATTCAAGCTAACTTGTGTGGGCCTATGAACACTAACTCATTTGGACAAAGTCTTTATTTTTTGTTTTTTACTAATGATTTTAGTCACATGAGTTGGGTTTATTTTATAAAATTCAAATAAAAAACATTTGAGAATTTCAAGAAATTCAAGATTTTAGTAGAGAAGCAAAGGGAGTCTTGCATAAAATCTCTTTATACAGACAGAGGTGGTAAGTTCTTTTCAAAAGAATTTAATCAATTCTATAAAGAACATAGAATTAACAGTACCCTATACATCAAAACAAAAAGGGGTAGCATAATGGAAGAGTCGTATTGTTGTAGAGATAGCAAGAAGTTTATTGAAAGGCAAGGGATTTCCAAATCAGTTCTGGGCAGAAGCAGTTTCTACCCCAATGTATTTGTTAAACATTTTTCCTACACAAGTTATCTAGAATTAAACTCCCTGTAAAGCTTGGAAAACCTTCGGTAAGCCACTTGAAAGTTTTTTATTGTATTGATTATGCTTTGTTAAATGCACAAACTCATAAAGAATTGGATGAAAAAGTTGAAAAATTGCATTTTTATTAGTTATTGTATTGATTCCAAAGATTATAAGCTATATAACCCTTTTAGTGCAAGATGAGTGTTAGCGGAATTGTAACTTTTAATGAAGAAGCAAGGTAGGATTGGAGTGAAAGCAGTAGTAAAGATCAAGCTGAAGTTGTAGTTCCACTTCAAACAACTTCAAGTTGTCCCTTCTAGCCAACGATAAGTTGAGACAACCCACCAAATTCACATTGCACACTAATTTCACTGGTTTCAACCACTACAAATAGTAATGGCAGCACCATCATCAACTAAGTCTTCTAATGAAACACCTCTAAGGAAATTCAAAGTTTTAACAGAGATCTATGAATATGATGCATTTGCTTTACTTGTATCAGATCCTACAACAAATGAAGAAGCAGCAAAGAGGGAGGAGTGGCAAAGTGCAATGAAGGAGGAACTCATGGCTATAGAAAGAAACAAAACTTAGGAGCTGACTGATTTACTAGGAAGTGAAAATTTATTGGCATAAAATGGATATTTAAAACTAAGTGCAATGCAAATGGGAGTATACAAAAGCATTAAGCTCGTCTTGTAGCTAAGGGATATGCACAATAGCAAGGTGTTGACTTTGCAGTTGCATAGTTTGAAATGGTAAGAACTTTTCTGACTTTGGTAGCTCAATTGAAGTGGCATGTTTATCAGTTTGATGTGAAATCAACATTCTTAAATTATGGGTTAGAAGAAGAGGTGTCTGTTACTCAACCTAAAGATTTTGTAGTGAGAGGAAAAGAAGCAAAAGTTCACAAACTAAATAAGGCATTATATGGTATAAAGCAAGATCCTAGGGCATGGTATAACAATATTGAAGTGAAATGGGTTTGTTAGAAGTGAAAATTAGCCCACTCTTTACTTAAAGAAGATGGGCAACAATGATCTTCTTTTATGTTTTTTTGTTGATGATATAATATACATGGGTTATAATCACTCTCTTGTAGCTGACTTTAAATCTAGTATGATAAGTAAATTTGAAATGTCAGATTTATGTTTTGTTGCATTATTTTCTTGGCCTTGAAGTAATGCAAGAAGATGAAAAAGGAATATTTATTTCTCAAATGAAATATGCAACAGACTTATTGAAAAAGAGTCATATGCTTCATTGTAATCCAGCAGTTACTCCCATGAATGCGAATGAAAAGTTCTAGATTGAAGACAGTACTGAAAAGTAGATGTAAAAAGATTTAGAAGTCTAGTTGGATTTATTTAACTCATAGACTAGATATTTCATTTCTGTAAGTGTTGTTTCAAGGTTTATGAGTTGCCTATGACAACATCACTTTGGAGTAGCAAAACGTATTTTGTATTATGTTGCTGGAACCTTAAATTATAGGATCCTGTACAGTGAAGTTTTAGATTTCAAATTGCTTCGCTTTACTGATAGTGATTAGGCAGGCTCTTTGGATAACAGAAAAAACACTTTAAAGAACATTTTCACTTTTGGCTCAGGTGCAATTACATGGGGTTTAAAAAAACAATGACAGCATTATCATCCTCAGAGGTAGAATATATAACTACTACCTCCTCAACTTGTCAACGCATTTAGCTTATGAGGCTTCTTACAGCGATGCATCAAAAGCAATAAGGTGCTACTAACATTCACCATAATATAAAGTTGTAATTGCAATGACTAAGAATCATGTATTCTACAGAAGAACAAAGCACATAGACATACTGATTTGATGGCAAATGGTAAAATAGTTATGAAGTTTTGTAGAATAGAAGAACATATTTTTTATATATTCAATAAGGAGTTATCATCTCATAAGCATGCGAAGTTTAGGTCATTTCTTGGTGTATATAATTATGAATCAAGGGGAGTCATAAAGATTGATTTAAATTTTGTTTTTGATCTGGTCTTTGGTTGTTACTTGCTTATTCCTTACTTTTCAGAGTTAATAGTTTGTAGTAAAGATAAAGTAGTAAAGATAAGATTTGTTATTTGTTAAAAGATAACAGATAACTACATTGTAAAAGCTTATCTAAAGGCATTAATTTCAGAAGAAAAAAAATTGTGTAATATTCAACATTTGTGTGAGTCTTTTCCACTTCATTTTTTGTGTGCTTTGTATATCTCCGACAATTATAATATAGAAAGAGTCAAAATCTATATGATCCTGGGTGTTTACGAGTTTTGTAACTTGTAATGTTTTAATCTCTTTGTATCTCTCACTTTGTTCCTGTGCATGTTTGTGTTTTAACTCAGTATAGTAAAGTAGGAGACATTCGTGGATCTTTGAGCTTTTTCTAGTTTCTTATATAAACTTTCATGGATGTCAAGGAGAAGGTGTATGTGCCAAAACATAAGCCTTATATCTTATTCACTGGGCGAAGATCGAGTTTTTGAAACTGTAATTACTTGGCACAACAAAGCTTCTGATACTGAATATGGTAATGAACTTGGAACCTATAGATCAACATCAATCACTATAGATTATGGTTACTTCTATACAATTATGATCACTTTTGAGGTCAGAAACAAAATATTTGGAATCAGTTTGTTTGTTATGATTCAACTCGAGAAAATCTTTTTCTTTTTTTTATAATTTAGTAATTTGTTAAGTTCAAATAGAATACAATAGGAACATGTCCTGGAGCACCTGGAATAATGTAGGCAGTGGCACTTCGACTTTCGAGCAGTAATGCATTTTTCTACCGAGTTAAGATCCTGGGATCCTAGGACACACTTAGATGAGAAAAGGATCACATTATTACTACCAGTGTTTCATTCAGGCAACTTTAGATTTCATATTTGATAGGTTGCACTTTAATTTTTTTTAAAAATCCATATCAACAAAAAAAAATATTGCGTCAACATTTAATTAACAGAGTCCTAATGTTGTTGGATGTCTTGTCTAGTTAAGGGTTGTTTTGAACGTTTTCCAAATGTCAAGGTTCACTTTGAACATTTTGTAAACATTAGGGTCAAAGTCGTTCTTAATATTTTATAAACTCTGGACGAAGTAAAATAAAGTTCCTATTTTTTCTTATTTTTGGGCCCTCATATAAATAAAAATAAATAAAATATAGGTCCTTTTCATTGTTCTTTATGAGGTTAAAAGTAAATCCTATTTTATTTCATTTTTTTATAAGGATAAAAATAGGTCTTATTTTATCATTTATAAAGATGAGCCCTAGGCAGGTGCCTACCCAGCCCTTGCCTAGAATCGATCTTGATTAAAATTTATTTTAAACGCTTCAAAACGTTATGATTCAACTCAAATTATAATATAAAGGTTGAAGGCTAAATTGCTCTTTGGCCATAAATCATTCATCTTTTTAAATTTGAGCTTAATATCAATAATTTGGTTATCCTAGTTACTAAGATGGGCTGTCAAGAACTCATCAATGGTTCCAAGGACTTGTTCTCCGAACGATGGCAGGGCTAATGAGTGAGAACAGAGCTCTAAGACATCTATCACCTTTCAAAAGGAGATTGGTTTTTGCTACGTGGGCAACATTGGTGGTTATTGGTTAACCATGGACCAATCCCCACCCCAAAAGGGAGAAGAAAACAGCAGTGCAGGCATGTTTTCTTATTCATGTGTACTGGTCCTTGTTCCTTTCTTGGCTTGGATTAGAAAGAATATACGATTTAAACTGAAAGTTAGTTAGCCAATGAATAAACAAAAGAGAATAGCATGTAAGGAGTATAGGAAGCAAATAGCTTGTGTCCATTTGAAGTAAGATACCGCACTAACCAGACAAGTGAATGAAACTGAAAGGCACTGAGAACAGAAAAGGTAGAGGGAAGCACAATTTAGCATTCTTTCGGAAGATAATGATAGAAGGCATGTAAACAGTAACCTCCCTCTTTGGTTTTTCATGAAGTTTGGTCCTTGCTTTAAGAACTCAAGTGGTCTCTCTAAAAACTGGCCACCCCATGGTACATGGAGGTAACCCTTTCTTTCTGTATCTCAACTCATTCCATTTCAGCAAAATAGCCATTGATGCTGGACAGTCCCTTCGTTAATTACAGTTTTAAAACTGTGAGAACATTGATTGTGGTCCTTTCTTTTTCGGGTTAACAAAATGTTAATTAAAATCCTTTTCTACACACTGTGGAAAGCAGGTCTAGTCGGATCACTTTTTAGTCTTCTTCTTCCGTTCCTACTTCGGGAGGTTGAGAATGGGAGCAGTAGGTATGCTCACAGGGTGTTCCTCTTCTTTTATTCAACGAAATTATGGCAACCCCTTAAAAATCAAATCTTGGGTTTCTCTACCAAGAATGGCCTTGAAAGGGGTCTCTTAACTTCTTGCAGTGTTGTAATGCTACTGGAAAAGTGAATGATTGTGCTGCTTTGGAGGTTAGAACAGATTGGAAGAAACCCCAGTTGAGGAGGAAGAGGCTGGCTGTCGTTGTCTCTGGTGGAGACTTTAACTTTTGTCTTTTCATGAAGCTTGTCTTCAGGGATGAGTTCACAGAGATATTGTTGTTTTGGTTAAAATTAAAGCTGGTATAGCATACAACCTTTCGCTTTTTCAAAATTTTTACACAGGCTTTCCTAAAGACGAATGTTACTTATTAATCAAGCCTTCAAAAAGTTAGGACGTGTTTGTGAAAAATGATTTTAGAACTTGTTCCCGTGTTTCCGGAGTAATTTATCTGCAATGACTGAAAGTTCAAACGTTTGAACAGCACCAATTCTCCCTATCCTGAGCATCATTTTTTCAGAAAAATGGAAAGCTTCGTGTCATAAACTTGAAATGCAATTATTTCATTTAAACATCTGTGTTCCTGCAGCAAAACGAATGAATTTATTACAATGGTAAAGCTTCATCTTGACATAGGTAGTTTCAGTGCTCAATTCTCCTCAAAGATAGGACAAAAAGGAAAAAGAATTCCTTATAATACTTGCGCAGAATCCACTTCAGTCACTAGAAGAACCAATGGTCTGCTATTCTTTTTTCTGTACAAAATTGCAGCAGCAGCAAGCTAATTTCTTTAAAGTGCAGCTCTCCTTTGTAGATAGAACTAGAAAGATGGAAGCTTTAGGCTCACTGAAGTCAATGAGTCATATTTGCAGCTTTCAAGGGATGTACATACTACATCCGTGTCATGAATTGCAATTGAAAGCGGCAGTCAACTGGCTAACCTTCAGATCAATCTTATTCCCGATATCGCCTCTGCAATGAGAAGAAACTCTCCTCTGAAAAGCCTCGAACCCTAAAGAAATTTTCCCAGAAAAGGCTTCATGTTGCAATCCCTTTTTAGAAGAAAATTGGTTGGTTGTACGCTTATATGGACCAAACCATTTGGCCTGCATGTAACCATTTCTCCTCCAAGGCGGTACATGCAAGCCTGAGCTCTTCATGGATTCCCTTATTGCACTGCACATTAACCTCACCACCTGCTTTAACTCGTCAGCCTTTCCGACAAATACGTTCGGAATCACGTTCAGCAACACACCATATTTTATCGTGGAACGAGCAATTTCGAATTCTCTGGCGAGATATGCTTCCACAATATACCGGTCTCCTCCAACGTTTACATCCACATACTCGTAATCTCCAGCCGGATGCTTACCAAATTTCTCCCACCGGGACTTGCAGAGACCTATATGTTACACCAAGCAGTTGATTAGGACAAACTTTTTGTTATTGCCCTAAAAGAAATCACAAGATAACAAAAACAGGACACCCGAAATGCTAAAAGGTAAGCACTATAGTTAATCACCAGCATCAAAACCCCGATCACGCAAACGAGACATAAGCGCCCGTTTGAACCCTTGTGAGGACCTATCTCCTATTTCCTCACACGCAAGTTTTGCCTCGGAAGCAATCTTCTCCCTGATGTCAAGGTCTTGGTAGTTACTTAGGAACAAATTCTCCAACATAACCTTGGTGTCGGAATCGGACCAGCACATCTCTGAGTCATCGATCTTGTCGTTATCATTCTCAAGCCTTGATCTTTGGTCCGAATTAACAACAACGTCACTGTTAACGTAGTCTCGTTCAATGAAAGAGTTGACAAGATCTGAAAGATGAGCAGAATTTCCAGGAGAGAAGTGCTCACTGCCACTGCTCTCGCAGAGCCTCACACGAGCAGCTTCGTCGAATGCAGCAGCTACCCTCTTGAATCTCGCCATTTTTTTCAGTCTCCGAGATATTAACAGATTAAAGATGGTTCCGCTTCTCTGAACCTATATAGTTATGAGGAAGGAAGGAGAGATGAAACTTTGGATGTGGTAACTGTGTCGATAGAATTTGACATGTAGACTAAATGTCCATTAGTTTGAAGATGAAGGTATGGATGACATTATGAAGACATAATGTGTACAATAAACTGAGATTGTAGACCCACTCATATATACAAACGTGTAGAAGACGAGAGGGAGAGAAAATGTACGTGACCGTGGCTGCAACTTGGATTCAAACGTGGGGATGGACTATGAAGGCCTTCGGCTTTTGGAATGCGTCCTTATGAATCCAGTCCTGGTTGTGGTCCAGGTTCAGTGAGAGTGAGATCAAGTGTGCATAGTTTGTGGTGTTACAATTTTCATGAACCAACCTAATTAGCTCAATTGCTGATCAATTTACATTTTATATTTAGTTTATAAGTTTAAATCTTATTTAAAAATAAGGGGAACTTATTCTTCTTAAATATTATTAAATTTACTAAACTCTATTAATTAAAATTAGTCTTTTTTAGATATGGTATAAGCAGAGGTGCTGCAATGTCCAATTTACTCCTTGAGTCTACTTATGCCTTAATTGAGCAGATTCATTGAATCTTTAAAATGTGTCCACATACATTGAACTTGGGAGTGAATGATTGGAAACTACAAATTTGTAGTTGCGTGGAAGTATAAGGGCAAATAGAGATTGAGCAAGTTTGATAGGAAAGGTGTTAACAAGAAGTTGCTCCGACTTCAGATGACCCATTTGGAAATTGTATTTCGTCAGCACGTGAAAAGGTTGGATTTATGACCTTTAAATAGTCCTTTTCCCAATTGAATTGATGGCTTCTTCAACTATAAGATTTGGAAGATATTTTCATAATTGAAATTGTAACTCAAACTTTTATTTTCATTCTTAAAAAGCAAGAGCTCAAAGTTTGCCAGCATTTTATCTCTTTCAGGGTATTATGATATAAGCGGAGATTAGTTTAAATATAAATAATTTAAAGGTCTCTTTTCAAAATTGATAAATATAGATAATTTAAAGGTCTCTTTTCAAAATTGAAACCTTTATAAAAAGCTTTGAAGTTAAAAAAAAAAACTAAGATAATATAAATAAACTTTCTTATTTGATATACTTTTTAAGAAAATCCAAAATATTTTAAATACTATTAATATGTGGGCTTGCCTGACATAATAATTTAACATGTCAGCATCACCTAACCCAAACCAACAATTTTCATTATTGATAATAATAATAATAATAATAATAATAATAATAATAATAATAATAAAGCTTAATCACTAAAAGATTATAAACTTTACATAATTTTATAATTATAATTTAAATTTTAAACAATAGTAATTAAATTTTTAATTTTTTTCGATTACACCCCATTGTTAGTGTCTTGTTAATAAAACTGACAAGCCATATCAACAATATTATGATAAATATAGGATGTCATGTATCATATTAAATTCAATTAACAAAATTAAACAAAAATATCTTAACTTACCCTTCTCTCCTCTTTGTCATCAACTTAAAACCTAAGTTAATTGATTTGACTGAGTTGAAGTCCCTTTTCTTCTTCACTTGTTCGTTCCAAACATAGTCTCCATTATTTATGTTTGAAAGTTCTCAACCATTGCCCTGCCTAGATTTGTAAGGTTTATATATGTTTTTGTGTAAATATCAGTTTTAGGTTTACATGATTTCCCTTCCTTGGTCTCTCAAACTGAATTACTAATAACTAATTTAATTTAGTTATAATTTTATGAAAATTATAATTAAATTAATTTAATTAGAATAACAATTAATTTAATTTTCTTAATATCTCAAATACGTAATATCTCACGTGTGATTTATTATAGCTAATATTGTTTTCTGCGTCAACTTCGTTAATAAACATACTAATATTGGAATATGTTTGAGAAAAATTAAAAATTTAGATATTTAATTGTAATTTTTTAAGGTTGGGTTATAATTATAAAATGAAATAAGATTTGAATTTTTTTAGTTAATAATAATAATATTTTGTATATGAAAAAAGAAAATATATTAATTAATATTGAATAGGAGAAAGGTAAAAATAAAAGAAAAAGAAAAACACCGAGTGAAAGAGTTACTTTGCCTCGAAATGCCCAAAAGAGATTGTCGTCAAAGAACCCTTCTCTGATTTATTATTCCCATCGTTCAATTTCCACAATTTCAGCTTCCTCCTCCACTTCTTCACCATAATATACACATTTCAGAGACAATTCGAAAAGGTTCCTTTGTTCTTGTCCTTTTAAATTAAGAAAAATCATCTTCATTTTGAATTTGTCTACTGTGTTGTGTTTCTCCTGCCTGTCCGTAGTTGATTTTTGTTTCAATTTTCTAGTATCAATTCGTTGGAAACCTTGAGGTTTTGGATTGAGATCTTCTTTGGCGGTGTACTCAGATTTTGTTTGATTGAAAAAATACATAGTTAATAGTAGAATCGTGCTGGGTTCGTAATGGATGATTTGATTTTTCATTGTAGAATAATGCTTGATTATGGTTTCTGTTTGATTTTGTCTTTACAATCCGGTTGGGTTAATAATTTGTTTGGCTTTTCATCTGTAAGTGTGAGATCTGTGTGCTTAACGTTATTGTTGTTCCCTGGTTGAATGCTATATTTCTGTGTACTTCTTTTGTTTAATAGTTTGTGAGGTTTATTGTTGGCTCCTGTTTTAGTGTTACTGCCGTTTAGCAAGGATTGAATTCACTGCTACTCACCAATTTACAATACTGGTTAGTTTTCGTTTTCCTTCCAGCAAATCTTGATTCAAATTAACCGAAATTTGAGTCCTGTTTTGGGAGAGAATATGAGATAAATTTTCATGCCTAGTGTCCTTGGTACCTCTTTCAGCAATGCCCCTCTTCCGTCAGAGGCTATATCTTCATGTTTCTATTTAAAAGTTCAAGTACCTGACATCCGAATGCACATCTTCAAAGAAACCATACCATTCCTGTGTTGCACTTTCCTTTTGATTTGTAAGATTGCAATGCATCTTCTTTCCGTTAGTTCTATCTAACAGAAGTTTAGAGTCAATTTTGTCACAAGTGTATGTTTTTCTTAGTGAACTTTCTTTTAGAACAATTAGAGCCATTGCCTGTCCTTGATTTATTATGTACATTGTCTCCCTTCATGTACATTGCCTGTCCTTGCTTTATAATGGCCTGTATGTTGAAGAAAGATGGCTGCATCTGATTATGTACATTGTCTCCCTTCAATTCCACTTTTGCCAAATTCTTTAAATATATATATATATATTATTTTTTTTTTTTTTAAATTCTTTAAATGTATTTGCAGGTGCATTGTTAATATGTTATGATCCTTGAACATCATAATTGAAGACACTTTGTTGAAGATAATCTAAGAGAGGGCAGAGAAAGAATGGCTGATGGAATTTCAAGCTTCTGGGGTCCAGTCACATCCACTACCGATTGTTGTGAGAAGAATTATGTCCATTCTTCATATATTGCAGAATTTTTCAACACGATATCCAATATACCTAGCATTCTTTTTGCACTCATTGGCCTTATAAACGCACTAAGGCAAAGGTTTGAGAAGAGATTTTGGGTTCTTCATCTATCCAATATGATACTTGCTATTGGCAGCATGATTTTCCATGCCACGTTGCAACTTGTGTAAGTATGAATCTCTATTTGGTTGATGTTTAAATGCTTATCCTTTTTTTTTTAAGAGGAGTTTTTTAGAACTTAAATACGCAGCATGTACAAGTGGTTTTAACTATATGCTAAAAGATTCAATCCAAACCTATGAGTGAATAATATGAACATTAACATGACAACATCAGCCACATTTTTGAAAATATCTTTGTCGTAATCTGAACTATTTCTCTAACTCCAATTGTTTTGCTCTTTTTCTCAAAATATTTGCTTTCTGTACATAAAGATTTTATTTTAGCAATTCTGTTTCATGTCATCTGTGGGCTTTGATGCGAGAAACCCATTGATGCTTTTATTTACTCAGAGGGACAGCAAGATTGACTTTGCAGTGAATTCGTATTTGCCTAATTCATTGTTGTCAATGTTGGAGCTTCTGAGTTCTGTAATCATTACTGAGGTACTTACAATGAGCCGGTGGTTCATTGATGGAGTTTAAAAGTTTTTTCCTCCACACCCTGGTGGAGTCTTTACGCTGTCTAATGTAGCGAAAAAGGATCAGAAACTTGAGATGTTGGTGAAGGAGTTAATTCCATTCCAATTTGCTCATACATATACGGGAATTTATGATGGATATGGTATGTGATAGTTGAAATTTTGATTCATTTCTAGTGAACGGGAGGGGGATAGGATGGGGCAGTTTTCTATGTTCTAGTAGTTCTGCCTGTTGAAGAGGAATTGTTTTGTATATATTGACTTAAAAGCTCACTATGATTCTTATATGTCTATGCTGTGTTCATCACGTTACAATGTGCCAGGGCTCTTGCTACCTACCCCTCTAGATAGTTTACATGCTTGGTTTCTTTCTTTGGGTATAATCACGAGAGTAACCAATAACAAACAAGTGGTGGTGCCATAGATATTGATCTTTCTTGTTTTGGTATGTATAATTTGTGAGATGATATAGTGGAATCCATTTTCAGGCAGCAGCAGAGTGATGAAACCCCAATGGTGTGGGAGATGCTGCTGTATATGTACATACTCTACTCACCAGATTGGCACTATCGCAGCACTATGCCCACCTTCCTCTTCTTATATGGTGCTGTGTTTGCCGCTGTCCATTCTGTGGTGCGGTTTAAAATTGGCTTCAAGTTGCATTATGTGCTCCTCTGCCTGCTATGCATTCCTCGAATGTACAAGTATTACATCTATACTAAAGATTCCTCCGCTAAGCGGTTCGCAAGGCTGTATGTGGCTAGCCTTTTTATTGGTAGCTTATGTTGGCTTTTTGATCGGATTTTCTGTGAGGAGATAACCAGGTGGTGGATCAATCCTCAGGGTCATGCTCTGTGGCACTTACTTATGGGCTTCAACTCTTATTTTGCAAATACTTTCTTAATGTTTTGCCGCGCCGAACAACGAGGATGGGCTCCAAAGATTGTTTATTTTCTGGGGATTCTTCCATATGTGAAGATTGAGAAGCCAAAAGATCAATGATCATGGAATTATAGTTTTTCTCCTGTTAGGAATTCTTCTAGGATTTTGAAGTTTTGACAGTTAAGGAACAGAGATGATTTTGTTGAATTTTTGCTTTATGGGGGCTCTTAAGAAAGAAAATGAGATACCAAAATTTTTAACCGTACGAGTAGATTATGTACTGTATTATATGCTTTGTTGGACTTCTGATGTTACAGTAGATGTCATTTCTTTTCCTCAATCCTGTTATCGTGTCAGTGCCAAGATACTTGTAATACTCTTTAACTTTGTTACTAAATTTTGGTGAGAATCCAATTTTGTTTCCCTGTCATTCTTGAGCTATTACATTGGGTGGTTATTCAGTCGTTTAAAATCGTTTACTTTGTTTTGACCCCATGACTTTTACTCGTTGTGTTTTGAGTATCGTTGACATTGCTTCAAATACAGAACTTTTATTTGTAATATATGGCGAACCATTTATAGGTGAAGGGCTCCGCTTGTTCTCAAGTATGCAGAATTTTGAGTAGGGGGAACATAGCCTTTGATAGAGGGGCAACTATAACATGGGACGTATTCCTCTGTCCCAAAATGTCCTGACCCTCTGTCCCTTTTATATCTAAGCCATGAATTCCTCTGTCCTAAAATGCCCTGGCCTTCTGTCCCCTTTGCATCTAAGTCATGAATGAATGACTTAGATGCAAAAGGAACAAAAGGCCAGAATATTTTAGGACAGAGGATCTCAAATACCACCACCACCATATCTTACACCAAAGCAGTTCATCCATTTTGAACTTAGCTTCCACATGTTATCATTATGATCATTACAAAGTTTCAAGTATAAAATATATAGGATCGTGTCGACTTCCAAAAAATTCATAATCATGTCTAAGAAGTGCCAGCGAGTCATATTTGACAATAAAAAGGACATAACTTTTAATATATCTTTAGCATTTGAAAAATCACAAGGAATTCCAAGTTAAAACGAGTTGGCGAGAACCATAAAAAAGTGACTTGGTGTCAATAAGATCATAGATGATCCTGTCTATCCTCTCCGAAAAATTAATCATATGGCGTACAGCAAATGTCAAAAAACAATACACTAAAATGAGAATCTCATTTCTAGCAATCACATGTGCATAAAAGCCTAAGTTACCAAACTACAATGGAAACTGTATCTCTCCGTTCCTATATAAGAAATTGCTTCCTTTAAAATTTCAATGGCTTCCCTTCTTTGTTTTCAGACTGCTTTGAGTTGCCTTTGCCCCACCTCTCATTAACTCGTGACAGAATAGAATATCAGATGTAGAAAGGAGAGGAGGAGGAGGAGGAGGAGGCGGAGGAAGACATGCACTCCACTCAAGTAAACGCTTATACTTCTTGATAAACACCACAAAAAGTGCAATCAGTAGCACTTCAAACGGGATGACAACACCATATACATATATCCTTTTTCCTTTCAATTGCTAGATCACAATTTGGTCTGCCGAACGTAACTACAATTTAGCGGGCACTTACACAGTTAGCTCAAGAATGTCCCATGACCCTCTCCTGAATTATTTTCCCCAGCTTCATGTATATAGCATGCTGTTCTTCAATTGTTAGATTTGTCAGTATCTGCAAAACCAACCAAGCACTTATACATAATCACCACATAATCTAAGCAGGAAACGCGCAATATAATTTTAGCAACTGCACGGTTTACCTGTTCCAAGATCATTTCAACTGAGATGCTCTGAGGAACGACAAATGATTGATGATAAATGTACGCAAACACAGCCATTACCATCTACATTAACCAACTATATCCGTCAGATTCATGCATGGATAAAATATGATCACTAAGAAAAGCTGCATTATTTACAGTCAAAAGACCTCAGTTTGAGGGAAACACCAAACTAAAGCCAGTGGCATGCAGAATGTAGTGTTTTTTAAAGTTTCCCATCAATTACAATAAGATGTAATTTGATGTTAAGCATAAATACAATACAAGTAAAGAGAAACACTGTGGTCACCGAGATAATGAAAAAGAAGGGAGAAGCAACATTATAGCAAAGCATGGTCTCCTTGGTATATGTTCTGAAAGCTTCAGTTCATAACCACAAAAATGATCGCACGGCTTTTTTTGTTTAATTATCACATAGGTCCTTACGCAAATTCAAACAAGGTGGCATAATATAAAATTACATGCAGTAGAATCTGCAGACTTTGACAATAAATGCCTATACAATTGACAGCAAACTGCACCAGCCATATCATCAACCAGACTATAATATTCAACGGGACCATTATTTCCAACTTCACATCTTGAACAACAAAAGGTATACGCTACAAGAGCAGACTCTTCTGCTTTTTTTATAAAACCATTTATGAATTATTTGGTGAAGCAGGCAGGTTAGCTTAACGCAGTTAGGCCATGTAAATACACTTGCTGTTCAGAGAAGGAAAGCATGCAAAAAGACAACACAAGTAGATATGCAAACGAGGCTTTGACATAGAAACCAAAGGAAAATGTTGGACTGCAATCTTCAACAAGGTTGTATGACAAAGACTAAAGTAGAAAACTCTAAATCAGCAGGCAGTCACAAGTAAACCCTTTAACATGTCACCTGGCAATCCATTCTATCTGTAATTCCACCATGACCAGGAATGCTATCACCAAAGTCCTGTCAAGCATGGAAGGAAATTAGCAGGCAGTGTCATCATTCATGGATTTCAGAGTATGCCATGCCTTTCAACAATTTTACCAGTGTTACTTAAGGGAAGATAAGACTATCAAGTGTGTACCTTAATTTTGAAAGCTCTTTTGAAACCACTAGCAAAAAATCCTCCAAAAGGAGCTATGATGGATGCAAATAATCCAAGCCACAAGGCATGCCATTGAACTGGTAGAATCGATATTTCCTTCCAAGGAAACTGTTAAGAAGAATAATCGAGAGTGGATAAATACCAACAAAAAGCCCTCAAAACAGAGAAAATAGATTCAGAATCAGAGAAATCAGAACAATATTAGCTCACAACAAACTCACCCACTGAGGAAGCCAACTTGGTAGTGTCCAGTATTCTGGCTTAAACAAGGGCCCAGGATCACATTGAAGCCAACCAGTGGATAAGTCCTGCGTGAGAAGAAGTTCCTTTAACAACTTGCATAATCTACTTTGATCACGTGAAGAAAACTATTAGATAGAATGAATACCTTTCTTGGACATGTCAGCCACTGGAAACGTCCCATGGCATTTGCAAGCTACATAAACAAGCAGAAAAGATTAGTTAAAGTCTAGATTCTTTTTTAATCCATTCAAGGCTCTCCACACTCAAATGCAAATGGAAGATGGGGTAATCATAACTTCCAAGAGCATGACAACTGAGAAGTGCTATACACAAATGAACACTAACTATGGAATCCGCAGAAGCACTAGCCTAAAGCAAGCAGTGAATAGTACCTTCTAATCCATAAAACTCGACCATTTAATCAAATGAATCACATAACAGCAGTTTGTTTAAAGCAAAAACTGGTCAACTTAGAGATAGAAAATCTTCAGATGCCCTTTAACTAAAAAATGGCATACCAAAAAGATCCAAAGAGAATGTAAAGGTCATTAAGATTTCACAGTTATCACTTACATTATCATTTGTGCTTTCCTAACAGTTATTTAGGAAAAACTACAAGACAGATACAGCACCAATAGACTAGTAAAACACTTGTGGTTCCACTAAAGTGGTAACATATGAACAGAACTAGTTCTCAAATTGATAGTATAGCAGGAAAATATGTTACCGCAACTATGACTGGAAAAGGAACAAAATCTTTGCTTACCACAAAAGCAGAGATTATAGTAGTGACAGATGCTCCAATAAATCCCTCCCAAGTTTTCTTCGGAGATAACTTGATTAAAGGGGTTCTTCCAAAGAAGAAACCAAAAATATAGGCAAATATGTCATTAATGACGATAAGTGATGCTGGGAGAAGGAACCTATAATTATGCTCAAAATCATTAGTTGCAAAGCATTGATACTTCATCATACAATTAGCAAGTAAGAAGTTTAGAATCTGGTTGTATGAAATGGAGCAATAACTAGAAGCACAAGACAAAGAATGCAGAATACATAGAGACAATGCTGAACTCAATGCACAACTGGTAAGAATTCTCAAACAGTCATTAGTGATAAATATATCTGCGGCAAAGTTGTTAATCATGACAAGTTATAATAAAGAGAGAGAACAAATAAACAAGAAAGATTGCAAGCAATTGCCAAAAGAGACCATGGTTAATGAAACAGGATTCCTAGGTCACACACAGTGATATTGAAAATCTAGCTATTGTTACTTGTCATGAGCAGCAAAATGAAAGAGATGGCAAGAGCAAAACAATTTAAGCATTCTTCAGTATAGCAGAGAATAGAATTAATCTCTTGCAGAGGCCATATA
>JANTPM010000008.1:16929731-16940000 GCA_025434745.1 Erythroxylum divaricatum
ACAAAAGAAGCTGAGGTAGAAAGACTTCAAATACATTAACTAGATCTGCAAACCATTTATTGGAATGGAATAATGAGATTTAATTCTTATAGTTCCTCCTCATAGCAACACTTGTCAAGACTGAATAAAAAAACTTAGTGACTCCTCGCATAAAATACAAATCTAATACAGAAATAGGCAATTAGGAAATTCTACCAAACATAGGGCTCCAAATTTGATTGATGACATCTAAACAAACTGAACTGGACCTGAAACAAATGATACTATTTTTGTTAGAAGCTTAGAGCTCTAAGCCACACCACACAAAACTAGAAGCACACGTAAGGATGAACAAGCTAGCAAGCAACGCCAAATGCTTACATTTCATCAATATTTGGATGGTATATCTTGTTCACAAAGCCAATGGATAGGGATTTATAAGGATATGCATCGGGAAGTTCCACTCTTATGCTCCACAGTCCTCCCTCATAAGGACCTGACATATTCCAAAAACATAATACCACAAAGAATAAGAGACCGTGTATCCATTATAAACCTTGCCAAAAGCAATCTTCCTACACAGTCCATCCTTAGAGGAAATCAGCGAACAACAGAGTTGCAGCTCGTACCAACAATTAAGACAGAGAATGAGAATAGAAGTCACTGAAATCTAAGTTAATTGACATCTTTGTACACACATCGAATCTTCAATCATAATATAGAACCTATTAAACTTCCCCAGAAAAAGGAATCAGTTCACGTGTGTGTTCAAGTACTAATCTAGAATGCACAGTCCATAAAAAATTCAATGAGTTTCCTTATTCAAAAAACTGGAACGAAACCAACAAAAGAAAAATCCAGAAAGGAATGACCAATGAAAATACAAATCTAATACAGTGAACCAACAAAAGAAAAATCCAGAAAGGAATGATGAATGAAAATTCAATTAAACAGTTAACCTCAAAACAAACAGATCAATTGTAAATGGGGAAAGAAAAGAAAAACAAGACATAGGTGTTGAAGATTTTACTCTCTTTAGGTCCACTGAATTCCACAAAGAACTCTTGCATGTTATCATTCACAATCTCCACCTTGAAGTCAGTCATCAGCCTACACATTTCACATAAATCAAAACCCCGAGACGATGAAAAGAAAAATGAAGAACAATCCCATTAATCCAAAAATAGAAAAGAATCCCATAAGCAAAATTACAGTTTCATTAAATCCATCTCTCGGCGTTTGCTTGGAGAAGACACTTTTTTCGTTAATTTTCTCTTCTACGTTTAAAGAGAAGACAACAAGATTGAAAACAGTAATAAAGAAAATTCAAGCAAGGAAGTAGCGACAATTTTCCAGCAGAAAATAAAATACTTACTTTACTGTGGAGACGATCTTGTTGGGGAAGAAGGGCAGCGTGCGAGAGAGAAGCGTAGAGAGACTACCGAGAGAGGAGTGAATCTGTTGAGGGAGAAGGGCAACATTTGTTAGAGAGAACCAGAGCCGATGACTGCCGAGAGAGGAGCGGGGTAATTTTGGGTTTGGCGTTGTTTCTTGTTTTCGGAGATATCGACAAGCGTTTCTGTCCTTCGATTTTCAGAGGAACAAAAATACCTGTCCCTATTATCTGGAGACAAAAGACAAAGTTTTAGAAACAATAACCAAACACGGATAAGAGACAGGATTTATTTGTTTTGTCATCTGTCCCCATTAAAAGGGATAGTAACCATACACGGGGTTTTGAAATTCTCCAGAGAACAAGTACAATTGTGATGTTTAGACAAATGAGTGTTAAATTCTTGATTTTGTTGGCTACCCATGTCCAAGGTTTACAACTATTTAATGGAAATTCCAGCCTGCAGGCTCTACTATATGCTTCTCGGCACGAACCTGAACTTGATCATGGTATTTGAATCGCCGGTTAGCATCCTCATCATGTGTTCGCAGTGGTGAGGTCCATGAAACCACCATTCAGGTCATCTATCAACAGCTTGCCAATGGTGTTCCTGTCGCCTTCCGCCAATGCCTTGTATAACTCATCAACAATACTCTTGTTTTATGTTTCTGGGTTCAAATCTGACATGGGTTTTGATGCAGTTTTTGTGGCAAACACCATTTTTCTTGTTTTACAGAAAAAATCTGTACTTTCAGGTTTTGAAGATTTAATCCCTGTTATTCATCGGTTTCTTTCCTTCTGGCTTTGTCATTGCTTTCCCAATAAGGAAAGATAAAGTGAGTTCTTGATGGACTAATCAGTTGATCTTGGAAATATATAGATAAAGGAAGATGGAAGAAGTAAAAGAGATGGAGAAATGAGAAGAAACCTTACTTTATGGCGGTTTGGATAGGAGAAGAACACCGATCAGTCTCATTAATGCAGTAAAAGAAGTTGATGCAAATACTTTAGATAAAAGATCAGTTTACGAATCTTTAAATAATGTTGGAAAATTTGAAATCGTTGATGATAATGAGACATAACCTCCTTCAGAAATACGATTTTGATTCTTATTGTTATTTTAATATTTATATTAGACTTTTATTTATTTATTATTAATTTATTATATAATAATAGGCATTGATGTATTCTTATTTCAATAATATATTTTATTTTTACTTATTCTTATAAGTTTTACTTCTAATTTATTATATACCGATTTTATAGCGGTTCATTACTGGTTGAACCTCTAAATCTTAAACCTTTCCTTCGACCGATTTAATGTCTGGTACGATTTTTAAAACATTGATAGTGACTAATTGAGTCTAGCCTTAGAAATGAATTAGAAATAATGGACATCCGTGAGAATGGCCTTGGTTCTGGTTGCATAAACATAATTAATTAAAGAAAATTTTAACTTATGTATGTTTAACTTATAAGATAAAATTTAAGTTTCAATATTAAAATTATAAAATTTACATTGCATTTATGTATTATTTATAAATTATTCTTAATCGTTGCTCTAATAAAATTAGACATTAATATAATAAAAAAATAACATATAATCTCATAAATTAAAGTATAAAGATTATTAAACAAACATGTGAGTGCTTGTCAAAAATGAGCTCATTAAACTGATCCGATCCATCATGACAATTCTTTATGGAACATTACTTACGTTTATGTAAAAATACTCATCATGATGATTGTATAAACACCCAACAATCAGATGCATGAGAGTCTATTGCTTTTAAAGACGAAGGAGAAGAGGAGAGTGATTTGGGGATTTCAATCCCAAAATGAAAGTTTGACATGTATAAATATTTAGGGTTTATGTCTTATGTGACAAGTTATGTCACCAATGTTAACAGAAATGATTACGTTGGGCTAAAATTGAAAAAAAAAATAAAATTTTGAATATTTAATTATCACTTTTTAAGTTTGGACAAAATTGAATACATTTTGAGAATTTTTTGTAATTAATATCCTTAATTAGATGACATTAACTTTGGTTTTTGTATTTGATCATGAAATGTGTTATTGCAAAGAGCTAATTATTTTCGTTGATTTATAATTTTGATAATTAAGAATAACACTTATATCATTTATAAACAGCTTATTTCTCTGTTTGCAACCAATTTTCTTATGGAATGAAGGCATAAAGTTAGACGTAGTACTAAAAAAGGGAAGATGATAAATTATAAACGGCTCTAGTGACTAGTCATCTGCAATAATAATTTTATTGATAGCCTTGTGTATGAAGGAAGAATAGATTGCAAACTTTGCTTAACTCGTTAGTTTTCGATTATTCCAAGCAGATGGCTTATAATAATTGAATCCTAGTCATAAAATGTGTATTTATGTTTAAAGTTTTAGTTCAAGATTGTATTCACTGTGATTTTTTTCAGATGAGATGATTAATGTTTGACATATGTTTAAAAGGTGTAGTGTGTCCATTACACGGCAAAAGTTGTTTCACAATTTTTTTATTTATTATATACTATTTCTTTTGAAATTTTATAACTTGTGAGAGATTGTTGGAAATTTGGCTTTAAATTTTGGTAAGTTACAGGTTTCATTATTTCAAATTGATGAGTCAATTATATGAAGATTTAATCAAGCTCTTATACTAGAATTGAAATAATTAAATTCGACTCAAGCAAATAATTTAATGTAATTGTCATAAAATTTTAATTTAAGTTTAATTTAATTAGTTCAAGTTCAGTTTAAAAGCTGAGTTGAGGTACTATATTAATGATATTTGGTTAGTTTATATCTGATGTTTATATTGTGTGTACTTCGTCATTATTTTCTAATCAAAGCCTAAGAAAAATAGCTTTTTTAAACAAAAAATTAAACTGGTTTTTCTAGGAATTATAGAATTTTTAAATTTTTTATTAAACTACACGAGAGATGTGTATCTTTTGGCCAAATAATTAATGTAAATTCGAGCATAGAAATAGAAATTCTTCTAATAGGTAATACTAATTCTATTGATGTATCATTATTTACATGTGATTTGTATATTTTATAATATGAATTTTAATGCCTATCTTTATAAATTATGCTTCTTATGTTCATTGTTTCTTTAGTTGAACAAGAAAGAACTTTACTTGTCTGATGTCTTCTGATCCATCAAATTTGCATAATTTTGACTTAGTGTTTGAAGATGTTCTTTCTGTTGACTTATGCCCTACAGATAGTCACTTTGGTTGTAGTTTAATAACAAATTATTTAAAGATATGTTTATTTTGTACATATTTAAATGTATGTGATAAAGTCTATTAGATAACTATTTGCAAATGAAATTATAATGAGATTATAATTATGAGATTCATATTGTATTTATGTATTATTCCTAAATATTACTAGTCATTGTTTTATTAAGATTGGACATTAATATAGTGTATAAAGACGAGCATACATTTTGTTTTTCCTTACGAAGGAAATAGTCAATCTCATAGGTTAAAGTACAAAGATACTTAAACAAACGTGTGGGTGCTTGCTAGAGAATAAGTTCACTGAACAGACCTAATTTGATAAATCTATTTGGAATATCTATAGAATTCTCATTGTGATGATTGTATAAGTGATCATTTGACTTTAGGTCATCAAAGTTATCTTGTATGAGAATCTATATGTTTTGATACTACATATGATCTATTTAATCATAGATCGTTTAATCGGTATCCATTGGATATAGCAAGAATTATATGGAAATAATTGAATGATCAAGATAGGATTCATCATCCTGAAGTAATTAGGGATAATGTTCTATTGTTTTCGATTATTATTGATGCAGGAAATCATTGGTCAAGGTGAAATGACGCTTTATAAATAGTTTATAAATGTTATTAATTGAATCAACAGCTAATGGAGGATAACTAATATGCTTAAACTCAAAATAGAGTAGACGTTATTTCATGTTCTATGTCTAATCAAAACATTGTATAATGAAATGATTGAATTATAAGAAAAATTTATGTATAAAAAGATTAGTCAAAACTACTTTGACATTCTTAAATATTTAGGCGGTCATGATGCATTGGTAGACGCAGTCTTTATTTATGATTATAAATTATTTAATTGGATAATTAAAGATAAATTAAAAGGAGTTTAATTTATCTAATTTTAAATATGAATTAAAATTAGATTTTATAATCATTAATAACCTATTTGGGAACCTAATGGGTCTCACATATAGAATTGGTTGAAGAGAGCAAAGTTAATTAATTTAAATTGGACTTGATTGTAAAGTTTAAAAAACTTTATGAATAAATATGAGATATTTAATAAATAAGGATCAATATAAGATATTGAATATTATATAGACATAATTGGTATTTAATTAGAATTGTTTGTAATTTTAATTAAAGTTTAATTGAAATTATATTTTAATTTTAATTAAATTACCAAAATGTCAAAAGCTTATTATAAATAGGCTTAAGATCTATGGAGCTAACACTTCTTGCTTAACTCTTTTTGTAAGAGTTATAGAATTCTCCCAACTCATTCTGTGGATACCATTAGAGGTCAGATATTTGTGCAGCTATGGTGGTTGAGACAGATCAGTTTCGGAAACGATTTGAGGGATATAACAAGATAAAGACTAAGTATTGGAATAAGATACGAATTAAAATTTTGCTTTATTATGATTCATATTAATCATTTTATAGAATTTAATAAATATTAGTTTTCGAAAAATCTGAAGTCACAAAAAAATTTACGATTATTTTACTGCGGTCGGGATTAGATCTCAACCGGTTTCCCAATACTTTCATTTGGAAACTTTGACAAGTTTACGGTGATAACTGAAATGCCATGTCTTACTTTTCTCTGTGACTGTTTGAATTACCTACATGTTTTTTGTAGGCGAGATCTCGAAGATTTTCTTTGACTCATAATTTATTACTGACATATTTATGTGAATATCAATCATTAGTCCTCGTGACCAAGATAACTGATTATAGTTTGAAAATAAATTGGTTGACAATTGTGCTAAACATGTGAACTGTTGTATCACTTATTGGACCTGACCAATGAAATGGATCCTTAAATCCTGATATTGCTCAGAGATATAAATTTATGTCTATTTTGCCCCATGGATGTCTCACCTTACCAACTAATGGATAAATTCTCTCATCCATAAGGTGAACAACTATTATATGCATCAAATTACGTGGTCTTTGATCTACACATAGGGGAGGAATAATAAGGAGATTGTATCTTTTTTATCCCATGTTTTCTTTGTCATGAATGACATTTTCTGAATATGTCGTTCAAAATTAAAAGAATGTTTTATGTGAGAATATGATTATTTTAAAGTCAAATGCTCCATATCACCACTACATCACTTTGGTATTTGGCAGATAGACCATTTGACCAAGCTGATATCTTTTAAGCGTTAGTTTATATCTTACAGTTAATCAATTGGTTGTAATTTATTATTAAAATAATTTAAAAGTATTTTGTTTGTATGTATTTAGATATACATGATAAAATCCTTACAATAATTATTGTGTAGTTGAAATTATGATGAGCTCATAATTATAATATTCAATTTACATTTATGTATTATTCCTAAATGTTCTTACTTGTAGTTTCATCAAGGCAGGATATTGATGAAATGATAAAAATAACACACATTATGTTTATTTATTGTAAAGAAAGTAATTGACCGCGTAAATTAAAATGTGAAGATATTTAAATTAATGTGTGATTGCTTATTAAATAATAAGTTAACTAAACTGATTTGACTATGAGAATCGCAAATGAAATATTACTTATGTGTTTGAAAATTTCCTCATAATGATAGTTGTATAATTAATCTTTAGATTTGAGATTACCAATGTATCTCGTACAATAATTGTTGTATTTTGATGCTACTTATAAACTATTCTAGGATAATTCAGTCAGTAATACTTGGATGCAATATGAATCATGTGGAGATAATTGAGTAAGTCAATAAATGATTCGTCATTTTAAATTTTTTAAAGAGAATGTTCTACTGCTTTTTATTAACATGGATTTATAAAATTATTTAGTTAAAGTGAATTAACATTTAAAAAGTTGTTTAAAGTATCAATTATAAATTGATTACTAATTAGCAATAACGAATATGCTTGAATGAAAATGGTATACATTATATCCATACTCTATCTAATTGGAACATTGAATAACGAAATGATTAAATTATATTTCATAACTATACATTGAGATGTTAAGTCAAATCACTTTGACATTCCTAAAATTTGGCTAGTCATCACATGTTGTTGGACGTTGATATCTTAATTTATGTTTACAAATTGTTTAATTAGATAATTAAAGATAAATTAAAAAAATTAATTTATTTGATTCTAATTATGAATTAGGCTTATAATTTGTAATCATTGGCAATATATTAGGAACCTAATGAGTCATAAAGAGTAATCTGTGAAGGAAAAATCAATTTTAATTAAATTGAACTTAATTATAAAATTGTATTTAATTTTAATAGAAATATGACTTTTTCTATAAATATTTGTCTAATTTCTAAAAAATGAAAGATAACTCTAAAAATAAATGAATAAACACAAAAAGAGAAGAGATAAAAATTGCCTATGTTAGTAAAGATAATACAAAAACACAAATAAAAGAAAAATATAACTAGATTAATAAAAAATGAGCCCATTTTAACATTACAATTCCCCGACAATAATAATATCAAAAACTTGATTATTTTTTAACTACAATTGCATGTTATAATCGTAACTAACATTGATGAATATAAGTCGTTCCTATAAGAACTATGGTTACTAGTATTAATTGTCTGTCTAAATTCAAGTTAACAAGTGTTAATAGTACTAATAGTCTTTTTATTATCCAATCTAGATAAACAATAGGTTAAGAGCCTGTTTGATTAAGCTTTTGAAGGCTCTAAAAATAATTTTTTCCACTGCAAAAGTTATTTTTAAGAAAACTGAATGTTTTATTGTAAAATATAAAAGTACTTTTTTCATAGAAATGACTTTTTCAAAAGCTAAAATACAACTTTTTGAGAATCTCAAATTTGAAGCTTTTCAAAAAAGTATTTTTTTCATGTAGATTTTTTAAATCAATTAATGAGCCTATTTTTAGTCTCATTTATCTTTATGCTTTATACATAATTCTCATAATACTCACAAACACATCTCCACGTACAAACACATCTCCACGTTTATTTTGAGATTTCTATAATATTATTTGACTTTTTTATATGTTATAATATTATTTTTATTTATATTATAATCCATATAAAAGATTTGGTTAAATATATTTTTATTTATTTTTTATATGGTTTAAAATTATATAATAATTAATATATTATAGTTTGCATATTGTTTAATATATTTCAAATAATATTTATATGCATAAATAATTTTTATTACAAAATAAAATATAGTTAAAATTAAAAGTGTTTTGTATTTTTATGTTGTCAAACAGTCTATTGTATAAAGCTCTTTCAGAAAATCTCTTTTTTAAATGATAGCCAAACAGTCAACTGACTTCTTAGAAAAACTTTTTTTAGAAAAGCTCTACTGATAAAATATCTACTAACAAAAG
Organism: Erythroxylum divaricatum; assembly: GCA_025434745.1. Lineage (NCBI taxonomy): Eukaryota > Viridiplantae > Streptophyta > Magnoliopsida > Malpighiales > Erythroxylaceae > Erythroxylum > Erythroxylum divaricatum. The sequence goes on from JANTPM010000008.1 coordinate 16,938,724, forward strand.
CTCTACTGATATAGACCCATCCAAACAGGCACTAAATTAAATAACAAATAGTAGCTAATCAACCAAGGTGAAAGATAAGAATAACAAGCAATAGATAGACAAAACTTAGATGTAGAATCTCACTAAAATCCTCTATCTTTGAATTTATAATAATAATTAATCACGATTATTTAGAGTGGTATGAATTTTTAAGTTATAGTCATATTCTCTTTTGAGATATATTATCCATTTATGTTAGCTGATTAACTGAAATCTCTTTATAATCAAAACAACCTAAGAACACATTAATTTGCTTTTTTGCAATTTTGATAGGTTAATTAAGATAGATTATGCAATTATATCTCTAATAACAACATACAAACCCCAGCATTCATGCTGTGATCTAAGCATATAAATCATCTCTCTATCTTAATGTATGATTTTGATTATTGAATCTTCAACTCTTGTTCTTTTAATTCAACATAATATATAAGCATGAATAATTTTGAAAAAAACAAGAGTATTCATTAAACCGAATAAATTAATTCAAAACGTAAGGTTCATCATATCTAAATCTATATCTCAATTTAATTCATAATAAGAAAAAGAAACTCCAAAAGAAACAATGAATAAACAAATGATAAGAATGAGCTATGGATCTTAAATATTGACAATCCTTGATTGATCTTAATGAAATCTTGTTTTTCTTCAAGATTGCTTCTATTTAATGGGCTATAGAGTCTCCTTAGTCTTGGAATTGATTATGGGTCCTCCCAGATGTCTTTTTCTATTTTATATTGTTTATTTTTTTCCTTAAAAAACCCAATAAATTCATATAAGCATAGACCAAACATAATCCAAAAAAATTTGAGACTTTTTTGGTAATAACATAAGATAAATTTGTAGTATGTTCTATATATATATATATATATATATATAAGAATCTTCTTAATGTATGATACCAAGATAACTTGTATTTATTGCTAATCTTAATCATGTAAGATATATCAAGTTGAGTACATAATATAACATATGCCAAACCCTTACCTAAGTTCAAAGATGATGTCCTTAAACATTTCATTCTTTTTTTAAAGACTTTGTTCAGAGTTAAGAAATAAGTCACTTATTCAATAAAGAGTCTACAATTTGCATACAAAACTATCATAAGATCTGTTCAATATAAACTTTGAAATCTTACAGGACAATCTATCAATCTTACAACACAATCAATCTTTTTTTTTTGTTGCCTACGGGATATCTTAGAAGCAGGGACGGAGCCAGACTCAACTCTAAGGGGG
>JANTPM010000008.1:16941390-16957911 GCA_025434745.1 Erythroxylum divaricatum
AAATTAGCTTCTCATTGTTCTCAAGTCTTAATCATCAATCAATATCCTAATTCCTACATACCAATAAGGCAATAACTCAATCAGTAATCCTAAAAAAAAATAATTTTAGGAATCAATCAATTCTGGTTTAGGCTTCTTTTGAGCTGGATAATGATGCCTCTAAGATTCATCTATTTAAATTTACTCAAGGTGAAGCTATCAGAAATTTTACCATGAGATACACTTGAAAACCTTAAAACCCTTCAGTCCTTCACGCTGTGCCGCACGCCACCGTTTCTCTGTTTTCTGCTCTGCTGTCGCTGGACTGTTCTTGAAAAGACAATTAAACTTGTGTTAAAACTTAAAAATCTTCTTGTTACACAGCGTTTTGCGTTTTGCGTTTTGCTTTAAAACAAAAAACTTAAAAACCTCCTGACTCCTGTCTGCGTCACTGCGTGTATGCTGCGCCTGCGTATTAAAAACTTAAAAAGTAAAAACCTATTCTACATGAACATAAGAACAGCGCCTGCGTAAACTTAAAAAGTAAAAACCTATTCTTAGAATTCTACATGAACATAAGAACACGCTACGTATTGTTAATACGCAGCGTGCGCAGTTCACGCAGCGCAGCAGCCAAATTTTTTTTATTTTTATTTTTTTATAGGAAATTTTTTTATTTTTTTATTTTTCAATTAATTTAGTAAATAATTATATAATTAAAAATTTTTTTGAAAGGGGGGGCCATGGCCCCCCCACCCTATAACGTGGCTCCGTCATTGCTAAGAAGGGTCTCAATTATAGGAAGGTACCTTTAAGCCATCTACTCCTAGACTAATATCCGCTCGAGCCAGATAGATCTCTTATAGGAGCCAAAATTCTGGCCCAAAGTTTTAAACGGTTGTATATATGAGGACGGTTCGAATCTACAACCTCACTTAAACCAGAGGAGCTTCTTACCAACTCACCTACGCCTTGAAGTTACAAGACAATCAATCTTAAATATAAAGGAAAATCACTAGGAGTATTGTTGGAAAACTTTTTATTTTTATACTCAAGGATCTAATTGTTTGCAATTATAAAAAGAAATTGATCTTATCTAACGCATCCCCTAAGCCTCCTAAAGTAAAGTTTTCCACACAACTCATATACAAAGTGAAAGAAGTATCCTATATGACACTATTTAATATACAATCACGCTATAATTAATATTTTAAAAATCAAACTGAACGTTAAACTTGTAAGATAAAAAATTTAAGGTTTAACATGTTCAATTGATATTAAATCGTCATAAAATTAGCTAAAAATTAAATAAAATTAAAGAATAAGAAATATGATTGAAAGAAATTGTTCTTATTAATTGAAGAGTTTGAATTTTAATTAAAATATTTTTAACAAAAATTAATTGATTTATAAGAAATCATTAATTTACTAAAATTGATTAATTAATTAATAAGTTGATCATCTTTTAATAATAAGAGTTAATAAAGTAAATTAAAATTAAAAACGGAACAAAAAAAATTAAATATTTTAAAATTTTTATGATTGAACTGATCGAATTGACTGAGTTTTTCTTAATTTTTGGTTATAATCGTCTTCTTATAATGCCATAAACAAGAAATAGAATGCTTGATTCTTTTTGTTCATGCCTAGTTCGTCAAATATTGTCACGAAGAATCCAAATGTTCCCATATAATTATTGAATTTGCAAACACTATATAGAATCCATTAATTGAAGTAACCAAACACGCGTCAATCATTTAGGGCATTTTTGTATTCGTGAGTTGTTGACCAGCTAAGCGCTTCGCTTTGGACTCATTCTTGACTTTGTCGCTTCCTTCATTTCACTCTCTTTCCTCTTTCTTTATAGTCTTTCTTCTTCTTCTCCCTTAATTTACAAAATTTAATTAACTAGCCTATCCCTTTCACTTACTACTTGCTAGGGTTGGTTGGCTCGTACGATTTGTGCCTTCTTTCCTACTACTTCTCCCCTTTGATCCCTAAAATGCCAAAATTTTCCATGCCAGTTTGTCTCTCTCAAGATCTCGACAATGAAAGTTCCGTTCCTTAATGTTTGGCTCTAGTTCAGTCACCATTTCCACAGTATTTTGGTTCTCGTACTTGCTCTCTCTAAGGTACCTACCTACCCCCCCTCTCTCTCTCTATCGTTTTTCGTTTCAGATCTAGAGCGTACGGCATTGTACAGTAAGTTATTGCTTTTCTTTTCTTTCTTAAAGTCGCGCATTTATTCATTTCTTAGTTCCGAGAATTAGATTATTTGGGTGACTTTGTTTCTGTTGTTGTTCTGACTTTGAATCTTTGAACTTGCTCTGGTTTTTAATAATGTAGATGGATTCTAGTAGTAACAGTGGTGGTCAACGCTTTAATAGAATACCGCGTCAGTCACTTGCTCATTTCAAGATGGATCCCTTGGTGAGTTCTTTTTTTCTTCGTTACTGTTCTTTGTAGTTTATGACTTCAACAGAGCTTTTGGTGTTTCCATTGCTCTTTACTTATTTAGATTGCTAACTTCAACTTAAAGTAGTTCTACGTTTATATTTTCTGTAAATCATGCCTTTTCGATGCTAATGTCGTTTTATGGTAAATACTTTTTCTTGTTTTAGCTTGATGACAGTTTGGAGCAGTGGCCTCACCTGCATGAGCTTGTTCAATGTTACAGAACTGATTGGGTGAAGGATGAAAACAAGTATGGTCATTATGAAAGCGTCTCTCCACCACCTTTTCAAAACCAGGTTTTTGAAGGGCCTGATACTGATATTGAGACGGGTATGGTCGAGGAAAGGAATTATGAGTCTGCCATAATTAAACTATATACTATTTTTAGAGTGTTAGTTTCTAAGGCTAATCTATCTGTTTAACCGTTCCTAGTGGCTAATGAAATTAGTGGAATCTTACACTAATATGTCTGTTTTACTGTACCTAGCGGCTTATGAAATTAGTGGAATCTTACAATCTTCTTGCTAATGAAATTATTGGAAGCTTACAATTTTCTGTGTTGTTTATCATCGTCCTAATGCCCGTAATTGTACAGTTATTGACATCTTATTCTTCAATTGATATGCTTGATTGAGATGCCATTTCTTTAAACTTTCTGCAGAAATGCTGCTTGCCAATTCTAGACAAACAAAAGCTGAAGACGCTGCTGAAGATGATATCCCAAGCACTTCAGGAAGACAATTAGCAGATGGCATCCTATCAAGTTCTAACTCACACATCTCAAAGGTTGTACTGACTGGAGTATTGGGCTAATTTGGTTATGAACTCATTATATGATTTGTCTATTTTTCTAGTTCTAACCATGCAATTTGTTTAATAAATTTACCTTCCATGATTTGCATGATCATTTTGTCTTCCTTCTGTAATGATTGTGTTCCTACAGCATTTTGTTCAGTCTCCTATCCCTGCTTATGAGCCAGCATTCGATTGGGAAAATGAAAGATCAATGATTTTTGGCCAAAGGGTTCCAGATAATCCAACCACACAGTATGCCAGGTTTTCTAATTTTAAATTCCTAGTAAAAGCGGTTTCAGTGTTCTCATTTTGTTTCCCTATTAAAAATGCTAGTCTTATTGCTTTGTTTTTCCATGGGATGGTTGCAGTGGATTGAGGATTTCTGTGAAAGTTTTGTCCCTATCATTTCAGGCAGGACTTGTAGGTGGGTTTTTCTTTTATAAAACATTAAAACTTTGAGTTAAAATCACTTTTTCATTATGCTTGCTTATGAGTGGAATCAGGATACTTTGAGCCTATTTGCTCAGCTGTTAGATTACATTGCTACTTTTTTGTTGATTCTAGTTGAGTTGATGATAACTTGTGTTGGAACAAATGGTTTTTTAGTCTGGAAGGTTCTTAACTCCCTCCAAACTAAATAAATAGGAGCAGTTGCTTGTGCAATTGATATATGATAAAGGTTTTGGCTGAAATTAAAATGCCATGCTTATTTGCTTAATGTCGTTTCCCTTTTGATGATGTGTAGGAAGTGTCAACTGTTGATTCCATTGTTTTATGCTTTGTGCTGAATACCTATTAGTTGGTCCTGCTTTTATGCTTGTGATGAATATCTGGCCCATTGGTTGCTGTTGTAGATAGCTGGAACCTTTTATTTATAGCCATTAAAATTTGAAAGTTGCAAGTTATAAGCATTTGTAAACTATTTCTCATGATCAAAAGCTTTGTGGAGTAAGTGTCCAACTTTTCATTGCATGGTATGTTACTTTACTTGGTTTAAGGTTTCTGACATAGCTATCTCATTCTCTTTCCCAGAGCCGTTTTATGGTACAATTTGCTTGTACAACAAGGAGAGAAGAGAGAAGTTGTCTGAGGATGTTTATTTTTCTGTGTTGCCTACAGACACACAAGATGTAAGAAACAAAAGTTAAATACACTTCTCCTACTTACATCACTATTCTGTAATTTCATTCGTTATTGTGTTACTTATTCATATCTGTTATGATTACTATCAATGTCATCTTCATCATCAGGTATTTTGATATCCTTGGATGTGAAATATTTAATTTCATAGTTTCTTCTGTTTCTTCCAGCCAAAAGTATCTGATGGAAGTCGTGGGATTTTCTATTTAGATGCTCCATCCGCATCAGTATGTCTGCTAATCCAACTTGAGAAGCCTGCCACAGAAGAAGGAGGTGTTAGTCCATCTGTTTATTCACGAAAAGAACCAGTATGTCCAAGTAACATTTGATTGTTTTATCTTGGATTGTTTAATCATGTAAAACTAAAGTTTGTTGCCTGTTCGCAATTCTCTTCTGCATTTGCCTGGGTGGACAATAGTGCTCTCTTTCTCCCTTTTCAACCAGTCCCCTTCCATTTCCTCATTTGAGTGCAATAGGTAATAGTTAGTGTAGGAGAAAAAACTGCACAAGTTTGTTGTAACACAAGTCTTTGTGATTAGTGTAAGAAGGAAATGACATGTTCAATATTTATGTATACCTGATTCCTTTAAGTATGACTAGTTCCAGAATGCATGTTAAATGAGGGGGATTGTTCTTGTGAATGCGGCTGAGCTGAAATTAGTCACTGATTGAAACAAGCTTCCAATTCACATCTTGTTTGACGAGTATGTTCCTTCTTTTCCACAGGTTCACTTGAGTGAGAGAGAGAAGCAAAAGCTTCAAGTGTGGTCCCGAATTATGCCTCATAGAGAGTCCTTTGCGTGGGCAATTGTTCCACTATTTGACAATAGCATTGGTGCTACTTCTGGTGAACCAGTTTCCCCAAGCAGCCCGCTTGCAGCAAGTATATCTGGCTCAAGTTCTCACGACGGTGTTTATGAACCCAGTGCAAAGATTACACTGGATGGCAAGTTGGGTTATTTAAGTGGAAGCTCAATTGCGGTTGAAATTTCAAATTTAAACAAAGTTAAAGAGAGCTATACTGAGGACTCACTTCAGGTGAGGAAAATATGCACTTGGTTGATGTTTTTGGGAGTCTTTTTTGTCCCTCTTTGACTGTTTTTCTAGACATTCTAGTTGTTCTGTAAATGATCAATTGTTTTATGATTAGTTATAATCATGTGCAGACTCATTAGAAGCTTATTGACAGTTTGTTGTGTTTCTTACTCTTTAAATAGGGGCTTGATGGCTTTGTTTTCCATATTTTATCAACTGCTTATATAAGAGTCTTATAGTCTTCTTGATTAGTGCTAGTCTTGTCACTATCTCATATTTGTTTCATATCTATTTTTCAGATAGCCTGCAATTTCAGATGGTGCTTTTGCTTTTGATTATTGTGAAAATTATACCTTTTCTCCATCTTGGTAGATAGTAGTCAACATTCATGATTTTGTTTCAGCCAGGATAACTTTATAGGCTTTTGTTATCTTACTCAAGTTGAGCAATGTACTTTGTCCTGGACTTCAACTTTGTGTTCTTGCCCTTGAATGCACCTTCTTCTGGCATTGGTTTCAGTAGTTTGAATAAGTTACTTCGTTCCTCATTTTCTTTTATGAAATCAATGCACTGGGATGTGAAATGGTGGGGATGGAGAGGATGTTTTCATTTATAAAGCACAGAAGAAGGCCTAGAAAATTGAAGGAGACTGTACTCTGGTAACATCATTTGAAGGAGTTATTTCAGGCCTTGAAGTTGCTTCACTGTTAGGGCTGTGGGTTGAGACCCGTTTTTGTGTGCTTCATGATTGTGTTTATTATAAACTTGTGTGCTTCAAGATAGTTGAGTAGTACAGTTTCTAAAACCTGAAGGAGCTGGATTCTCTAATCACAGCTTTATATAATTATATCTGTTATTAGGGAAAACCTTTCTTGGGTAGTGATGATCTCAAGGGGGCCAATTCAGCACTTGCTTTTTGGGATAATGTACTTTTTTGTGATCTCCGACGTCTTTAAAGGGTATAACAAAATACTCCCTAAATCAAGTTATTATAACATTTCAATGAGGCGGAATTGATGTGAAGAAGGATAATCCCAAATTGAAGATCGCCTTTGATGTGAAGAAACAATATAATGGGGCCTAACATTTTTGATTGGTTTGATGCCAAACCTTGTTGATCTTCAGTAGAATGTCTGGTTATTCAAAGAAAAAAGTAACCTGCAAAATCCTGGCTATTTGGTGCTTAAGAAATTTATACTCAAGAGAGAGCAATACATGAATGGATTATGGTTTTGAACCCCTTGTTGACTTGATATTATGAATTATAGGTCATTTTCTGCTTGCAAATGTTCCTATCGTGTTGCTTCATCTAAGCATGGCAATATATCGATACGTGCATGTGTATGTATTAAATAATTATGTTTTTTATTTAGCTGATCTTCTAAACGTAATCATTTTATGTTTCATGTTTCATGTTTGATGTTCATATATTCTGTTATTCTTTTGATTCCCACTTTGGTTCAGCTTAGATTTTCATGCTCTATGTATTTTGGTCTTGATTTAATTGGTGTGTGTTTACCCTGAGTATTTCATGTAATCCCATGACTGCTTGATGCATTCATATCCACTAACATAATCTTAGGAAATGATGTTTGTGCTTGCTTTTTAAGTAATAAAATCTCTTCTTTAGACCAATCTTACTTTCTTAAGTTTTTTCCCTACTCCAATTAACAGGATCCTAAACGCAAGGTTCATAAACCTGTGAAAGGCATTCTCAGATTAGAAATTGAGAGGCTACAGTCTGGTCAAGCTGAGTTGGAAAACTTATCTGAAAGTGGGGTGACCAATGACTCCATAGATCCAGGGGACCATATTGTTGATTCCAGATTTGCAAAAAGCCCCATCAATGGTTTTGAAGCACCTCAAACTAGCAGCTCCAAATGGAACACCCTTGATGGCAAAGATACTTCTCGAGATAGATCAAGTACTCATGGAAATCTTGATCTCAATCCTGCTGATGTAAGTATGACATGTTTTGCCCTCATGTTGCTACTTGGATGTTACTGTCACGTGAACATGTACGTGCCTTCTTCTCAGTACTGGAATATTTAGGTACATGGTGTCTGTGTGCCGCCTATTTCTTAAGACTTTCTGTTGCGAATACAATGCATTAAAACATAAATGGTGTAAGGCATTTGGAAATTAGTGGATGAGTGCCACGGTGGTCAACATTAGGTTTAATGTCTATGAAATGGAAACTCAAAACAGAGATGCTTGCCCATGGTTAGATGTTTATTCCGAGCCTTCTGCCATTGCACCAGTAAAATGCTCCCATCAGTATATTTTTGTTTGAATAAAAATTTCTTCTTATTGAGAATTCTTTACGATATTGTTTAATTACTAATGCTAATTTTGGTATCTGTGTCTTTTTTCAAAAAGAAGAGGGATAGAGATGAAGAATAAAAAGCGTGTGTATGTGTTCTGATGAAAGAAGAAATTTCTTGTTAAGAAATACAGGATCAAGGCCTCATGACATACTTATTTTTCTTAATTAATTATTCGCTGCAAAGCAGGAAAAACATATCTAATTATGAGACTAATGTAATGGGCGTAGCATATAGGCAGTTAATCTCTTCACCTTGGACATTTGATTGTGAAAAGTATGGAGTTTGGAAGTTTCAAGTTCATATGTAATTGATTGATCACCATGTTGATTGACACAGTTTCATGCATTCGACTTCCGAACAACGGTGCGAAACGAGCCTTTCTCGCAGCTTTTTCATTCTCTGTATGTTTATCCTTTAACTGTTAACCTGAGTCGGAAGAGGAATTTGTTTATGAGAGTGGAACTGAGAAAGGATGATATGGATATTCGTAGACAGCCTTTGGAGGTAACTCTGCAATATGTATTTTAGGAAAGCTTTTGTCTGTAAATTCCAGTCATATATAATGCATGTTTCCTTAATACTAGGCAATATATCCGAGAGAGCCAGGAGCCTCATTTCAAAAGTGGGCCCACACCCAGGTTGCTGTTGGTACTAGAGTGGCATGTTACCATGATGAGATTAAACTTTCTCTGCCTGCCACTTGGACACCATCACATCATCTTTTGTTCACTTTCTTCCACGTTGATCTTCAGACAAAACTGGAAGCTCCAAAGCCAGTAAGTTATTGCACATATGCACACGTGCGTGCGTGTACACACACACACACATATATTTCTTTTATATGTGGCCTGTGTTCTCATTGGTTGACACTACATTGGCTGGTTATGGTGTTAGAGATCCCAGTTAAATAAAAGATGGCCCATGCATAATTATTCTTTGTGAATTAATTGATAAATGAGCTTTTGAATCCTCCTTTAAACTTACAGGCAGTTTGGCTTTAAAGTATATTATCTCAATTGCCTTCCTGTGGGGAACAGTATTAAAACAAAAATGCTGAGAGATATTAAACTTTGATAGACATGAAAAACTAACTGTGGACTAGAAGTGCAGAAATTGATCTGGAAACTTCACTGTTATTTGGAAATTAAAATTGGTCAAACTCTTCAAAGATGAAACATTGTTGATCTCTTGTCCGGTTTTTTGGAGATGAACTTGTCTTTGTGAAATTCATTCTATTTTACAGTCCAGCGATAGTATTCAGGCTTTGTTTCCATTATGAATCCTTTTCAGCTGAGCTGCCATTTCCCCTCTTTATAGGTGGTGATCGGATATGCAGCACTTCCACTGTCTACTTACAACCAGTATGTAAAAAGCTTAAAATTGGTCTTTTCTTTTTCCCTGTTTTTCTGGAAGGCTATTCTTACATTTTGAAGCTGATTTTTGGTGCTTGCTTTGTATTTGATTCTATTTAATACTACTTGTCTGTCTGATGTTTTTATTGAGGCATTGCATCCTTGTTGAATCTCTGAAGAAATTCATGACAGTTGCTAAAAACGTTTTTACCTTTAAGAGTTTAAAGGTGTGACATTTAAGTTTAAAATTGTCATGGTGTCCTCGCTGTTGTTGTTGTTATTGTTTTTATAGCTGCAGTTATACCAAAGGTCTTTGTGGACTTCTCTTATGTTTTGTGCTTCTCTTTTTTGCAATCCATATATTAATAAAAGGCGAGACATGTATACCAATGCATGGGAAGCTTTGCTCAATGTTTGAGTTGTCATCACTGATGTCAGTTGTGCTCTTTTTGTAAACACTGTTAATGTTTAACCTTTAAGTTTTGCGCCTTTTGACCTGTCACATAATGTGCAGCCATGTAGGATTTATGTAAAATGTTTACTTTTCAGTTGTCTTAAAATGTTCAGAGGTTTCTGTTAGTTTTTATTACTGCCATTGTCTGATATCACATATAAGAGTTTTTGAATATTTTACTCAGGTTGAAATCTGAAATCTCTTTACCAATCATGAGAGAACTTGTTCCACATTATCTCCAGGATACTGGCAAGGTAAGTTTGTAGTGGTGTATGATATCTTCATTTATATCTTTCAAATTTGTTGTTATGCATTGGTTTAGCCTCTGATACTATTCTTTCCTTCTGTTTTGAGTTCAAATTTGTTGTGGATTATACTGCTTATTTCACTTGCTTTCAAAGTTTCTCATTCAAGCACATCAGGCTTTCTGCTCTAAGCAGTGGTAGTTTAAACCAGTTTTTCTTTAGGGGAACACTAAAATAAACAGTGGAGTTTGGCTCAAAATCATTAAACACGAATGGGGGGCTGGATATGAGAATATCACAGTTCTTTTGGGCTTTTGCTTAAGAGAGTTTAAGGTCAAATTTGTTTTCAACAATCAGTTTGTTTAAACCACTTCTGTTTTTCGTTTCACTGGTTCATTAATGTGTTAAACCCTTTCATCTCTTATGATCCTTCTCTTCAGAGGTTATTAATCTGTATCATGCTGGTTGATGATTTTTCTCATCCCATAATCAGTTTTTTTTTGTGACTGCATCTCGTGGTTGGCAGAATTTGTCTGTTCTGTATGACATGTATTAACTTGTTACATCTTTGTTTCTATGTTCTGTGATTAGTCTGATGTCAATTCGTATTTCCCCCATTTTGCCCTTTCATAGGAAAGGCTGGATTATATAGAAGATGGAAAAAATGTCTTCAGATTGCGTTTGAAACTATGCTCATCTTTGTATCCCCTAAATGAACGCATTAGAGACTTTTTTCTGGAATATGATAGGCACACCCTTCGAACAAGCCCACCTTGGGGTTCTGAACTTTTGGAGGTATTTATTTCCATCTATTTATAGTTTACTATTTCACCTTTTGATTTATTTGCAGAACATGTATGAGTTCCTCTTTGGGGTGCTGTGCATTACATACATTCTGTTGTGTTAGCCAATAGTTTGAGTTGACTTGCAGAAGTTACATTTTGGATATACACAATTGGTAAAATTTTGCATCAGTTGTTACTTCTTCTGGAAAGAGTGTGGCCGAATTATTTCTAGACCCTTATGAATTTGCTGTTTCCTGGAATCCCATGTGGTTTAATTTAGCTCTAGTACAGCTTGTGTTTTGATATCCTTTTAAAAAAATATTTTACTGTATGGTATCTAAAAATTTTTAGTACATCATAATTCAAAGTACTTTCATGTTGTTAGTGTTCATAAAAAACAGGTAAAATGAAATTTAATTACTGGTTTTGAGACAAGAGGGACCTTTGAGCTAATTTCAAATCATAGGGACTTTCTTGGAAAAACAGCAAAACCACAGGGATATTAGTGTAGTTACCCACAAGAATCCCGAATGAGTAGATTTGTATGGCTGTCTTCATCGAGGATTGATATGATTGCTTTTTTATGATATGATTGCTTTTTTATCTGATGCAGGCTATTAACAGCTTGAAGAATGTTGATTCCACTGCTTTGCTTCAGTTCCTTCACCCAATATTAAACATGCTTCTACATCTTATAGGCAGTGGTGGGGAAACTCTTCAGGTTCCGTAACAATTTAATTTATGTTTTGCTAGAAATAATTCTGAATTCATCGTTTATGTTTGTTCTCAGATGGCCATAATCACTTCATTGTTTATGTATTCCTTTTTCTCTAGGTGGCAGCCTTCAGAGCTATGGTTAATATCTTAACTAGGTATGCCTTTGAATTCAGTGCATCAGTTTCACATGGACAAGCTGTAATTTATCTTGCTATATGTATCTGAAAAAATATTTGAACATCAAGAAATATCAGAGTTCTCAACTGCCTACATGTTAGAAAAAGTAGATGCCTTCCATTGCAGGAAGAACTGAATAATTCAAATATTCTCAATTTTAGATGATCATCGCTTTATTCATTTCTTTTCTCTATTTTTCTTTCTACACCAATATGCTGAAGTGTAGTTAGTTCCTCTAGGTTCCATTCCCTTGTTGCTATGATAATAATACCGATGAAAAAAGCCTCAATAAATCTTCAGAAATATTTTATACTCAAACTTTAGTTCTCCTTTCCATGAACTTGCTTCGGCATCAGGCTCTGCTTTGTATTTAGTTACTAGCTCATAGGAGCTCATCTATAGGGTGCTCCATGTTTAGTGAATTGCTCAAGGATATACGTTTTTGTAGGGTACAGCAGGAATCAGTTGATGATGCTGAAAGAAACCGTTTTCTTGTAAACTATGTTGATTATGTGTTTGATGACTTTGGTGGTCGTCAACCACCTGTTTATCCTGGTTTATCAACTGTGTGGGGAAGCTTGGCTCGTAGTAAGGTATGTTGTCCCAACCTGTGTGTTGCTCATATTATTTTTGTTTACTGGATTTTATCTTTGAATTTGTGAGTTGCTTTATTATTCGATGAAAGCCATTGTTATTACAACTGATATTTTAGAGAGTGGAAGGAATGCCAAAATGATAGGGAAACTCCTATCCTGTGCATTCTTTGAGAATGTGATTTCAGGGATTGAAGATGTCATTTCACTTGCAAATTATGATGATCAGGGGACTGCTCTGATTTAAATTTTTGGAAATGAATTAAACATCTAAATCAAATGTTATATTGATGTGCATAATGTCAGCCTTGATTATTTGAAGCCTGCTATCCATAAGTGGTTATATGAAAGGGGTTGAAGGAAACATGATACTGGGAGTTTAACTTAAATCATTTTGACAAAGGCATACATTTATTTTCATTTCTTTTCATTTCTTTCCTTTGTTTCTTATTTTACTTCATTCCTCTTCCCCTTTTCTGTGCTTTTGATAATTTTAACTTCTTTTGACTGTTTACAGGCTAAAGGCTACCGTGTTGGACCTGTATATGATGACGTCTTGGCAATGGCATGGTTTTTTCTTGAGCTAGTTGTTAAGTCGATGGCATTGGAGCAAAGTCGTCTTTTCTATCAGAGTCTTCCATTAGGTATAGAAGGGAGGAAAAGTACCAATTAACTGATTACTTTATCCAACATTTTCTTATGGCTTTACTTTTGGGAATTTATGGTGCTGTCACAGGTGAAGATGTCCCACCAATGCAACTAAAAGAAGGCGTCTTCAGATGTATAATGCAGTTATATGATTGCCTATTGACAGAAGTGCATGAGCGTTGTAAGAAGGGCCTAAGCCTGGCAAAACGTTTGAATAGTAGTTTGGCATTCTTCTGTTATGATCTTTTATCAGTCATTGAACCCTGTCAGGTTTTTGAACTGGTATGCTGCCTTTGACATTTTGATTTTAATTTTGTATAAAGTTCTACAGCCATAAGATTCTGAAGAAAATTTTTCTTTGAGTAAAAGTTGCACTTGAAATAGTTATTTCTGTAGCTATGTTTCATTGTACATGAGGAATGATGTCTATTAGCAAGCTGATAGATCTGCTTGATGTATTTGAAACTGTAAAAACATGAAAGTTCTCTTATTATCCAAAGCTGGGGGGTTAAATTTTTATGAGACAAAAAGAACTGCAATTGCATATTTGTGCATAGTCTGAATGATGGTCCCGTTTTGTTTTGAACTAGAAGCATGGGCTATTCTGTGACTGCTACTACTGGTTTTTCCTTGCAGGTGTCATTGTACCTAGATAAGTTTTCTGGGGTGTGCCAATCTGTTCTGCACGACTGCAAGCTTACCTTCTTACAAATTTTATGCGACCATGATCTTTTTGTCGAAATGCCTGGGAGAGACCCTTCAGACAGGTTTTTCATCATTCAAATCATCTTTGGTTGGTTAGGCTACTTTCCTTGTTGATGAAGGAAGAGTACTATTAATGTGACTGGGAACTTCTGTTTTTCCTTCTTTGACTTCTCTTGGTATTAGTTGATTCTTTCTGGAAAACCGTAAGATAGGGTTTGGTTCCTAGTGGGTCTATAGATCAAGATAAACGGTTTGGATGCAATTCTTAGATAGTCACATATAATTTTCTGAGGAAATGAATTTTGTGTCTTTTATAAAGTTAGGGTTGCAGCACATCAATTTCACTTTGCTCTCTTGTAAAATTTCTAGTCATTTTACATTCTGTCAGTTATAGGTTAAGGCTCCTAATGAAAATTTGATGTCACTGCCTAGTTCTCTCCGTTTGCTGTTGTTATACTTCATGATGATTGACTGGCTTTTCGACTCATAACACAATTATTGTGTTGTATTTACTTTGACTAAAAGTTGTATATTTTTGTGGTCAAGGGTCAGCTGGTGGCTAAGTCCATTTGGACCAGATGCATGAAGTGATGTGTTTTTTCTTTTTTCTCCATATAATTTAAGGATCTTAGTCACACATTTCAAGGATAGTTTGCCTAATTATGTTCATCTACACATTGTAGAAATTATCTTTCTTCGGTTTTGATACAAGAGATTTTCCTGACTTGGGATCATGATGATTTAACTCAGCGGTCCAAGGTGAGTATCTTGCATGCATAATTTTATATGTTGAGCAATTTTACTATCTTCCGGGTTAGGTGACAGAAGTAACTTTTCTGCTTCTCACAATGCACAGTTCAAACTTTTCTTCCTTCTAAATTGAGCCACTTATGCACTTGGGGCTCGCATGGCTAGATATATATGCTTATGCCTTACCTTTTTGGTGGTTCTAGGCAGCTAGAATCTTGGTGGTACTCTTATGCAAACATGAGTTTGATGCTCGATACCAAAAACCTGAAGATAAACTGTATATTGCTCAGTTATATTTTCCCCTTATCGGTCAGGTTTGTATTACTGCTGGCTTTGTACTTTATCTTCTTCAGGAGCTTTCTTAATTATACTTTGTTTACTTGTGAATTAATCTTCTGCATGGGCTTTCTTAATTGTACTTTTACTTGTGCATCATCTCAAAATCCCAATTCCTTCTTTGACAATTTCCGGTTCTCTCATTAATGTTCCTTCTTATATATACTATTTGCCTTGCTCATTTTTTTACACACTGGGACTGTTAGATGTGTGATTATGCATCTTTTGAAGTCCAATATTTGTTGTTTAGTTTCTGTTTTTGTACTTGTACCTTGATTGAAAGGTGATGAAAGATACCCTAAGGTCATCAGAGAATGAGTGTAGAAGAGACCCATGTGGTAGGTTGAAAGTTGTTTTCAATTTTAGCCTAAGGAGGCATGGTTTTGGTAATCTGATGTGTCTTTAAAATCTGGGTAATGTTTTTAGTGTTTTTATTTTGAGCCAATTTCCTGATGGTATAAGATAAGAAGCTGACACTTAAGCATGAGTGATGCATGAAGTATAGCGTATTTAGATAGTCTGTTCTTATGGATGAAGTTGCTGACAAGGCCCTTTATTCCTTCAAAATCATCCCCAAACACAAGTGCAACTACACTAATGGAACATTCTAAAAACTTTTAAGGATACAATTTTCCATCAAATTCTGGGTTGATACTCAACATTTCTCTTCGAGCCACTATCTTCAACATAAATGCTATTTGCATGTCAAAGAAAAGTAACTGGATGGTCATTTTGTATTGCTTCCTATTTTTTGTTTTGCAATAGTTTCTTCCTATTTCCTGTAAGTTCTGAGTTCATAGCTTGGATGGGTGCAGATCCTAGATGAGATGCCTGTCTTCTACAACCTGAATGCTGTTGAAAAGCGTGAAGTTCTAGTTGTTATCTTGCAAATTGTTTGCAATCTGGATGATGCATCTCTTGTTAAGATCTGGCAGCAAAGCATTGCACGTACCAGATTATTTTTCAAACTGATGGAAGAATGCTTGGCTCTTTTTGAGGTTGCTTTTTCATACTCCAGCCGCTTACATTTTTTTTTTCACGATAACTGGTCTGTATTCTTAGTCTATGGTTGGATAGTGCATACTTGATGCTATAGTTCATGATTGTGAGTGCACTCCTTAATTTGTCCGTTTGTGGTTATTCCCTAGCAGTTGAACATATTCATTGGTGAAAATTTACCGAATGTTATTTCTGTGTATTCGGTGAAGTGTACTATGTGAAGAAACTACTGATTTGACAATTCATCTAATTGAGAAACTGGATTCACATTGCTGGTTGCATGATTGATCATGGAACTGTAGCTAGCAAATGGGAAGAGGGGTTCAACATTTTGTTCCTCTATATGGAAGGAAATGTTGAAGAATAGAGATTTAGATAAGATCAATCTTATGGGATAAGATTATTAGAAATAGAAATCCCTATAATCAAGGGATTTCTGCTATAGACTTCTAGATATAGCTTAGTTAAGATTGGTACCTATTTTCCTGCTGGTTAGGTTGTATATTTATGTAGCCGTGTATATTAAATAAGATATACACTTTTCCTAGGAATCTTAACATGGTATTAGAGCCCTTAGGTTTTCTGGAAGTATTCTTTGTTTTTCTCAGTGTAGCCTTCATTGCTGCCTTAGTCAGCTTTCATTGCTGCTCATTCTTGTCAGATTTCTCAATCTCCATAACTATTATTTTACCCAATCTTTCACTTCTTTCACCATGGAAAATTCTAGAACTTCTCAAACCACCATTTCCAGCCCAGATGAATCTGTCTCTGTCCAGAAAATTGGGGAACTACAGAATGTTCGTGTCTCCAATAGACTCAATGGCAAGAATTACCTCGCTTCTTGTTTGCAACTATCTCAAAGGGAAAGGCAGCTTGATCACCTGCTAAAATCAGGACCTGCAACAGGGAATTCAGCAATAGAAACATGGGAAGAAGAGGACTCCATGATCATGTCATGGTTGTGGGACTCCATGGAACCTACAATCAGTGATACGTGCATGCTTTTAACCGCTGCAAAGGAGATTTGGAA
>JANTPM010000008.1:16982952-16999061 GCA_025434745.1 Erythroxylum divaricatum
ATACACACATAATTAAATCAATTAAAGCAAAATAAAAATAATTAAAGTAAGCAAGCAATTAAATAAATTCATAAAAAGAAATTTTTCGGGGCCCAACAGTTTTGGAATCATTTGCAAAAGTAGGAAGCCTATTAAGTAAATAGGTTGTAGTCTTAATAGCCTCTCCTCATTGTGTGTGTGAGCAACCTGAAGAAAGTAGCATACACCTAGTCTTTTCTAGGAATGTCCTATTAAGTCTCTCAGCTACATCATTCTGTTGGGGTGTAGCTCTTACTATTTTATGGCTTAAGATACGTTTCTTGCTACAATAGTCTTCAAACTCTTTATTGCAGCTCTAGTCCATTATCAGTCCCTAAGCATCTTAACTTCTTTCCAGTCTGATTTTCATAAGTGTATGCCATTTTATGAAGATTTCTAATGCTTCATCCTTTTTCTTGATCGGATATACCCAACATTTTTTAGATTTATCATCTATGATAGACATAAAGTATAGGTTCCCTCCTGTTGTAGATACTTGGACTGGCCCCCAGAGATTACTGTAAACATATTCCATGATCTTTGTGACCCTCTGTGCTCCCTTTTGGAAACTGGATCTATGATGCTTCCCTAGCACACATGATTCACAGAACTCCAGCTTCTTTAAGTCTTGTTCAGGAATCATTCCTTGTTTAGAGAGGTGGAACATATTTTTGTTCCCTACATGGCCCAACTTTGAATGCCATTGTTTAGTTGAATCATGGTTCTTCTTTTCAGTAACTTGGTTGACTTCAGTAGAGCCAATAACAGAGTACAGGGAACCTCTTTCAACTCCTCTGATAATGACTCTACCACTCTTTATGATTTATCTGAGTCCATCCTTAGATCTGATATGAAAATTTTGTTTGTCAAACATGCTTTCAAAAATCAGATTCCTCCTTACTCCGGGCACAAATCTAACATTAGATAGGATTCTCTTCTTCTCATAAAACATGTTGATAGAGACTTTCCTAATCCCTTCTAACCTTTACTTCCCAGAATCGACCATTTTTACTTTGGCAGTGACTAGTTCAAATATTGTGAACCAGTATCTATGAGGAGTCACGTGCATAGTACAACATGAGTCGAAGATCCATTCTCTAGTTAAAGAAGTAGTCTAGCTTATCATCATGAGAGGCAGATGTGTTCATCTTGTAGTTAGCAAGATTGTACAGAAAAGTCATCTTGTTAGGAAGACATCTCTTTGCATATAATTCATTAAGTTTAAGCCACAGCTTCTATGCAGTGTTACAATTCTGCACTTTTCTTATCACAACTGGTGATAAGCGAAGCATTAACTTGCAATGTGTTATAGTCTTTGTATCTTGAGTCTTTTTATCAGATCAGTTTCAATATCATACTGATCTTTGATAGCCCCATAACAATCATAAGACTCAAGAAGGGCTTGTATATGAAGTTTTCAGATAGTGAAGTATTCCTTACCAGTAAAGACACCCATTTCTTTTCCTACCATTTTTATTATAGTTTAAAGAATCAAAAGATGATTTGTACTTACGGAAATTCTTGATGATCCTTGATGCTTTGAGTAGCCAAAACATGCCCAGAAGGTTTCGGATAGCTCTGATACTACTTCTGTTAGATTAATTGTGTTACGCTGTTGCCCTATATTGTAAAGACTGATAAAGAAAATTGTATCTCGCAAGTATTGAAGATTGCAAAAAATAAAGAACACAAAGATTTATTTGGTTCGATAGCTTAAATGCTATGCTATCTACGTCTAAGGATCTCACTATAGTGGTTCTACTAGTATCAAGAAGAAGAGAAAATTTACAGAGATTGAGTGTTTATCTAAAACACTTGTAAAGAGTAAAGAGTTTATGAATTCTCCTAGTACTCACGGATACGTAACCTAGCACACTGAAACTTTTCACTCTAATTCTTACACTCTTTGAATTATGCTTACAATGTAATAAGAAAAGTAATGTGTGTCTGAAGCCTTGAAGTTTGTCTTATTTATAGGAGTTGAAGTCAGTTTCTTTCGGTTGAGCTTTGAATGGGTCAGATATGCTGTCATGTGTCTTCCATGAGCTTCACTAATCCTTCTTCTGCTGCTGTGTGTTTTGAGTGTTGTGGCTGCGTTTCTTACGTGTCTTATGTGTATGTGTCTTGGATTTGGTCTTTTTGTTTCTGACTAGTAAGAACATTCGAGATTTTATCTCTTTTTCCCTCTTCGACATCTCCAGACACCCCCTCACACACTCACCTTCTGTTCATCTTTTTCTATTGTTTGATGTTTCTGTATTTGGATTGGTGGAGAAAATGTGATCTTTATCACACCTTATAATGAAAAAATATAGGAAGAGCATCTACAAAAGCTTGATCTGGACCAGAATCATGAAGATGGAAAACGAAAAACTGATGAAGCTGTCTTTGGACTGCATCCGAAATAGGGATTAATATCTAGTACCTATTAGATTGAGATTCAATTGAGGAATATAGGAATCTCCATTTGTTGGTAGAGAAGGTTGAGTCTTGTTTAATCGGATACATTCGAGATTATCGTGTAAAGGTGTAGGCACAACTTTGATATATGTTTGATATTTAGAAGAAATTTGCAACAAAACCACCGAAATATAAGCGTACAAATATATAAAAGTATATAAATTCAAATTCTATTTATTCACAGCTTGCCTTTTCAATCTGCATCTGCATATAACAACCTTATTTATCACTATCTATGCATTTCTGCAACTTTAACATTCCTTGCTTTGCTTCCACTTACTACTAGTAATATCAATTCCAAAGTTTTCATCTTTTCAACACCCTTTTAGCTTTATCCCAAAATTAGCTACAGCCACCTGGAGCAAACCCAACCCTTCCTCCGACGCCATCGTAAACCACCTCCAGTGTCTTCTGTTGCACATTCCCCAAAATAGCCACATCTGTGGCGTCATTATTTCCGGCAAAAGCCAAACACACCTGCGTTGCTTTATTAACGTAGAAAATGCCCGACAAGTGAATATCCACAACCACCCCGCCATTGAATAAAAATGCAATCTTAGGAACTGTCACTGTCTTGTAGCTGCTAAAGTCATAGCAGGTATCGAGTATTGACAGAGCCGGCGCTGTGGGGTATGTGGACATCGCCTGTCGGAACGCAGATCGGAGAGCAGAGTAAGCAGCTGGAGGCAGGCGGGTGATCACGGTGCCAGAGTCGATAATTGCCCCAGGTGTTGAAAACACCGATGAGGAAATTGCCAATTTGCGGCCAGCGACGTTGATCCCGGTGAAGTCTAAGCCATAGAAGGAGGACCCAGCGGAGCTGGTGGATAACGGCGTGAATTTAACAGACGATGACGGCGATCCACCAAAGTTGAGGAACCCAGTAGAGCTAGATGTTGAAGGAAGGCAATAAGAGAAGAGTTTGTTGTACTTTTGAGCGGTTTGTGAGACTAAAGAGAGTTTGTCTCGCCCTAAGCCGAGTAAACCAGAGGATCCGCCGAAGAGACCTTGGTTGTTTTGGCCGCAACCAAAGTAGATGTCAAATGAGTCGGTGGATGTTAAAGTCATCCTTTCTTTGCCGAAGAATCCAACGGAGAATGAGGAATCGCCGTATTGAATGGCATAGAGGCATGTTGAAGAAGAACAACCTGGGGCCTTGCCTGCAAATACAAGTGAACCCAACAAATGATACAGCTTCAAATTGTATTATGCTATTTGTGGTTAAAACCTCAACTATATATCCAGATAAGTACCTGTCGCGGAGGTGAGTGAATTACAGAGTGAGGCGGTACACGAGATGTTGACGTAAGAAGTAGACTTGGAAGGATTGAAAATGGGGTCTTGTTGCTGATAGCAAGATGTCACACATGGCTGACATTGAGTCCATGTAATGTCGCTTCCTGTGTCGAAGACAAGAGAGAGGTCCTTTTTTGGCGTTCCCAGCCCAACTGTGACTACGTAATTACCCGAACCAATTTTCCTGCCGTCGAACGTCGGCAAGGTGGCTGCATCCGTCACCTTCTGATCGTTGCGGGTGGAGCTTTTGGAGAGCTTGGATTGTATGGAGTTCACTCGGGACTGGTCCTGGCGGAGGATCTCCGCGTGATCGGGAATTGTGGCAGTAGTAGTGTCTTGACGATGATTGCATGCTCCGTATTTGTGCACTACTCTCAGAGATGACTCGCCCTTTAATTCTGAAACCAAGAAATAGTTTTAATCAAAGTAAAAAATTGTGTCATTATTAGTTTGTTAGTACCTTCATATGCAATAATCACACGACAGCATGACCAAGTAGTCTTGCCATCGTCACAATGAACAAAGACGTGTTCGCCTTTCTCTGCTTCAAGAAACTATACTCTCATAACCCAAATAGAGGGACCTCTCCACCACCTAACTTTCATGATTGATCACAAGACTTCGACTTTACATGATTGAATAGAGACTTTGGTCTCGCTCTTGCTATTGCTCCTAACAAAAAGTTTGTGTCCTTTTTACCACTCCAACCAGCCAGGAACTAACCGTAGTTTGCTTTCTCCAACTTAATTAATTGGAGATTAACCAAGGGTAAAGAAAAGAACTGAAACTGGGCAGATCATTGAATTCGTTTTCACATCAGAACAGTCTGGCACATACATTATAAAGTTCTCCTTTTTAACTGTTTGAACTTTATGAAAGATGAAATAGTACATATTCTTAGTACCACCGAACTATAAATCTTGACACAGATAGCAAGTATGAATTCATAAATAGCAAATCAAAAAGTTAATATGCCTACAAGTAATAGCTTCGTCACGGTGGTGGATTGTAAATTTTCAGTAGGTGGGATTGGAAATGAAAAGCTAGAGATTAACAACACCTATTAAGTAACAAAAACTTAACCTTGAGAGGCAGGCTTGCAAGAAGTTGCAGCAAATAGCGAGCTTACTTCGATTACATGACTGTCCTGAAGATGCTGGCTTTGTGCAACTTTCCTTCCTTCAAACCCATAGCTCTTCTTTGAAGCGAAGAGGAGGCAGAGACACGGCAGAATATAGTACTTGATAGGAAAAATGGAGGAGGTACTGAAAAGGGCCATAGTGGGATTGCCTTAGGTTTTCTTTTTCAAAGTTTATGTGAAGGTTTCATACCTTCATCAGGGGTTTATTTATAGGCATATTATTGAGACTTATGCATCTATAGCCAATACTTTCACGTCACTACTTGTAACCCACAACAATATTTCCATGCCATAATTTCATTAACTAGGTAGGGAAGAGGGAGGGTAACTAGTTTATGTAAGAACAATCACTACAACAAAGTAGACATTTAGCTATGTTTTTTTTTGCGACGTTCAAAAAATTGTCGGTAAAAGTTATCATATTGTGTCGATATTCCAAATCGTTATTAAAACTAAGCCTTTAGTGACTAACTAAAAAAGAGTCACAAAAGGAACAACATTTCGTGACGAATGACAAAAATCGTCCCTAAATGGTGAATATTTAGTAACGATTACCAAAAATCATCACAAAATGATTCACAACGGGTGACGATTTCAGAAATTCGTCACTAAATAAACTTTTGGTGATGCTTTTTAGAAATTGTCACCAAATGGTTCACAATTGGCGACGATTATATAAAATCATCACTAAAAAGAGCGCTTGGTTTTTTGCTACGTTTTTGACATTGCGTTAAAAGTGACCATTTGGTGGCGATATTTGGAAGCTTCACCAAAAGATCAACATTTGGTGAAAAATTTTAAAAATTGCCACCAAATGTTGCACATTTAGTGACGATTTCTAGAAATCGTCACTAAATGGTCCACATTCGGTTGTTCTACAGTAATTTGCAACATATTTGGTGACCATTTTCCTAAATTGTCACCAAAGGATTGACATTTTCGAAAATTGTTAAACTAACATTTTTATAATCTATCATAGTTAAGATATGTTTTATTGGAGATTTGTTTTGAATGTTTATAACGTGTTGTTGAAAAACACACTCAACATAATTTTAAGTATTAAATAGTAGTATTAATTAATCATTAATATTTACTAACATTGCAAAATTAGTTATAAAAATTTAAATAATTGTGTCAATATAATAATATGATATATGGAGTATTGCGAAATTTGAATTAAAAGTTTAACAATTCATACAGTCATAGAACAAGAATAATAACAGTCCACACCCAATAGTACGCAGCTTAACCCCTAAGTAATAGAGAGGTTGTTTGACAAATTCTTATAGATACAACAATAAATTAACTTTAAAGCTGAGTCCAGTTGATTGCATCAATAAATGACAATGATATAATTATTTTTTAAGATTCCAAGTGACATGAGAATAGGTAAAGGTAAATGAGTCCCTAATGTCTAGATTCCCGGGAAGGGTTGTTGCATGTTCGAAGGAACCAATTGAAACAGTGATAGTTCTTCCCTCCAGGTGTAGGTTTTTTACACCCTCTTGTAACAACATTTCATTTATAGCTAAACTTGTAAAGGATATAGTGAATGAGTCGTTGGAATTAATATGAAAGATAAGTTCTCCAAATGAACTGTCATTACGAAATGGTTTACTTAAAATATAATCAGTATAGGACTTAGATAGTGCCAGATTAGTAAACTATTAAACGAATCGAAATTGGAGTAACATGCATATGTGAATGACCACACGAAGTCTGTGGAATTGACGAATTTTCCAAAACAACCGATTTCCCTAATCCTTTGCGGACCATTGTGACATTGCTCCCGCCTCCATGGGCATACATTTCATCTTTGAGATTCAAGGAAGCTTAAAATAACATGTAGTATATGCCATCAAATGTGAATATATATAATAGCTTCATAAAAGGAAATGAGATATACATAATAAGGAAAGTCATGCAGTTCGGATGATACTAAACACCTTGAAGCAGAAGATCAGTTATGGAAGACAAACGATAATTAATGTATGAAGTGGAGATTTTCCTTGCATTATTTATTTTTTTAGTAGGGACAATTTTGCCACATTCCTCCCAACGGAATGAATTAGGGCTATCCGGAACTAGTTGCCATATCGACATTCCTTGATTAATAATGTTAAGAGGAATATTCTGCAAATGTCAATTTAGAATAAAACGATGATATGTTCAACTTCAATTTCGATGATAAGTGAAAGTAGTCTAGTTTAGCACTTATAAATCTTCAATGTGCCTAATGATATGAAAGTTACCCTTACTAAAATTTCAAAAATCTATTGCGTAGTTTGTATCACATGCAAAATTTAGAATTTAAAGTAGAATAGACATAACTATGTTCTTGATGTACAGAAATATAGTATTATCTATATCGGGCTATAACACTATTAATGGAAATGAATTAAAGTAAAATACTCTTGAAGACCTTTAATCAAATAGTTACGAAGCTTTGATGAGGAAAGCATTAAAGGTCATTGGGAAGAAACCAACCTATATATAAATAAAATAGATAGATCATAAATCATGTTCCAAACATAACCCATACATCAAATGCAAAATTAAGAACTCACAATAAACACCTAAAAGTATAAGTTAAACTTGGCACAACTTCGTTAATGAAAATAGAACAAAAGAATAATACCGATTCCGTTAATAATGGTTCTTCGATGGTCATGATCACAATACAGAACCTAAATAGAAGAGAGGATTTTGAGAAATGTTGACGGCTTGAACGAGAATGGAGTAGCTTTTTATTATAGTTGTCATTGAAAACCTAATAAAAAACGATGTCATTTTTTTGTTTAGGTAAATGATGTCGTTTCTTGTTTATTGTAGTTGTTTGGAAGTATTATTAATTAATTTGCTACAATCTATTGTATTTGGTCGACAAATTTCAGATGTAGTGACTAATACGTGGTTCGACACCAAAGCCCACAAGTTCATAAATAATTTTTTTATAAATTTATATTTCTATTCCAAAGAAAACATAATTTGAATTAAAAATTAAATTATTCAATTGAAAACTATTTCAAAATTAATGTGTTCACCCTTCAAATAAATTATAGTTGACTTACAATTTTCAGAAAATTAGACAATTTAATTATATGAAATTTGAAAAACTAATTTTTTAAAATTTAGCAAGACATTCTAATATAATTAGAAAACTATTTCTAACATATCTTTAGAAATTACTATTTTGTAACATAATAGTCTATTTTATGATATTAAAAGAAAACACTTTTCAAATTAAATAAAACACTTAAATAATTAAGAAAGTAATTAAGATAATTTATTTAGATTTTAATTTGTTAATTATTTAGAAAGCAAAGAATTTGTTTGGGTGTTGGCAATGATGTGGATATTTGGTAGCAAATGGTAAACCATTTGCGACTAAGTGTGGATTGTCAAAATTGATTCTATGACTCACACGTCTTCGTAGCCAAAAAAAAATATTTTGGGCGATGATGTGAAAATTTGGTAGCAAATTGTCTACCATTTGCGACTAAGTGTGGTGGTTGGTCATGAAAATATTCTTCTGCAACTAACTGAATTCGTCACAAAAACTTGAGGGTATTTAATTTAAATGTATCTTTTTATACAAATAAAAAACTTAATGGTAGATTAAGGGCTAAAGGGTATATATTGCCATGTTAGTGATGAATTTGGTAAAGATGAAAGATAACAAATTTTTAAAAATTTCCCACTTTTATTTTGTTTATTTACCAAATTAAAATTAAAGATTAGTAATTCCAAAAAATGAAGCAAATCAAGAACAATTGCATATATAAGTGTAAACGACAAAATTTTCATTTTGTTATTTGTAATATGAATACCTCATACAAAAAATTAATCAATTAAAAAATTAAGAATGTAAAGAAAATGCTTTAATTAGGGTGTAAGTCGAGATTGAATCAAAAAATTGGGTTCATACTGAATTCTCCACTTTTATCAATTTTCACATGTTTTCTTTAATTTGTTTTCATTTGTCTAGTTTCATTTTATTTTCTGAATGACAATGATTGTATAAGTGTAAAAATAAATCTAGTTGACAAAAATGTTATTTATACTTTTTATTATTCTTTTTAAATATATAT
Organism: Erythroxylum divaricatum; assembly: GCA_025434745.1. Classification (NCBI taxonomy): domain Eukaryota; kingdom Viridiplantae; phylum Streptophyta; class Magnoliopsida; order Malpighiales; family Erythroxylaceae; genus Erythroxylum; species Erythroxylum divaricatum. The sequence continues at coordinate 16,991,959 of JANTPM010000008.1, forward strand.
GATTTTGTAATTTTATGTGGTCCCACAAAACTGAATTTATTATATATAATTTCTATATTAATTTATGTTTATGATATGTTTAAAAAATTTAGCAAAAATTAAAATCTATAAATTTTGAATAGCATTGGCGACGCTTTCGAAGTTTGGTATCCAAATGTTGAACATTTCGCAACGAATTGTGATATCATCACAAATGGAAGGTCATGTAAACGAATTAAGCGAAACGACATTGCATTCATGTAAAGGGCAACGATTTTGTGAATTGTTCACCAAATCTTTAATAGACCATTTGGTGATGAATTGTGAATTCATCACCAAATGTGTTGGCCTGAAAAAAACAAATGACATCGTCTTAGCAGCTGTGAAATTAAACGAACACAGACCACCCCCCACCTAAAAAAATCTCTTAGCCTTTCCTCTTTCCTTTGTTCAATTTTTCCTCTTCTCCTCGTCCATGCATCTTCTTTCATCTTATTCTCTTTGCATTGGCTCCTTGCAATTGTAGTCGAGGTAAGTAGTTCGTGCTTTTATGCTCCCAGTTATTTTTCTTGTTTCATTGTTTCCTATGTTAATGGTCGGTTTTAGCTAGGGTGAGTTGTTGAGTTGTTTAAGTTAAAATTTTTTGAATGTTAATGGTTGAATGGTTGTTTCAATGCATTAATGTTGGTGAAGAATGGGAAAAGATACGATTTTTGTTGTTAGTTTAGGTTGAATTTTGGTTATATGTAAACTATTCGATGAAGGTTCTCATAAGATTTTAGTGTTCTATTTTGATAGGGAATAAGTAAGGTGGAGGAAAAGAACTTGGTACTACCATCCCCATCTTTATGCTATGGATTATGGATTTATGTATGATCTAAGGGGTTTGTATATCCAAGGTGTTGTTAGTTTGTGTATTCATTTTAATTTATAGCTTATACACTTTCAAGGGATCATCAGTAAGAGCATGTTAGGAAGTTGGGAGAGCATCTGTATCATTTTAAAGGTTTAGGACAAAGTTTGCCTTAATTAATGTCCTTTTTAATTATCATGAGTTTTTTCTTTAAAGCTCATACAATTTATAACCTTCAGTACCAATATTTAGTCCCCTTTCTACTGCCTACTAAAATGATTGAATTCTGCATATGAAATTGAAGAATTTGAAGGGAGTTGACATTTCTGAATTATATATATGACTTCGCTATTTTTCACAAGAATTATAATGATAAAAGAATATGATACAGATAAAATAAGTTCTGATCTTAAAAATTGGTGTCATTATAACAAGGTGAGTAGGTTAGGATTCATCACTTGTGTTGACTAATTGCTAATTGATCATTAATGCACGATTCAACATTACTCATCTTGAGAACTTCCTTTCATACAAGGGAAGGCCATATTATATATTCCATTTTGCGAATGGGAAAAGACTACTCATGTGTGTGGAAGCATCATAGGGTTACCAATCAAATTCTTGACTTCGTTTATACTATGCAAATTTTAGTGAAGTCTTTACATGTTTTGATGAAAATAAATGTTATCTTGACTCACATTCAACGTTGTTTTGAGTTACTTGTACATTTCACATCATGATCAGAGTTTCAATTTACATGAAAGAACCACAATTAGTTTCATTATTATAATTTGTTGTGATTTTCAATAAATGTAATTATGTGCACATTATGTATAAGTTTAAATATAATTTAGTGTGAAAGCATAGGTTCATTAGTTGTCTCATCTCCTTAAAGAAGATAATGTACTGCTTAGCTTGCATTTTGAAATAGTTCCTTCTTTGTTTAAGTATATAAATGAAAGTAATATTCATATAAGTCATTTGTTTTAACATTTCAAATTCTTAGTTAGTTTTAATCTTTGGTATGTTTGTTCTTTTGTCTTTGCTATATCTATTTTCTTATTAAATCTACACTTATAACTTCAATTGTTGCGTTAGTTGGTGATTTTGTATAGTTTTTTTTGTAGATTCTGTCTTCCTCTATTTGATTGGAGATAAAACTGAGGAATTTGTGTGGCATCTTCAGGTATATTCTCCCTACCCACCACATGTTGGACAAAAGGCCTATATCCTGTGAACAAGAATTATAATGATAAAATATAAGGTTAATTATATAGAATTCCTGTAGGGTTTGATTTCTTTAATTTCAGTATATATTTTTAAGTAATTATGTCTTATTTCTTTGTAGTATCACTTAATCATAACGTAATTTTTTGTTAATTTCTATTAATTTTTAATTACTTCATTTATAATTCTCTTATATGTATTGGCAATATAAGGATTAATCGTTAAAGTTCCTCCTTTTTAGTGGTTTGCGATTATCTGTCGATCCAGGTAACTCATCCAACCCAGTTGGAAATATCATTTGTCTAAATAATTGCAACTGTTGTGAATGTGAATTAGTAGTAACCATTATTGTTAATGTGAATTAGTATTATTCGTCGCATTTGAAATGGTTTGCTAATTAATTATTTAATATATCAATGGTTGTTTTATTTTGATGTATATAGTTAACGTAATTGATGCGTATGAACTGACAACACGAATTGAGTGGATAGTAAACCCATTGATGCATATGCAGTAAAAACACGATGTTGTCACATCATTTTATAGTCATTTTTTAGAAAAGCATTTTGAAATTGAATCACCATGCAATTTAAGAAGACAAATTGGAACCTTAATTTCTTTCTTTTTCTAATGAGATTTAAAATAATAGCTTCAATGTAAACAACAAAATTAATGCAAAATTATTAGTTAACATCATACAATGTAATTAATTTTTGTACTAAGTAGTTAGTACCATAACAACATCCAACACATCAAATGATGAATATAACAAGTTCAATTACATTATAAATTAATGTAAAAGGATATGATTTATATATTGAAAAACTTTTGAAAGAACAATAGGTGTTATAGAGGAAATAGGTAAAGGTAATTTCATCAACAATTTTAAAAAGATAAAAATTGGAACCTTAATTTCTTTCTTTTGCCAATGACATTTAAAATAATAGCTTCAGTGTAAACTTGAAAACCTAATACAAAATTAGTAATTAAACTCATACAATGTAATTAATTTTTGTACTAAATAGTTAGTACCATAACAACATCCAATGCTTCAAATAATAAATATAATATGTTCAATTACATTATACACTAATGTAAATGATATAATTTATATATTGACAAATTAGAAACAACAATACATGTTATAGAGGAAATAGGTAAAGGTAATTTCACCAACAATTTTAAAAAGATAAAAATTGAAACCTTAAATTTCTTTCTTTTTCCCATGACATTTAAAATAATAGCTTCAATGTAAACAAAAAAATTAATATAAAAGACTTAACTAATTACAATGTGATTATGTAATAGAAGAAGTTAAGTAGACAAAGCAAACGAGAAACAACTTAACATAGTACAAACAAAGGATGGTATACAGGTTGGAAACAACAAACTACGCCACGTACTATAATTACATTGGTTTCTTTAAACATAATATTGAACGAAAAAAGCATATAATAACTCAGTTGTCTTCTTTGATTATATAGCTAGATGGATAAGAGTTAGATGTCTCATAGAAAATGGTTAACTGAATACGTAAAAGGAGTTCAGAGTTTCATGCAATTTGTAAAAGATCAAATGGGTGATAAATGTAGTATTCTTTGTCCATGCATCGATTGCTTAAATGTAGACTTCCAAACTCAAGATGTGGTAAATAAGCACTTACTAATCCGAGGCATAGATAAATTCTATACTCCATTGCTTTATCATGGTGAACGTAAGGAAGCAAGTTGTAGTAGAAGTGGCGGTACATGTTAAGATGATAGTTACAATAATGATGTAGATACTTGTGATGTGAATGATGATGGTGATGATGAGATTGATGAGATTTTAGATGATTGTCGGAATTATATGTAGACTATGAATGAAACATGAATGCCTAATATAATTGGTAGTATTAGAGAAGATAATTATTGAAAGTTACTCGAGAACAATTATATCTGGGGTGCTCTAATTTCTGACAACTATCATTTGTTGTGAAGTCGTTGCATTTGAATGTTTATGATAAATGGAGTAACAAGTCCTTTGACATGTTAATTGACTTATTGAATGATGCATTACCTATTGGACACAAGTTGCCCAAATCTTACTATGATGCAAAGAAACTGTTAAGGAACCTTGGATTGGGATATATTTCAATTCATGCTTGTAAGTATGACTGTGTTCTTTTTTGGAAGGAAAGTAAATATCTTCAGGAGTTTCCTATTTATAGTACATCAAAGTGGCAGGTGGATGATAGGAGAGGGATAAAGATACCGAATAAAATCCTTCGATACTTTTCTATTAAACCACGATTACAAAGACTTTTTATGTCAACAAAAACAACCATAAATATGAAGTGGCATAAAGAGAACACATTGATGTTAACATTATGTGTCATCCAGCAGACTCAATGGCATGGAAAGAGCTTGATAGAAAGTTTCCATGGTTTGGACAAGATTGTCGTAATGCTTGACTTGGACTGGCCTCAAATGGATTTAATCCTTTAGGTAATATGAGTAATTCATATATCATGTGGCCGATGATTCTAGTCCCATATAATTTACCTCTATGGAAGTGTATGAAGGAACCTTTTATATTGTTGTCTTTGCTCGAATATATTAGTGATAAAGAATCCAACGACAATCTACTTAATGATGATGATTTTCAAAATCTTGATCATGACGATTGAACGTCAATAAATTGTTTGTATTGTTTGAAATGTTATGGTCATAATTGCCTTGTGTTGTTGATGTTTTACTTATGTTAAATTTACGATGACTATATGCATATTTTTAAAGTTTCACTTACGTGTTTGCGGAATTTTATGCCGAATGTTTAGTATTTGACTACTTATCTCCTTATATTCTTGTGGGATATTGATGTTTGAGTTAAGATTATGCATTATGTTCATATTTCATTTTACATAGGTTCAATCTAATAACATCTGGTAGAAACAAGGGAAAGAGGGTATTAACGATTGAAGAAGTTCCTCCCATGCAACAATCAACTCAATCCGACCCCATCGTTCAATAACCAACAATTGCGTCCTTTAAATGAAGACAATTAGCATCAACCTTTTCCAACATCGTCTATTAGTGCTGAGGGATCTTTAGGTCTATTATTGTTAACCAAAGATATTTACATTAATGCTAAAATTACTCATTACATATTTAGTGTGTTTTTCTTATTATGAATTTTTTATTTTCAGGTTCCAATACTGGCATTAGAAAACGAGCTAAAGGTATCACAAAAGGAGCTGAGTTGTAATGGATGAATGTTGCAATGAACAACAAGTTGTCTGTGACCATTGATCCCACGCAATGTTACCCTCTAGATAAGATCTAATCTACAAAATTTTCCAGTGAGTTGAGCGTCGTTGTGAGGAATGAATTGCCTTGCTTTCAGCATGCCAAGTAGTTGAAGGAAGGCAACTTGTTCCAAAATGTTTTGGACAACGTTTCGGTAATATTTCAATTCATTTGATTATATGTATTGCGATTTTACTTAACAAAAACATTAACTTAACTTATACATGTTTTTCATAAATGAAGTTCAATATCGTTGATATCGACAAACTTGAGGTTTCAAGCTGTGTTAGTTCACTATTAAAACAAAGGGTGAAGGATCATCGATATAGATTTCATAAGTGTTACTAGTCTTTCCCTTCCGATGAAGAGCAAGGAGATATGTTCTGGAACCAGTGACTCCAGAAAATTGGAGTGAAATGTGTGATTATTGGGCCTCAGGGAAGGATTAGGTTTGTTTTTTTTCCTCTTCATATTTCCTCCCATTAAGTTTTTTAATACATTTCATGACTACTTCTCTTAATTTAGGAAAAGTGTAAGAAGCAAAGGTGATTACAGCAAAAATGAAGACTCCTCATAACACGTGCTCTAAATCATTTGTTGTCGTCCTACAAGAATTTGTAAGTGTAACATTTTCAACTTATTATTCTATTTCTTAATACAATAAATTCTATTATCTTCTAATTTTTTAAATTCATATAACAGAGCCAAACCCAATTCCAAGAACAAGGGTATGATAGGATCACACTCTACAAGGAAACACGCTACAAGGAAGATGAAAGTTGGACGTTTGAAGAGGCACAAAGTAATTATGTAAGTACAAATAAATTAATATTACAGTTTGTTTTTCTATGAATACTAAGTAATAATTGTTTAGTTAACTCAATTTCGTACTTTAAATTGTAGGACAAGATGTAGGAGTTGTTGTAGACATCTTTGTCTGAGGGGAATCAACCCAATGTCGATGAAATTTACATCAATGTCTTTGGTACAAGATTGGAATATATCAAAAGTCTTGAATGTAACCCTAAGCGTATTGGTACATCTTCGTCACGACCAGCATATGTAACAACGTTTCAAGAGGAGAGCCAGGCACTGAAGACTAAGTTACAATATACAGAAGAGAAGTTAGATTGTAATGTAAAAGAAGTGAAGAAGCTTAAAAAGATGGTCAAACAATTGCTTCGCTCAAACTATGTCAACAGTAGTGACGACGATGAGGAGTTTTAGTGCCTGTTTGGATGAGCTTATGTTAGTAGAGCTTTTGTTAGTAGAACTCTGAAAAGAACTTTTTTGAGAAGCTAGTTGATTGTTTGGCTGTCAATTAAAAAAATAGCTTTTTAAAAAGAGCTTCATATAGTAGACTGTTTGATAACATAAAAATAAAAATCACTTTTATTAATTTTAATTATATTTTATTTTATAATAAAATTATTTATGCTAAATAATATTTAAAGTATACTAGTCAATTAACAAACGCAATTGCATTAGGCAAATCTTGAGCACCTCATCTTCAATTTATGCTGAAGTTATGTAATCTATACAAGAAGTTCAACAATTTGTTCTCATTTAACATATCATGGATGTTTAACGTTAGTAAATTAAAGGTCTTAACATTGTTACAAGCAGTTCCCTCTTATAGTAACTTCCACGATGCTTTATGATCAAGCCATGATGTGTTACAAGAAAGAAGGACTCTTTCAATTCTTGAACTAAATCTTTTTATGTATTGGTGTTCAAATCGTCATCCATTCAAGCCC
>JANTPM010000008.1:17159701-17172425 GCA_025434745.1 Erythroxylum divaricatum
AGCGAGGCGTCCGTAATTGATCCGATCAAGGAGCTTTGTCTAGGGGGTTAAAGGATCATTAATAAGAAACATGCCTATTTCTCCTCCTTTGGCGTGACTCAAACTCAAGACCTCCTTAAAGAGGAGAGCCTTAAGTGAGAAATCTGGACCAATTGGTCCACCGCTCGCTGTCACGATTAGGAGTATTTAAGAGAATAAGTCGTCGTCGTCGTCGTCATCATCATCATCATCACCCAATTTGAAATTTCGCATTGAAGCAGGTCTGAAGAAGTCTGATAGTAAAAAGTAAAAATAATAATATTTTTCATAATTATAAATATAAAATACTTAATTGAGATACTATAAGGGGAAATAGGCAAGATTAAATAATAGCAGCTGAGTGAGAGTCGTGTGAAAAAGTGAACAGTCGGAATGCTTTAAAAGGGACACCCAACTTTAAATGCTTTAAGAGGGACAGCCAACTTTAATGCTTTAAGAGGGACACCCACTTTCTTCTATTTAATACATTTATAGTCTCCAAATCATGCCCACTTTCTGGTTTATGCTATTTTAATAAGTACAGTTTTACACAGCTAAATAGATTTTGTTTTGAATACAACTCTCAATGAGGAACATGTCCTCGTTTTCCCCGCTGAAAACAAAGTAAGCAAACCCCTATAACATAAGTGGTGGCTTGTGTACATGTTAGGCCTGATGCACAAATTTACAAATGTTGTCTTATCTGTTCTAACATTGGCACAGCGCATACGTAACTCAACATCAAATTCATGCTGCAAGGAGCTTCTGGATGTCCCTCTGCAAGAAGAGTAGAAAAGCAAAACAAATCATTCACAATGCCATCTCTAGCTATTCGTTTCTGTGTTAGCTGAAGAACATTACTGTAGTAATGCCAGAATTATTAGTTTAGAAATAATCATTGCTATGTTTGATTGAACTTATATATTTACCTCAATCTGGAAAGGTGAGGATGTTGGTGGATATCTCTCCACAACCTTGCCATTCTTATCCACCAAGAACTTCTCAAAGTTCCACTTGATCAGATCACCTAAGAATCCTCCCGCACTTGACTTCAGAAACTGGTATACAGGAGCTGTGCTTGGTCCATTCACATCAACCTGTTGTGGAAAATCACCAAGTACGTTTCAAAAATTGTTTCCTCCTACACATCTAAAACTCCACAAGGTTAAGTAGACATACCTTGTCAAATATAGGGAAATTAGTTTTGAACCTTGTACAGGCAAAGTTTTTAATCTCGGTATTTGATCCCGGCTCTTGTCCTCCAAACTGATTGCAAGGGAATGCCAGAATTTCAAAACCTGGAATGGATTTTGGACGGTCAATTCCCACAACAAATTTCATTCACCATGTTTTAAGACTTGTAAATTCGTTAGCAAGCAGCGTGAATTGCTTCAATAAACTGAGCCAGATTCTGCAAGCCTCAAAAACAGATGCAACCTACAATCTTGAAATCATCCTGATGTGCCAATTGCATTTAAATGAACAGAAGCATGTATTATTTAGAAATATTACAATTTAAATAGTTTTGGATTAATCATAGGCATTACAGGTGTTCAACTCGAATCAGACTGCTCGCTAGTCTGATCACATCCAAAGAACTGGATACATATTAACTCATTCTTGAACTTAGTCCAATTTCAATAATACAAAATCAAGTATATATTTAAACATTTCTCAAAGATTTTCCTTTTAATTTGAAAGTACAGCATACCAAACCAAGGAGGGAAACAAGGTACTTACCTTTCCTTCACAAAAAGTACAATGCAGTGTATTGATAGTGCTGACAAAAGAAGATCAAAGCAGCTAAACCTTGATTACCTTGAGTTTTGTATTTCTCATACAGTTGTGACAATTCACTGTAATTTGAAGATGTCAACCCACTGGGTACAGAACAAAACATTTCGTTAAGAACATCTCGATGGAAATATAAGTTACAATATTGAAGATTTCTAGTAACGGGAGCATACCATCTTGAAGCAACGTTGACAATCAAGAGAACTTTTCCCTTAAATTTGTTAAGAGGTGTATCCTTCCCATCAATATCCTAGAGAAGTTGAAAAATTAATGACTCCAAACATTATATCTCGTGCAATTTTGAGATCTAGCAGATATACCACACAAGAGCTGAAACCCAACAATCGCCCATAAACATTATACATACGATTCAAAAACTTGAGACGAATGTTGTATGTGGTTATCTGCTGATGAATGAAATTGAGTTTCTCAACTATGAAATGATCAGAGATCTGTTGCTTTTTTGAGGCTTTAGTCCTCCTTGTTTTGTTTCTTCCATTACACCAAAAAAAAACTATAAATCCCACAAAAGAAACAAAGCATACCTTGACAGTGAAGTCATATATAGTTTTGTCGGTGGTAGCTCTCGCAAACACTCCAAAAGAACGAGACTTTGAGAGAAACCCCGAAAAGCTAGGCGATTGCTGAGAGAAACCAGCTGATGATGAGGGCCAAATCGAGGGGACACGGAAAGCTATGGAAGAGCGCGAAAAGGAGAATTTGGGATTAGTCTTGATCTGTGTAAGGTACTGTACAGGCGAATAAAAAACACCGGAGAAGTGAAGGGAAGCCATTGGAGGTGTCTTGAAAGTTGAGGGAAGTTTATATTTTACAAGGACTTGGAACTTGGAAGTGGAAGTTGGTGGTCTTGTCTTTCGCTAGTGGAATGTAATGTTCCACGTGGTCTTGTGGAGTGTGAAGTTCAAGGGTATCTGAAACTCCCCTGAAATCTACTAACAAAGTTTACAAAGTACAGGAGAAGCTTCACAACAAAACACTGGGCCTTAATGTCTAATTTACAATACATGACATAATTCAAAACTAAAACTACCAACTCAAAACTCTCACGTACTTTTAGTTTATTAGATAACAAAAAACTCTGTAAGAACTTAGAAATCAGCAAAGCACATAAACAACTTTAGACCATAGAGATAATGATCTTCATAAGTTTTTTTTCTCTCCACTTTCTACATTATTACTTAGTGCTTTATGTGTTTAACCCACTTTCTTAGCATATCTTCACCTGTGTTTTTTTTTGTTTAGTTATTATAAAATTATTAAAAAGATGGTCTCAGCGCACAAGATTCCCTAGTTTGAGAAAATCAGAAGAAGGTCATTAATTGTATATATAAAGAAACTGTTTTTGTAACTTAAACTCGTACTTCCTAATTATAAAAGAGCAACTTTATCAATTACTTAAAGACTCGCCCTCTTATTATAAAATAATAGTTAACAAAAATTTTGAATCATTTTAGAAATTAAACCTTGTACGTGTTTGAATTGAATTGTCTCAATTCACACATAAACTTAGTTCTACTTAATTTTGCCTATGAAAAAGTCATTTTTCATTAGCATTAATAATTCAAATTAATTCCGCATACCATAAATTGATCGCAAGTTTCCCCCATTATGCTTTTGTCTCGACTTCCTCACCAGGCATGTATGATTGTTGTTGTTACAAAGACTTTGCAAAGAACTCCAAGTTCAGTCACAAAATGTTCCAAAGTCTAAGTACAGTATTTAAACTCTCGCAATTCAACTCAAACTTACCATATTACTCATGTTTTAATTGTTTCTCACAAAGACAAAGTAAACCCACAAAATTCACTAAGCTAACACAATAGAATGGAAAATAATAACAAGAGAAAGATGCACACAGTTTTACAACAAAATTGCCAACTTTTATATTACTCACAATTGATACAAAAAATACAAAGCTCCAAACTCCCTATAATGAATGAAGCCTTGCTCAAACGAGCTATTTAGAAGCTTAAGGAGAGTTGTTGGGCAGGAATACAAGAAAGTGGTCTTAAGGCTACTAAGCTACTAACTTGGTGGTTGACATCCCCAACTACTTTAGACACTACTTTAGTGGGTGGTTTATATAACTTACCACTATCTGACTCTTAAGTCAAAACAACATGTGTAAAAGGTTTATAAGACACCTCAGTTATGTTCTTTGCCACGTCATCCCTATCCTTTAATGCCACTAACTTTGTCACATCACCCATGATCTTCATCCAAAGGTAAAAGTTAGCCAAGTTTTGAGCCAATTCGTGTGTGATCCGAGCAATGCGCACTCATGGTTTGGTCTGTTTGTCTATGACCCATCATTCAAGTACTATTTCATCCTTAGTCCTATCAAAGATGTTTTAGGCAAGTCCAGCTCACCCTAGCCATCAAGCTGACCAACACCCCACGATCATCAAAACTAGCCACAGCTCAAACCATGCTTGATCTTTAATTGATTAAGTTACCTTGGTTCCTTTGGCAGAACTTCCTCATGCCTAATCCATGTTAGACATTGGCCAAGGCTCACCTACGGCTGGAAAAAAGGGTCTTGCAATGTCAAGGGATTACCAAACCACCCCCACCAAATAAACCAATGCCCTCGTCGAAACAAATTGAAGGTAATCGTTTTCTTGGTCTTCGAATTGCCACAAGGATGTGTCTTTCTCCCAAGTAGCTTCCTATAGTGGTTTATTCTTCCATTAAATCAGGAACTTTGTACTTAGATTCTTCTTGTGTTGGCCCAAAATTCGATAATCTAAAATCTTCTTAATTTGCTTATCAAATTGTTTCCTTACTACATGTGGGGCTCTCTTTAGTTGACTCCTTTTAAGATGTATTGAATCTCATAATATAGTTTAAGGAAACTTATATGAAAAGTAGGATGTACCTTTAAATGACCGGGTAACTTATGGTGATAAGCTACATTTTCTACCTTTACAGGAATCTCAAATGACCTATTGTACTTTAGCACTAGCCTTCGATGCACCTATTTGCTACTAATCTTCTTCTAAATTTGGGGAGTAAGTTTGAAAGCTACCTTACCCCCGTTGTCAAAATCAAGCGTTCTTCCACTTTGATCAATATATTTCTTCATTCGTTTGGAACATTTACGAAGACTATCTCTTATCTCATCTAACAAGTATTGTTTTCCTTCGTAAAATAATTAGTTGTGCACTTTCCTTATGACATATGTTGAGCTATCTCAAGAGGAATGAATGATTATTGTCCCAACTTTTCTCCATTGCCAAGGATCTGTACAATTTATAACAAAACTGTACAATATTAAGTAAACTTAGCCAATTTCGTTGACTGACACTTACATAAAGTATTCCGCCAATAAGTCATTGATCATTTCCGTTTGGCTATTTATTTGTGAATGATTTGCAATTGAGAATTTCACAATTGAGAATTCCAATTACCAACTCATCATGTTGAAGAGAGACGTCTAAAATTGGCTAGTAAATCGAGTATCTTAGTTGTTTATTATATCTGTCGGACCCTAAAGTGCTTCATCACATTTTTGTAGAAAGCTCTACAACAACATTCGAGGGACATGAAGCTAGAGTTGGCATAAAGACAACATGCTTAGAGAACCTATCAACCACTACCATGATTGAAGTCATGTCATCCACCTTTAGGAACTCGCCGATGAAGTCTATTGAAACCGACATCTATGGTTTTTTGGGAATAGGCAAGGGCTCCAGTAAACCTGCCTCCTGCTTCTTTTCAAGTTTATCTAATTGATAAATAAGCAAGTTTTGACATATACCTGAATGTTGTTCTCCATCTTTAGCCAATAATAAGATTAAGAAATGAGTGTTAACATTCGTTCGACTCTGGGGTGACCAGCCCATTGTGAATCGTGCGTCTCCTTCATTAATTGCTTCCACAAGGCACCAAAACTTGGCATATATAATTGATTATTCTTCTTCATGAACAACCCCTCATCATCAAGCCAAAATCGCCGCATAACTCTCTCCTTTACTTGTTTCCTAATTCGATAATAAGTGTCGTCAAGTGGATCTGCTAACTTAATTTGCTCCAATAGGTCCGATTTAACTCGAGTGATCTCATACAAATCTGTAAATACTTCCTTTCTACTCAATGCAACTACCACATTGTTATGTCTCTTTAGTTAGTACTCATACACAAAGTCATATTTCGTAAGAAACTCTTGCCACCGAGCTTGCCTTACAGATTGCTTTTATTAGGTCCTGAAAAAGGTGTTAGCAACATCTCCTTCTTACATGTTGAGTATCGTTGTTAGACATCATTAAGCTTGCGACTTTTAAATGCCACCGGATGTCCTTCTTGCACCAAGACTCCACTAATAGTTTTGTTTGAAGCATTTGTGCGCAACTCAAAAAGGAGATCGAAGTTGGGTAACTTTAACACATGTTTAGTTTAAATGGCAGCCTTTAACTTCTCAAAGGCTTTTTGGCATACCTTCGACCAACACCACTCTTATTTCTTCTTTAATAAGTCAGTATACTGCCTTCTTTGAGTATCCCATAAAAAATTGACGATAGTAGTTCATCAAGTCAAGAAAGCTCCTAAGTTCCTTTATCATCTTTGGAACCTACCAATCAATAATAGCTTGTACCTTTTTTGGATCAATTTGCACTTAGCCTTTGTTCACCAAGTGTCCCAAAAACTTTATTTTAGGTTGTGCAAATTTGCACTTCTCCATCTTCACGAAAAGTTTATATTGTCACAACCGTTTAAACACCTTCCTTAAGTGTCATCTATGCTTTGTCATGTTAGTACTATAGACCATAATATCGTCTAAACAAAAATGGAGTTCTATAGGGGGCTTTCAATGGTTGGATGTATCCTATTTCCAACAATTCATCAAACTGCTTTCGTGGTTCCACCAACTCTAATAGTGACATTCGATAAAAGGCACGGGCAAGAGGTATTACACTTGGAACCATTTTGATCTTATGATCAATTTCATGACGAGGAGGGAGAGTTTCTGGTAACTTCTTATGCATCACATCCTCGAATTCTCTCAATACTTTTTCCTCTACATCCAGGACTTCAACTAGATGGTCTTCTTTAATTTCCCACATAGTCATAAAGTAAGTCTCTATGCCTTTCTTAAGGCCCTTTTCGATACTCATGGCAAAAACATGACCTATAATTGTCATTTTGTCTGCAGTTCCATTGCTAAATCTACAACAATTGATGTAATTTTTTTTTGATAATTCATAAACATTATACCTCTAAAATGTGGATATAACACTGCCTTTGCTATCTTGAGAAAATCGATGCCCAAAATCATATCAAAATCCTCAAGAGAGATCACCATTATGTTAAACTTCCCAAGCTAACTTCTCATACTCAAAGGAACATTGTAAGCAGCTATGAGTTTCTTCCTATTGACCTATATCTTCATATATATAAGGCGTTAAAATGGACTTACTTCTGTGCTAACCATATTAAGTAAGCAAATAGGATTTAAGCCAGCTTTCGAGTGATTGCTTTCACCATCCACATCCACTATTAAAGCATTCAACTTCTCCTTTCTTGGGCAGTGGCGGGCATAGTGACGACTACTGCGTAAGAAACAACCACAATTTTTCTTGGAAGATTTCTCACCTTATTTTGGATTCGTAGTTTGTTTGGAATTTCCCTTATGATCATTTGCCCTCTTCTCATCTTGATCTTTGTTCTTCTTTCCTTCACACTTCTCTTGGTAAATGCTTTTGATTTTTGAGAAGAGGAAGTTGTCTTGATTTCCTTTGGCACTCTGAAATCTACCGAAGTATTTGTAACTGCAATCGCATCCACAAAATGCTTGATATTTTGCCTTCGCGTCTCTATTTGTGCCCAAGGTTGTAATCCTGACATGAAGTTGAATAGTTTGTCCTTATTTGACATGGTCTTAATATCAAACATTAAGAAACTAAATTTCTTAACATAATCCCTTATCGAACCATCAAGCTTCAATCGCTTTAAGGCGCCCTTACAAGCTAAGTGGTATTGTTTGGCAGGAATTGATCATTCAGCTCCTTTTTTATGCTCTCTCGTGTATCAACAAGAAGATGGCCAGCTCCAATTTTGGCAAAGGTTTGAGTTCTCCATCATAATTTTGCATCTCCATCAAGATAAATTGTCAAAAGACGTTTATCTTTTTCGCATCTGCACCTTTAACAGCTACAAAATACTGCTCCATATCTTACAAAAAATTCTCAAGTTCCTTAGCATTCTAAATGCTTTCAAAAACTTTTGGCCTTTAATGTTGTGCTTTCATCATGTCCCACATCCACAACTGCAATTGCACATTTAAGGACAATCATCTTAAAGTTGGCATTCTCTTATGCTTTAATCAATTAGCCATTTAAACTCATAATGCTTGAATTTGCACCTCCAAGGCTTCAAAACGTGATGCATAAGATGAGACTTCTTCCTTACTCGTAGGTAAAAGATCGATGAACGCTTCCACCCTTGTGACACACTTAATAAGATCGCTACCACTTGCCATTGAATCACCAACATGGCTCTAATATTAACTATTACAAAGACTTTGCAAAGAAATTTAAGTTCGTTCGCAAAATGCACCAAAGTCTAAATATGATAATTGAAATCTTGCTATTTAACTCAACCTTATCAAATTACTTGTATTTGAGATGTTTCCACAAAGGCAAAGTAAACCCACGAAATTCACTAAGCCCAGGAAATTCACTAAGCCAACACAATATAATGGACAATGATAAGAAGAAGAAGATGCACACAACTTTATAGCAAAATTTTCAACCTTTAAATCACAGTTGAAAATATACGAAGCTCTAAACACTCTCTAATGAATAAAGCCTTGCTCAAATAAGATATTCATAGGCTTTAAGAGACTTGTTGGGCAAGAATACAAGACTTACCGCCACTAAATCACCAATTTAGTTGGTGGTTGGCGTCCTCAACCACTTTAAGCACCACTTTAGTGGGTGGTTTACATAACTTTCCACTATCTCACTCCTAAGTTAAAGTAACATATGTAAAATATTTATAAGACACCCCATTCATGTTTTTTGCCACGTCGTCTCACTTCCTTAATGATTCATCTCACTAACTTTGCCACATTACCCATGATCTTCATCCAAAGATGAAGGTTATCTAAGTCTCAGTCAATTCACTCATGGTTCGATCAATGCACATCCATGGTCTAGTCCATTCGTCCATGGTACATTATTTGAGAACCATTTCATCCTTAGTCCCACCAAAAACATCTTAGGCAAGTCCAACTCGCCCTAACCTCCAAGTCAATCAATGCCTCACAATCATCAAAGTTAGTCACAACTCAAACCATACTTGATCTTTACTTAGTTAAGTTACCTTGGTTATTTTGGCATATCGTCCTCATGCCTAATCCGTGCTGGACATTGACAAAGACTCTCCAATGGCTAGCAAAAAGGATTCTGCAATGTTAAGGGGCTAATAATTGTCCATATACAAGGGTCTTCCGTCCACATGCAGGTGGAATATGTACAATATATTAATATATTAATGTTATTAATTTAATATATTTATATATCCTCATTTATACTAAAATATATTAATATTTATAAATTTTTTAATTAATAATATTTATTTTTATATAAATAAATAAATAATTTATTATTTTATTGATTTATCATATTCCCATCTCATTACTTATTTTAAAAGTACAAACAAATATCCCATATCTATTATTTATTTATTTTATTAATTATTAATAATTTAATATTTATCATATTTACTAATAATTAATAATATATTTATTATTTAATGTTATATTAAATTAAGTCTTTAATTATATTTTATTTTATTAGCAAATAATATTAATAAATAAGATTAATAATTTTAAAATATATTTTATATAATTAATTAATAATAATCTTATTAGTTTTTGATAAAATATAGTTAATAAAATTATTTTATCATATTTATAATTATTATTTATATTAAATAATATATAATACTTAATATATATAATTTTAACTAATTTTATTTAATAAATAATGAATATTATTTATCATGTTTTTAGTAATATATTTATTAATTTATATAATAGTGAATTATTAGTAATTCATATTATTATTTATTATCTAATAATACTAATAAGTAAGATAATAAATTTTTATATCTTATTATAATTCATATTCTTAATAAATGCATTAAAATTAATTTAAAATTTATATTGTTAATTGATAATTAAATAACATATATTAAATATCATTATATTTTTACTACAAGTAATAATATATAAATATAATAAATCAATATATTTGACTTGTACTACACATATGATTTATTAATTCTTAATCATCTTTATGTGATAGAGCGTCAAGATTTATAAATTATCTATATCAAAGTATATTTTAATAAAATAAATGCTTAGGTTTCTTACAAAACATAAGGGTTTCTTAAAACAATTTTAAAGTAAAATTTTTTTAATAAAATTGATAAAATTATATAAAAGACTAATGTCCTAATTAAAATTGTTAATCACAATATTTATTAAAAAATATTTGAGGTATAACAATTATCTACTTCTAATTGTTATGTACGAATATTCAATATTTATTATAAATAAAAAATTCGTCATTTACATAGTTTAATTGTGTTTTAAATATTTTTATTATTTTCTTTTCTTATTTTTATTGATATCTATCTTTTTAATGTTTTTAATTTAAGAGATCTAAGAAATAGTGGTTACATCTTCGTGTGTTTTTTTCGTTATTCTTTCCTTTGATTATTTGTATTCATGTTGCATATTAATGATAGTATGATAACAAAAAGAATTGAGAATTTTCGATCCCTTAGAACAATTACATCAAATTAGAATTAACAAAAATTCTATATACAAAATACGATATTTGACTTCTGAAATCAAAGATTAGAAAATCAAAAAAGAGGAGTAATATGCTTCACCTAAAGGACTTAATTCCTTAAAGTAGGGTCATAGTGGAAAATTACGGATGCCCATTAAATGAGGAGATGACCTAAATTAAATAATTAGCATCAACCAAACAATCTAACGCTATGGAGTTGCATTAAGAAAAGGACCAACAAGAGCAATAATGTTAAGCTGAAATAGGGAATCATAAGTCTTGAAACTATTGAAGTCTATTCAAGTTCAGTTCAGCAAAACAAAATTAATCTATCAAATTTTAGATGCATTACACAACTGAAAATTTATTCTACAAATTAATCCTCGTATTAGGATATGAATTAAAAGCTAATCACTTTAGGAAACAACCCAAACATAGTTATGGAAGCTGATGAATAATGGCAATATACAAGTGGAATTGAATGATCATAAGCTATAAACCATGTAAATTTGTTGGAAAAGGTTGCCATCCTTTATAATAAAGTCTAATAAGCCAATAAACCTAAAAACCTCCTATAAATGACATCTAATAGGAAACCAAAGTGCAATCATGATTCCACCCAAGTGTTATGGACTGCAGGGCACTAGATAAATCCAAGCAGTAAAAGTGGAAATTGAAGGTAACTAGAATCGCCGAGAAACTGCTCAAAAAATTCACACGAGAAGGAAAGTTAGACTATATATAAATTTAAGTGAAGTACTATCCTAAAATTAATTGATAATAGGTGGAGTAATCTATTAGACTTTTTTTTTTGAAAGGTAACAAATGCGCTCATCGCGTATTATTAGAGTCTATTACTAAAACGTCATACAAAAAAGAAGGAGGGCACACCCCCCCACTCAAAACCATACATAGAATTAGCCGCCCTAGCTATGGTATGAGCAACCTGATTCGCTGGCTTTCTAACAAACGCAAAGGAAAGAAAAGAGAGCTCCTGAATAAGGGCCTTACAATCATTTATAATCATGGAAAAATATGAAGAAAAACTATGCGTAGATGTCAAAAATTGGGTAACCATCTGACAATCCGTTTCCACGGATATTGGGAAAAAAGTTAGCGATTTGATCCAGCTTAAGGCTTTCCGAAAGCAGAGCACTTCGCCTACTTGTGGATCTCCCCAACCTAAAATTGTCATCAATTTTCCAGCACAATTTTGCCCTTGAGAGTTTCTGATAATCATGTCAAGACTATAGTACCCATTCTCTAACAAAGCCACATCAACGTTACATTTAAAATGAGATAGGGCTGGGGCCTCCCAACAAGCTGGAAAGGAAAAAGGTCTTGATGAGAGACCAGTAGATGAAGCTTTTGTTGTCTTCCATTCTGTCAACGCCGTCCTTGCCCGACTAAGGATAAACCTATGAGGATGAGTACGTGATTCCCACACTACTTCGTTACGATAAAGCCATAGACTCCATATAAGCATAAATATCTCCTCCTGTTATGATTGTGGGTAAGAAGTGATGACACCCTGAAGTCATTCATTCAAAGAGGAATTAATTTGCCAGGCCACGTTCGATAACAGCCACACTGATTGAGCAAATTCGCAGGTATAAAAAATATGAAAGGCTGTTTCCGTATCCTTAGCGCAAATGGGACAAATGTCATCTACCAGCATGTGGCGTCCTCTTAAGGTGGCCCTGCAAGGAAATATGTTACGTATAATGTGCCAAATGAGGATTTGAACTTTACCTGGAACTTGAACTTTCCAGATTTACCCCACGGGAAGTCCTTAACTCGAAAGTTTTCATTTGTCATCTCTGTGCCGAGTCTGTAACCTTCTTTGACCTGGTATTCACCTTTCCTATTTTTTGTCCATACCCAATCATCCGCAATACTCGATAAAGCTAACGGAATCTGTAAAATAAGGTCTGCATCGCGTTGGATAAAAGTTTTTCGGATCAAAGGTTCATTCCATTGGCGATCAATCATAAGATCAGCAACCATATTCAAATTCCGATCTTCCAACAATTCCGTTTGAATAGTAGGGTCTCCATCATCCATTAGCCAGGAATCCCGCCATATATTGA
>JANTPM010000008.1:17177797-17194591 GCA_025434745.1 Erythroxylum divaricatum
ATTATACCAAATTAATTATCTTATTATTATTATTATTATTATTATTATTATTATTATTATTTCGAAATAGAAATCAGAGTTATGCTGATTTTTTGTAAAAAAAGATGTTATCAAAATTCAGAAAAACGATATTTTTTGATTTCTGTAAAACTGTTGTGGTTTTTTTATTTTTAGAAACAAAAAATCATAACAGAATAAGTCAAACACGTTTTATTTACCTGTTTTTATTTTTACAAAAATGACAACAAAAAAAAACGGAGAAAAAAAACGGAAATAAAAAAACACGTCCTTAGAAAGTATCGCTGAGAAGCGTTGGAGGTTGAACGGGATCGCATGCATAGACTTTTTAAGAGGAGACTTTAAGAAGAAATAGAGGTTGCTTCGTATGCATCGGCTTTACCTACAATTTCAACATTTGACTTTGTACCACGACTTCATTAATTGCTTTCCTCGCACCGTTTTAGTCGTATTAGCCTTAATGAGATGGACGAGATATTTTGTTTTTGTTACAGTGTTCTAATTTGTATTATTTAATTTTGTTAAAGTGTTCTATTCCTAAATGAGATCATGTAATCGTTTGTTGAATTAAGATATGGATTTAAATACAATTAGAAGCATGGTTAGTCGTTAACACAATTATTAGGGGGAAAGCTAAGAATTAGGTGTTCTTTCGCATTTTGAAAGCGTCTGGTCTCCGTATTTTTCAAGTCAATATTATAATGACTTGTGAGAATTTTGGAATAGAAATTTCATGCTTTGACACTATGATCATTCTCCAAGGATTATAAATTTATTTTCCTTTTATAAAAATCAATCAATTAATAATATTAGCCAACTAAGATAAAATAAAATAGTAAAAAAGGATTTTTATGTAAAAATTTTAAATCATATTTTCATTATTAAAGAGATCAATCGGAGAATTAAATATGTTGTATTATGAGCTGGATCATATTAAACTTTATTTTGTCTCGTTTTATTTTTCATAACAATTAAAAAGTTATCTTATTTTATTTTTTATAAGAGTGGACCCTCAATAAATATCCTTCCTGTAATTAATAATAATAATAATAATAATAATGATAATGAAGATGATGATGATGATAAGTGATGAGTAATATAATTAAGAATAAAAATTGGTTATGTAAGGGAGGGGTATAAATAGTAACTATTAGATTGGAATGAAAACTTGATACCCACCTATTTTGGAGGGTTTTGTAGATTTCTAAACTTAATGGAATAAATCTATTCCCTTGGAATTGAAATCCTCAAAACAAATACTATTTTTTACAATTATTCTATTCTTTCATTCCTAAACCTTCAAATCAAACGCCTTCTAAGTGTATGACGTGAGTAGGTATGACGTGATTAGGCATTTTTTTAAAATAATATTTTTAAAATTAAAATATAAAATAATTTATTATTTTAATTAAATTTAAGTTTGGACTGTCTAATTTCAATCTTAACTCAGACTAAATTTTTTTTAAATAAAATGATATTATTTTATTTAAAATAATTAAATTTCAAGTCAATTTAAACTTAAATATAACGTATGTTTATTAAAAATGACTAAATTTAAGTTCATGCACCAAAATTTATCATGTGCGGTCTCTCTCTAATTCCCTACTATTTGTTGGCGTGATAGCAATGTTTGGCATGTCTCCAACATACAAAATTAATAGCCTAAACTTGGACCCTACGACATAAATAATTGATCTACTTTATATCTATCTATAGTTCTATACACATTACAATCGAAGACAGAACTTTGAATGGAGTTATCTGCAGATGATTAATATGGTTATTAATTTAAATAATTAGATTATTTATATATTTAGTTGATAAAAAAATCAAACAACAAGAAAAAAGATAAAAATATAAAACAAAAATTACTTTTTATTATTTTTCATAAATTTTGAAAATTAAAACAAAAAATTTAAAAACAAAATTTATCATCATCATCATACTTAATCTAAAGTTTCGCAATAAAACGGAGTTTAAAAAATTTTGATAGTACACAACTTTATCCTTATATAATAAAGAAGTTATTTTCAGAATAAATTTAAAAATAAAATTTTTCTTAAATTTAAAAATAAAAATAAAAAAGATCAATGACATGTAAAGTAAAGCGGTTGGCGTCGAAGGTTGACGCATACAATTGCTACTGCCAACGACCCATTATTCGGCAATAAAATAGATGACTGAAGATGGTTAACTTAACGGTTTCTTACTTCACAAAAAATGTTAAGCCAAATGAACTCTTATTATTAACCCAGGCTAAGTTGAGTTAGTATGGGACTCTTTTGATTTAAACAAGGTTGTGATTTCGAACTTTTTTTATATATATAATTGTTTAAAATTTAAGATTAGAAATTTTATTTTTCATAAAAGACCTACCTTATTCGAATGAAGATTAATCTGAATATAAATGGTTTAAAGATGTCTTCCTGTAATTAAAATCTACCAAAAATATTTGGCGAAAAAAAAAAGAAAATTTTATTAATCATTGTTGCTGGAAAACAAAAATACACGAACAGTAGAAACTGTAACAGTTAAACAACAGCCGCCTACCCACCTTTCCATTCTAAGCAATCATCGCAGGGAAGGAAAGAGAGAGAATTCTAGATAGACGGAGGATCAAAGGTAAGGCCTTTAGCATGATTCATCGGACCAACTCTTTTGTACGAGTCATAACTCAAAGTTTCTCCCTTTACTTCTCTTCATTTCAAGTATCTGTTTCTGGTTCTGGTTCTGGTTCTGGTTCTTCCTTGTTTCTCTCAGTCAATCTTCCCTTTTCTTCTTGGATTTATCAAGTTCTGATGGAGTCTTTGTTAGTTTCCCTAAGCGGTTCGTGTTTAAAGACCATTCGGGTTCTTGTTCTCTCTCTTCCCTCCTGACCTTCCAACTGTGCGCGGACGCCCAATTGGGCCACAGGTAATTTTTTT
Organism: Erythroxylum divaricatum; assembly: GCA_025434745.1. NCBI lineage: Eukaryota > Viridiplantae > Streptophyta > Magnoliopsida > Malpighiales > Erythroxylaceae > Erythroxylum > Erythroxylum divaricatum. The sequence continues at coordinate 17,180,740 of JANTPM010000008.1, forward strand.
TCTCCCCTGTTTCTCTTTTTTTTTGTTGGTCATCTAAAGAAAGCATATAGAAAATTGAAGCTTTGACAATTTTGCTTCGGTCGGGTAAATCTGATGTTAAAATTCTTGCCATAGGATATTTAAGCTAATAACTCGCTCCTTTGCAAGTGTCGTCTGTAGAAATGCTTGCCCAATTTTATCTTAACGGGCTTGTTATGGTAATGCAAAACTTATAGTGACCTTTCCAAAATTGCATCTGATGCCTTTCCTGTCTCTTGCCTTATAAAATCTTCCCTACGGCTCTTTTGGATGCCTGTCTTGATTCAGGCATCTTGAGTCTATGTAATATTCTGATATTACTGCCTCTGCGCCCCCCTCACCCCACTCTTCTCCTATCTGTCTTCACTTGTATCATTTTATGCTCTTTCCATATTTCTGTACTTACTCCACAAGTAAGTTTATGAATCTTGATTACTAGTTCTTTCTATCCATAGCAGTGATGCTTTGTGTATGATTAACTCCTCTTATTTCTTCTGATCATTTCATCTTCACATCAAATTGTTCATATGGTTTCCTGATGACTGGAATGTTATTAATCTGAATTAAAATGAGGTATAACAAACTGTTTTTAGTTTCTCCCGATTGACAATCGTTAAGAAGTTCAACTAGTAAGACCATATTTTTGTTTTGCTGAGATGATGCCAGCTTATTTGCATCAAACACTAATGTTATCATGGTCAAGCTGGTTGTGGATAGTAGTGCTTTTGGATTTGATATGTTACTTCTGTTATAAGAGCTTGTTGGAGTCCTTTGTTGTGAATTACTCTGATTTTCTGCTGGGTATTTCTCTTCTGTTTCAGATAGAAATGGGCATATACCTCAGCTCTCCGAAAACTGAGAAATTTTCAGAGGATGGTGAGAATGATAGGCTAAGATTTGGTTTGTCTTCTATGCAAGGTTGGCGTGCATCCATGGAAGACGCAGTGAGTAATTAGTTCTACTTTTGATATCTTTGAATGTTGTAAGCAATTAAGTCATTGTACATTTAACTTTCTTAGTATCAGATATCAGTGTTGGTGTATTATTTGTTGGATTCTCAATTATGATAAGGACATTGTCTGGAAATTAGATACACAGGGTTGTATGATATAACTTGTCCTCTCACTATAATAAAGCTAGCTTTTTTTCTCTGTCTCTGCAACTATTAATATGATGAGTTAGTTAGTTTTGAGTTTTGACTATCACCACCCTTTTCCAAAGCACAGAAATGGAGGAAAAGGATTTCAATTCCAACTTAAGTAGTTTGGGACTGAGGCTATCTTGCATAACAATAATCTGTTGCCAAGGGAAAGTTTTAAGGTTCCCTAATCAATAGGACAGTTTACTCCTATTTTCCATAGTCGTTAATTGTTAATAGATTGATCCCTACAATGATTTCTTAGGAATTTAACAACCAAAGGACATGGTCTGTTACATCTATGCCATGTGATTTGAATCATTTGTTACTCTTTGTGTTATCATAAGTTGGAAATTTTGGCACGGCTTTTAAAGATTTAGAAACACCAGTGGTTGAAGTGCGTGAAAAAATGTGCATGCTTTCAAGTTCTGTTTATTGAGAAAGCTCTTGCAATACAGTCTTACTACTGCAAATTCTCATTTTATTATGGAGATTCTCCAAGGATGACACTTCTTTTTATGCCTTCTATTTTAGTGCCTTGGGACATATTTATTTCTGTGTCCTGACAAACTAACCTTTATTACTCAGCATGCAGCACTAACTGATTTGGATGATACAACATCATTCTTTGGTGTTTATGATGGCCATGGAGGTAAGAGTTTGATGTCTCAGGTACTTGTAGTGGACTGAGCTACAATTATGAGATCCTTAACTCTTTTGCTATGTTAGCTGACTAAATGATCCAATAGTTTCTATAAGTTTTTAGACAATGTTAGTTTCACTAAGATTAAAGTGGCTAGGAGACACCTGTGGAAATGAGCTTGGCTCCTGTGATCAACTGCATTATTCTTGCTTGTACATTCTGGTTCAAATCTCTCTTCCACTATTCTATATAGTCTTCTACCCCTATTTAAGAATAAATAGGCATGTAAGGCTCGAATTCCTGATTTCAGTCCAAAGCAGCAAGTCCTGATCATTGCACTAGTTTTTCTTGTGTTTATAACTTAATCAGGTAGATCTCCTATATCTGTTGAAAGGACTGTCTTTTAGAAACAAAAATGAAGGTAAGGTTGACTTTGTCAGTTAGTCACCTGATTTTATGGTCCAACCACCCAATCCTGTCTGCATTTCCAAACCTTGCACGTCTTTAAAGTGAGTAATGTCAAAGTGAACTCAGTTTAGTCTGGAATCATTTGTGACTGGGTCGTTGACCGAAAAGCAATTGTAGTTTGTTTGTTGATATATGAACTTACATTGGGTAACACATTCAAGTAGGTGGTCTGGAGTTTATAATGAAAATATAAGCTCTTCTTGATATTCCACTTTACATTTTCAGCTACTGAGCCTTGTATGAACTATGAAATTTAGTTGCTTTTTTTCAACTGTTGATAATCTAAACTTTTCATTCTTTCCAACCAATCCTGGATCACCCCTTTTTTTTCTAATGACCATATAAATGCACACACTTATATGGAACAGATGCGGGTCCAGAAATTTAATTTAGTGGACTAATATCAACAGTTGCTTAATAATTTGGTTAACTTACAAACCTTTTATGAAAATAACAAATGATAAATATCATAAAAACTGAGATAGATTTCAATTTATTTCTAAGAGTGTTTATAATTTTCACATGGTATCAAATATTTTCAGATTCTAGGGTGCAAGCAGGGGTAATCTAAACGGATATCACTGGAAGCTATGAGGAATTTTTTTTAACAAAATTCTTGGCTATAATTGACCAAAAAAGGTAATTTAGATATTCAGTAACACCAAGACACTAAAATTAGTTTGTATAATCATTTAGCGATACTGAATAGTTATAGAAGAATTAGTTTCTGAGTACCAAAACAAATCTACGTTTATACCGAAAGAATATAAACAGTAACTATGATATATATAGTTTTAAATTTTTAATCAAGTGATGGGTCCACTTTTGTCTCCACTGTGGGATAATGAAAATATATCAGAACTTAGCAATACAAAACAAAAACAGGAGCCTTCTTGTCTCTATCTTGTTTGGAAGGTAGCTGATAAAATTGACAATGGAGCCTTGTTTTACATATCCCACCTCTCTTGTATATAGAGATACTTTCTTTTTGGTTCTGTAATTGGTGCTTCCTTAGTCCTAGTATTTTTGACGTGAAAAGACTGTAATGAGCAGTGACTTTTGGGAGCTGGGAGTTTATAAAGTTATTTTTTCCATTTAAAACACAGAAAACATTTTTTATCCTAATGTATCCGACATTGACGCTTACTTGAGCATTGTATAGAGAAAATTAATTTTCGTCGAGTCAAAAACTTTGTCCAGAAACTCTTAGATAGCTATCTCTCATTAGGAAGAAGTGCCACTTGCAATTTTCACAGCTCATCATACTCTTGTAAACTTACAGGTAAAGTAGTTGCAAAGTTCTGTGCAAAGTTTCTTCATCAACAGGTTCTTAAGAATGAAGCTTATTCAGCTGGAGATATAGGAACTTCTGTTCAGAAAGCTTTTTTCAGGTTACCTTATTTATTTGATTGGAGAACTTCTCATTTCTGCCTATTTAGAAAGAAAATCAAGGTACCCAATTAAAAAGTTCTATATTTATTTGGATCATGTGATATTATGCACTGCTAGTTTCTAAATTTAATGATTCTCTTAGAAGATATCAAGAATTTTCCTTTTAATTGCCGTGCAGTTTCACTTTGAGGCAGAATACTATTATTAATTACATCATTAATTTAATTGATGACAAAAATGAAAAATACGAAGATGGTGTATCTAAAAAAAAAAAACTTATCATTCCCTAAAGGTCTTTGATTTTTACATTGTTCTTTTGTTTATATTTCATAGCTATCTATTATCATTTTGGATGTATAGCAAGATAACTCATCCGTCCTTAATGCATCCTGTAAAGTATAACTTCTGTTTGGACCATGATCTGAATTTTTGTGGTTCATGTAGAATGGATGAGATGATGCGTGGACAAAGAGGATGGCGGGAATTAGCTGTTCTGGGTGATAGAATAAACAAGTTTACTGGCATGTTAGAGGGGTTAATATGGTCTCCAAGGAATGGCGAGAGTAATGGCCCGACAGATGATTGGCCTTTCGAAGAGGTATTTTATAAACATATATTTTATTGTCATCTGATTGTGTTTATACTTGTAATAGTGTACTTTTTTTTTTCATTTCAACTCCATTTTGACTCTATCAACAATTATTTTGACAATTCAAGCAGTTACCTGTCATGATGTATTATTGTGGATTTGAGAAACTACTAGGGTTTCTTTCTACTTGCTGCTTGTGAGTTCCCACTTCCCATCAGAGCTCATGAGCATTTAAATGAAATCTGTACTAGTTCTGTTGATAGTGAGCCATAATGATGATTACGTAGCAACTCATTGTGAAAACTAGTGATAAAAATTTCCTGAGGCCATTCACTTGATAATAAGCACAATATTATTTGCCAGTGATATAGTTTCCTCCAGAAAGCAACTTTGAAAAGATAAAAGGTTTCTGAAAGTTTGTGGCTCAGTATACTTGGAGGGTTTCATTAAGCATTGCATTACATTTACATCTCTGTTGTGACAAAATTTTCATCGATTAAGTTATATTTTTTATTAATTGATGTGATCTTAGTTAAAGCATTTTATATAACCATACTCTTCATAAGGTGCACATTTCATCCAATCCATTTTTTTCCATGTTCTGTTCTAAACCCTATCAATTCATTTTTCCACTGGGCTTTAATTTGCATGCTTGAATTTAAGTAAAAATTTGAAGCTAAGATGATAGTTACAATTTTTTGCTGCTCATTTTTGCTCAAACTTCTTTTACTCATGAGACAAGGACTGAGCCATAATGGCTTTACGGCAATACTTTGTGACTAATGATAAATAACTTGTTTACTCCGAACAGGGTCCTCACTCTGACTTTTCTGGACCAACTTCTGGCACAACTGCTTGTGTAGCAATTTTAAGAAACAACCAACTTGTTGTTGCAAATGCTGGTGATTCTCGATGTGTGATATCTCGAAAGGGCCAGGTACTTTTCATTTAACAGAGAGAGAGAAAGAGAGAGAGATAACTTACCTTCTTTAATATCTGTTTAAAATGATGCCTAGATGATCTTCAGCTTTAGTTTGCTGTTTGTGAGACCACTGATATTAAAATGTTAGTTTGAGGCTAACTATTGCATTCAGGAACATACGCATACAAATATTTTACTTTTGTGGTTCTATCATGGTACAATGCAGAAACCTTAAACACTTCTCAAATGGATTTAAAGGGAATTTCTTGATGCAGGCATATAATCTGTCTAGAGACCATAAACCTGATCTCGAGGCTGAGAAAGAAAGGATTTTAAAAGCTGGTGGTTTCATACATGCAGGACGGGTCAATGGCAGTTTAAATCTTGCAAGGGCTATAGGTAGACATGATTATTTGATCTCCTTAATAACATTTATGGTCCTCATAATTAGTTTGTTCATGGTCTGACACTGTTTATCTTAGCCCTCTTCTCCTATGTTGTGAAACAAGAATTCTGAACTCTAATCCATTATTTCCCCCAGCAATGCACCTAGGTATCAGAAAATACAACAGTAGCAGTGTCTTCTTCCCATAATTGGAAGCTAGGTCCCTGCCCCAATAAAAGTTGAATGAGTCTATGCCCGTGCATTTGTTTTTTGACTTGTTTCATGTAACTACTCTCATAGGTTATAAGAGCAGAAACCTGCATATGAACCTTCATTCACCACCGAGAAGGAAAGAGAGATAGAACTTCAGACTCTTTTTAATTCTTCATGGTTTTCTAACCTTTAGAGTTCCTTTGCACGTACCTCAGGAGATATGGAGTTCAAGCAGAACAAGTTTTTACCTGCTGAGAAGCAAATTGTAACAGCAAATCCAGATATTAACACGGTGCGGAAATCATCTTTTTATACTATGTAATTGAACAAATCATTTTCTTATATATAGAACTTGATAATTATCCCTTATTTTCCCGTCAATAACTTTTATTGCTCATTCAATTAGGTTGAACTTTGTGATGATGATGATTTTATTGTGCTTGCATGCGATGGAATATGGTATGTATCAAATGCTTCCCTTTTTAATATGGTTCACTGCACTGTGTTCAGAACTTTTTATATCCTTAATGTATTTGCCATGGAAGAAAGTATATTCGGATCATCTTCCAAAGAGATTATTATGAAGGAAAGGCTTTAGTAGAAAAAGTAAGCTATCATGGTTTCTCCAAGTGAAGTATATTATATACGTAGGCAACATTAGTAGTTTCAGAAACAATCTACATATCTCTTATAACTGTTTGCAATACATTTGCAGCTACTATCTGAAGAGATATGAATGTATGGACAATCTGCAATGATAATATCCTCTCGTTTAAGATATTGTGAAAGTCCTGTGTTGCTGAAATTGGATTACTACTATTGTTGATTGTTTCAGGGATTGCATGTCTAGTCAGCAACTAGTAGATTACATTCATGAGCAACTAAGCACGGTATGTGCAATTTTAACTTTTTAGTGGGATATTGATAGAAATGGTTGAACTCTACGCAACTATACATTTTCAAAGTTCCAACATTCTCAAAAAATTGCAGGAAAGCAAACTTTCTGTGGTGTGTGAGAGAGTACTTGATAGGTGCCTGGCGCCGTCAACAGCAAGTGGGGAGGGATGTGACAACATGACAATGATCTTGGTGCAGTTTAAGAAACCCATCAAGTCCAATGCCTCTGCAAATGGACAATGCTCACAGTCAAAGCTTCCTGAAACTGAATCCAAGGGAGAGGATGTTGTTGAGCTGAAAACTTAGCATGCTCATATCTAGGAGGAGGGTGTTACGAATGCTGCCCTCTGGCTGGAAGAAAATTTGTATGGTCTGATATGTAAGGCTAATGGATGACACACCAACACGATTTGCTTGTTTTATCTTTTTTTTTTTTTGGTGCTAATTTTGAGTGTGGAACTACAATCTGTAGCATGTACAGGTTTTTCACTTTCCTTCTGTGATACCTATGATTTCTCATCAATTTTCTCTTTTCCTGGGCCAATAAAGGAAGAAAACTCCATTTTCTCCATATCTATTTTGGTGGGTGGGACAATGCATGACAAATTCTCTCCGATGTGATAATTTTATGGTGTACCAACGTGAGCCCAGGTATAAAAATTCATGAAAGTGCGTGTGCATATATAAATGTATTATGAATTTTTCATTAGATGTTTACGATTTAGATAGATAATCATGTCTCATTTACTTATTCTGCATACAACATACTCCTGCCTTTATCATCTCTCAATTCAAAATGCTGACTGATATTAGAAAGCACTTTCCAGATAGATAATCATGTCTCTTATAGAGACACAGTCCTTAATTATCACTAATCTCACCAAACAGTAATGGCAAGCAAAGCAATTCATATTTCAGTGTGTTCAATTTAAACTGTAATGTTTACAGAACATTCGAAATAGACGGCATGAGAACGTAAATGCAACATCATACACGACATGACTTTTTTAGTTTATGCACATCAGTGAGACCAACACTTGCCCATGTAGCTTCATGTATTTAAAATAAAACTGGGCTCAAGTATTCAAAACTCACCATTTTTTTCATTCAAAATCCCTAAATCCCTACACAAAATCCTTAAATCCTTAACTTCAAATGTTTGCAGAAATCCCTAACTCTCACTTCGTTCAAATGTTTGCAGAAATCTCGCTCGCTCTTCTGAAAGTTCAATCACAGCAGCAGTAGGCTCAATTGCAACAGCACGTTCCTGTCACCTCCTACATGCCTTTGTCAAATTTCTGGCAAATAACATAAGGACAAAGGACAAAACATTGTGATAGGTCCATTCTTTTGACTGAATTTTAGTTTATATTTATTATATATTTTGGTCGCTTATTTCTTATTCCTTTGATGACTCTTTTGTTTGGTTTTTTGTTTATGTTTATTTTATGTTGTGATCCTCTATTTTCGACCTAAGCCCAAAATACTTGTTGAGTTGTACCATGTATGTTGTGGTCCCTGTTCTATTATTTAGTTGTGAGGATTTTTGGTTGGCAATGAATGAGTTGGTAAGGATAAAAGTAACATCGTTATACAAAATTGAATTTCCTTTGATCATTAAATTAAGAACAAACAAAGTAAATATTAAAACACAAATTTGCAAAGTTAATTATAACTATATTACATTCAATATTTTGTTGCATTTTTTATGTCTTACAGTAACTACGAAAGATCTATGTTTTGTTGGTGAATTTTCAACGGCATAACCGTTCAATTGATAAATGTACGCATAAATGCTTGGTTCAATAATCAAGCATCGGGGTTTACCGACAGTAATATACTTCATCGGTGATTTTGCAACGGTCTAGCTACTTCGTCATTAGCTTCAGCTTAATCGTTTTAAATAAATCGAAAACGATGTCGTTTGGTTTAATACCAAATGACATTGTTTTCATTCGGGGTTAAACTCATCCCCAACCTTCCCACCTCATTTTCTCCTCTATTTTTTCGCCATCTTTTCTCCTTGCCTTCGCTCACCCATTGCGTGTCATCGTCGTCGTCTTCCTTTAATCGTCGGTTGAGGTAACATTTTATTCTTTGATTATTTTTTACGTTGTCGTTAAATTTTGTTTGTTAATGTGTTTTGTGTACTGCTTTGATTGTCATTGTCTTCTTTTCTTTATTTTGGTTATCTTCTTTGGCCGTTGGACACTCCTGCTCTGTCATTTTATTCCTTCACGTGCTTTAGTGACTTTTTCGGCATGTTAGTTGAGATAAGTGGGTTTTGTTATTTACTGAATTTTTGTGTACTTGGTTTAATTTGGGTATTTATTTGTGGTTTGAACCTCCCATTTAAACTTGTTGCCTTTTTAATGTAAATGGCCTGCATCAACTGAAACTTGTTTGTAGTATAAACTTCAGTTTGTGCCTTTAAATTTTAAGTATTTTAAATCTAAATTTAAGTATTGTTAATATAAATTTTATGTATTGTTAATATAAATTATTAGCTTTAAATTTTAAGTATTGTTAATCTCTATCATTAATACATTTTCGCATTAGTTGTGTCAGGTTGTTACATTCTTAAAGTTGTGTTTATCAATGAATTAATATAGGATGAGTTTCAATTATAGTTCCAAATATTTGAATTTTGTCAATGGGTTATTTCATTGATACTCTCTGAATTGATTAGATTCTCTTTACTTTTCATGTTCTCACCCCATTTTTGTTTAGTTTTTTTATTTTTCTTTACGTATATTTGTTTTGTGATGCGATTGATAAATGAATGATTTTAGGGGTTTTGAGGAACTTTTATATAGGATATTGGTTGTTGTCTTGCAAATGGCATTATGGATTGAGGACTATGATTCTGTTTATGTATCAATATGGGAGGGGTTTGAATGTTAAACAGATATACTATGATATTACTGCATTTTTAGAGGTTCATATGATCAATTAATAACTTCATGTAGGAAGCATTTTAACATATTTATAGTTGCTATATTGCCATTTTACATATACTTAATATTAGGTGTTGCATCACTTATTTATGCTAATATGAGATATATAGCATGATTATGAGTTAATTTGTTAAATTTTTAGGTTTTTAAATCATGATGAGATTATCTAAGTCCATAAACTACTATAACAAAACACTTAACTAAGGTTATAATATAAAGATTAGTTATTTCAAAGCTTTTGTTTCTATCAATTGGAACTTCATTCTAGCTTTTAGGATTTCCTATCTAGCTTATTTTAGGATTTCCTTTCTTTTTTTTTAATAAAATGTGAGAAATTGAAGATGTACAACATATCATTTAAGGATGATATTTTGCTTTCATGTATAGTTAACCATAAAATGCCTTTTTGTGTGCTAGGTCTAAAGGTATAGTCATTGATGAGTTTTTATGTCCTTCTTTAATGGTCTAACTGTTTATGTTTGGGTTTTGTTTGAATCATTGATGGGTAGATATATGATTGCATAAGCATTTATTGATGTGGAATGAATTTGAGATCTTATGAATGATTTGAGACATAGTCAACCCCTAGGATGGTATATAGGCTGGAAACTCATAATGCAGCTCCTATGAGGCTTATCAGTGAAACAATGCCACGTCCCATAGTTTTGAAATTAATAGTAGGTGATTAATTCAATCGATTAATACTTCAACTTCGATGTAATTAATGCAAACTTAGTATTAACACAAGAAATTAATACGTTTTATAGATAAGACAATTATTTACATAATAAACCCCTAGGACGATATATAGGCTGGAAACTCGTGATGCAGCTATCGTGAGAATTACCAGTGAAAAATTTCACGAGCTTATGATTCACAATGAGAACTCTGTCGAAATTGTTATAAATTCTAGTTCACTTATAAGATTTTATTCTTATGCAGGAAAAGTCTATGGGTATGAAGCCTATAACTCGTCAGCTCTTTTTATATACTCACACTAAGAAGCATGACGGTTTGATATTCGTCAACAACCGATGCAGAGAATTAAATGTATGTGAAATTTATGGTTTAATATTAATATTTAATAATTATCACTTACTAATATAACCATTGCCTTATGATAAGATCGAATACAAGAAAGCATTCAACGACAATCTCAACTGTTTGAAGATATTGATGAGACTTAAACTTATCTTCATGCAACAGATGGTAGGGATGGTCATGGAAGGATATTCGACTTAGATTCATTTGCGAACATATGTTATTTGCAATCCTCCACGTCCAATATAGCAGCATCTGTAAGCGATCCACAACTAATAAAGTCTATAAGCTTCGGAGTATAATGTAGACATTGACAACTCAGTTGCAACGGTCGATGAAGTATATAACTCAGCTCTATAATGAGCTGTATGAGTTGAAGGGGAGGGGTAGCACCTCATCGTAGCAATCAGAGCATCCACGATCACCAAATCAATAGTGTACTTATAGTCATTTCATTTGAATTACAAATATTTATTATGTACAATTTAATGTTTTATTATCAATTAAGATAATTTTAACTTTTATCATCAATCGATTTTCTGTTTAAACAAATGAAATGTATAAATAAATTAAAATATTATATAGATAATTCATAACTGTTTAAATTATACATCAACTATAAGATCATCCAATAATATTTAATGATGGGATTTTTTAAATTTTCTTTTGCTAATTTACCGACGGAAAAACAAAAGTGCATCAGTAAAATCAATTTTATTTATCGATGGAAAACAACAAACCGTCAGTAATATTGATATTAAGTAACAGATGGAATAATCAATTTCATCGCCAACTTTACCAACAGAATTTGTCGCTGAATAACCATCGATATACTCACTGATGAAACAAACATAACTGTCGATAATGTTGTAATAAACTTATTAACAAAATAACCACTATCATCTGTAAATCTGTCAATAGATAAATTTTGACCGTTGAAAATTTACCGACAGTATACTGCACAAACAACCATTAATATATTCACCGACGGTTACATAAATTGTCCATCGGTACATTTACCAACAAACATTCTGTTATTTGCCAAAAATTATTACCTACGGCTGTTTTTACAACACCTTGGTTTACTGGTAAATTTTATCGCTAACCTGGCTTGCCAACAGAATATTTAGGTTTTCCGTCAGTTATATCCATCACTAAACGACATTTTTCTTGTAGTGTTTTGTGGTATTGATCTTCATATAGTCAAATTATACCTCTATTTGTGGCTTGTTTTGGACTTATTTCATCAATGCTTTGTTGACGTTCATTTAAGTGATTATTAAGTGAGTTGATTATTTTTCTCCTTTTTGTATGAGTTAAGAAGTAGTACAATTTAGAGGTGTAACCACCTAAGTAAGTTTATCCCTTAACTACAAGATCAGTATTCTTTTCCTTTAGCGGACTAATGAAAATCCCCCTTTCAAGAGAAACCAAAATTGTTGGATATTATTATGCAACTTGAAAAGGTGGAGAGGTGGGTTTAGATGTTAGCCATAAAAACCAAAGCAACTTATTGTTCCTTTCATCTCAGTTAATTATAAATTTGCAATTTAAGTTACAAATCCTTTAGTTTGAAAGAGTTAAAATATGTAAACAATTTGTTTAATATATACACAAGAATTAATATTACATAGATAATATATCAACAACTTAAACTTTATAACTTTAGTATGCTTGAGCTTGACACCTTAATAGTGGTGGCATTTCTTAAAGTGTATATAGTCTGTCATTAGTCACAAGCATGCATGAATTGAACATGCCTATCTCATGAATAAATTATTTGATGAGAGGTTCATTTATGAGTATTTTGTCTAATATCTCTGGAATAAGAGGTTCATTTATAAGTATTTTTTAACATATTGACAATAATGAGAAGTTTATTTAATCATTCAACATGAACTTGATTTATGCATTTGTATATAACTTAACATATTTGCGTTTATGCTTAATTCTAGATGCCAAAATTAAAAGTTAATATAAGATAATTAATCTACTTTCTTTTAACTTTAATTTATAATTAATCTACTTTCTTTTAACTTTAATTTATAATGTTAATTATTTGGCTATATTCATGTGCATTTTCCTTTTAATTTAGCTGTAACTGTTTCCCCTTATTTGTGAACAAGTGTGTGATGAGTTAATTTGGTACTATAGGGCTATTTTGTGATGGAAAGTTCATAGCAGAACCGGAGTTGAAAAACTAGACAACAAGCGTTTTTGATAGAGTAGAGGTTTGATTATATTAGTTATAGGTAAGTATATGAGACAGAGGAGTTAGGATATCTTTAAATGCACAAGATCTATCATAGTATACCTAATTTTAAATTTAATTAGTCATTAAGATTTATTAAATTAAATCAAAGTTGTTTATGGCTCATTAACTTTGTGAAAATCTACAAAACGATTTATATTTATGTAAGTCATTTGTTAGACACCCTAATCCTTGCACTTGAGATGTTGTCTATAATTGGAGAAGAGGATGGAGATAGCGAGGGTGAAGAGTGAAGTTATGGTATTAAGGTAGACTATGTTGATGATGAACATGTTGAGGAAGCTAGTGAAGAAGTTAATATAGTTGGTGAAATTATTAGGATAGACTATGTTGATAATGAACATATTGAGGAAGCTAGTGAAGAGGTTAGTGTAGTTGGTGAAGGAGTTAACAAAGGATTGGTGTAGGAGTTAGTGAAAGAATTGGTGGAGTTTTCTGTCAATGAATAATTTGTCCACTCCATAAATGTAATTTGTCCATAAATTTTATGAATTGTCTGATTCTTGATTATCGAATCTTATTCCAAGGTTTAGCCAATGCTTGCTCAGGACCCCACAACTCGTCGTATTTGGTTTGGTATTGCTACCTCACATGACTTCGAGAGTCATGATGATATTACGGAGGAACGTCTTTACAAGCGTTATTATTAATATTTTAGTGTTTTAATATTCGTTTTCTAGTTTATTTTATTTTCAATTTTATTTTTCAAGATTGTGTTAATCCACAGGAGGTCAAATTGAAATTGTTGTTCCATTTTTTTCGTATAATTTTTTGACTAGTAGAATAGGTAACAAAGCAACTTTACCGCCCACGGCCACTAAATCACAACCCCCTCAAGTCAAACTGGTACTTGCTGTTGCACCAGGAGCTGTTGCAACAGGTGCTAAGGCATGGTTATTTTGTATATAAATTAGAAT
>JANTPM010000008.1:17206386-17231531 GCA_025434745.1 Erythroxylum divaricatum
CCTTATTAAGATGGCAATCTGATCTTTAAATATTGTAAAAATCTTGATTTTGAATCTTGAAAATAGATCTGCAGATTGATTTCATCCTTAGACGTGCCCACGCTTAGTCACAGAATTGTTGTCAAACTTGGAATTTGGGATTTTCTTCGTTTCTTTTTACAGCTTTTTTATTAAATTTCATGTCTAAGGTGTTGAAAATCATCTAAGATCAATTATGAGACAATTCCATTAATTTTGAATAATAATTTCAACATATTAAAGAGAATTAAATACAAAATAAGCACAAATTGATAACTTAACAAATTCTCCCACACCAAACCTTTGCTCACCCTTGAGCAAACATATCAAACCACTACACTCTATCGATTAATCCTTTATAAGATTAAGTACACACAATCTATTAACTTGGGCCAGTAAGACTTAAGTTGCAACACATATCATAATCACTTTTCACCAATGCAAATAAACAAAGTTAAAATAAGACATCTTTGTTCAAAAGCAAATATGAAATCAAAATGAATTCTTCTCACCAATTTCTCTCTTACACTCAAGTGTTTGAGGTCAAAGTGTTTCTCTCAAATCTCTCTCTAACATATTGCACTACCTGAGGCTTGCAAAATCACCAGTTATCATTCATTCAGATTACATGAGCTAATAGATCATAAGGACTTTATTAAGGGTTGCAATGGGGCTGGGTTCATAGGTAAGGTAAAAAAAATGACAAAGGGTTAATTTCAAGCATTTACAAAGTTTCAATTAAAAGGGAAACTCAAATTCAAATTCTGAGATAACACATGAATACAAGAGACTACAACTAGTCCTTACTAACTAATGCTACTATGCTTTATTCTTTTTCTTTTCTCTTCTTTTCTTTTTCTCTTTTTTTCTTCTTTCTTTCTTTTTTCTTTTTTCTTTTCTTTTTTCTTTCTTTTTCTTTACAAGAGTAGAAGCACCTACAAAAATATCTCAGAATATAATACAGAGCAAAAGTCCCAAAATCAAATGTTTATTCAGTACTTCATTCAACTTGTGATAGGTTAAGGCTAATGGGGTTTTTGGGTTTCAATGTAAGTTGGTTAATTGAAAAACAAGGTTAAAGGCTCAAACGTGTTTGCAAAGGGAAAATAAGTAGATAGGCCATTTTTTTAAGCTAAAGTGTTGAAAAACAAGGAAGGTCTTAATCATGTCTATATCCCATGTAATCAAATAAATTCAAACCGGTTTCGTGCAAGTTCTAAAGGCAACATGAATAGAGGAGCATCACACAATTCAAACAAATAGCATGACATAATGATGATGTCATTTAGGCTCAAATTTCACTCACAGGTTTAACTTAAGAATTCACTTCAATTCCACACATTACCTCATCACTCAAATGTCAAAATTTTGACTAAGTCTATAAGATCAGTTATTGCAATCAGTCAACATGATTCAAAACTTACTTAGCCCAATTAAATTTCATGCATATACTCAATATTATCCAAACTAATATGATAAAGCTTCATGGTTTAACACACAACAATCATGAAAAAATCAACAAAAATAACACAAAAATTGAAATATTCACACACCAAAACTCCATTTTCCCCCACACCTAGACCAACATTGTCATCAATGTTAAAGAAGCATAATATAAGGGAAAAGGTTAAAGAAAGTTTCTTTATTATAGAAGTGTCGAAATCAAAGGCGGATGTGGTGGTTGGAATCCTTCATGCTCCCAATAGGCCATCCAATTGTCATCCAAACGGTGCATTTTTTGTTCGATCCTACTAAAATGATCCTCCAAATCGATGTCATGTTATTGGTGGCTACTGGTTTCAACTCGTGGAGCCCGACTTTGTGCTATTGAGGATCTCATAGTCGAAAGAGTGGTTGGGCCCGGAATGGTGAAAGCGATGTGGCCACGACTAAAATTCGCAACTCCCATCCTGCTCAAACAATTTAAATCCAATGGTTCTATACCACAAGTCACATTCATGTTAATGTTATCAAGATTTAATAATTCCAAATTAATGGCCAATTGTGTAATATATGAATCGAGGATCAAAGGTTTGGATTTCTTATGCAACACCGATTGAAATTGAGTTATAAACCAATAACCTAAATTCACAGGAATGTGCCTATTTATACATCACAAGAAATAAAATTCTAATTTCGACAATATTCCCGCAACATCTTTACGACCTGAAAAATTGTATGCCAAAAGTCTATGGATGATTTTAAAAACATGATTTCTAAGAAAGGAACTCTTAGAAATACATTATATGGATTTGTATCAACAGACCATTGACTCCATAATTTCAATGCATTAAAGTCTTCATGATAGTCACATTTAGCATTGATAAACAACTTAGTCTCAATTTCAGCAGTCGAAACAAAACCCATAGCAACATTGAATTCATAAATCGATAACTCAAATTCTTTTCCCATTAATCAAAATTTAACAACCTCTTTCGTGAACACATTAAACTCATCAGTATAAGTAAATTGGAATGTGCTATAGAATTCTCTCGTTAATTCAACAAATACAGGGCAATTAATTCTAGCAAACACACTCCAACCAATTGGACCAATCAATTGCATGAAAGAATTATAAACATTCAATGCTTCAAGCATGTCAGAAAAAATAGACTTACAGGGATAATTTTTCCGTTCACTGAGCTATTGAAATCATGTTATATCTGCGGGAAGTCGAAAAGATGTGCAATCCCCAACTCTAATAGTCCATTTGTTGTTGTTTTTGAATTCTTTGCTTCTCCTTGTCCTTTGGCGTGTTCGTAGTGTTGGAGTAGCAATTGTTTGCGCTTGGGTTGTTGCAGGAGGTGGGTTGTGGTCGAGGAAAATCAGCAGCAAAACGTATTGGTGTGGCTAGTCTACAAGAATCACTCTTTTTCCTTGACATTGTGCTAATTTTATGAAAAACAACCTACAATGACACAAGGCAACAACGCAATCAAGGAAATCACAAGTTAGGGCTGGTGAGTGGGTTGTTAATGAAGACTATGATAGAATGTGATTGAGTGGCTAGCAAGTGTGTTTGAATGTCCAAGAGATGAGTGTTGATGTGCGGCAACTGCAGTTTGAAACAATAAGAGAAAAGCTCGATGAAAGAAGAAGGGGGAAAAGAGAGGGGGAATTAGGGGGACAGTGGGAAGGACCAAAAATTTTCGTTTTTTAATTTTTAAAATGAAAAAATGAAAAATGAAAATGACAGAAATGAAAATGTTAAATTAAATCCTAACTAAATGAAATAAATATAATGAAATGAAAATAAAAACTGTTGAAAATAAATAACATAAACAAACCTGAAAAATTTACGGGTGTCCCCGAATGTGCTTCTTTAAAGTCTTTAATTGGACATATTTCTTTACTTTCCTGATTAAAAATAGGTTGGGGGTACCTACTTTATTTCTTCTACTCACTCGACTAAAAAGTTTTCATAATATGACTTCAAACGATGTCCGTTAACTTTGAATACCTTAGAGGTATCTAAACTCTGAATTTCTACCGCACCATAAGAAAAAACGTTAGTAACAATAAACGGTCCAAGCCAACGAGATCGTAATTTTCCTAAAAATAACTTAAGCTTCGAATAATAAAGAAGAATGTTTTGTCCGATTGAAAAATGTTTCCTAGAAATCATTTTATCATGAAAAGCTTTAGTTTTTTTCTTATAAATTTTCTCATTTTCATACGTCTCATTACGAATCTCCTCTAATTCTTGTTGTTACTAACCTCCACATGATCCATATTCAATTGTTTCATAGCCCAATAAGCTCTATGCTCATTTCTATAGGTAAATGACAAGGGTTACCGAAAATTAACCTATAAGGCGACATACCTATAGGAGTTTTATACATAGTTCGGTATGCCCACAAAGCATCGTCTAATCGTAAACTCCAATCCTTTCAGTTCGGATTCACCACTTTATCTAGTATGGATTTGATCTCTCTATTGGACACCTCAGCCTACCCACTTGTCTGTGAATGGTAGGCGATAAAGACTCGATGTGTGATACGACATCTTTTTATTAAAGCTTCAAAAATCTTATTGTAGAAATGCGCTCCTCGGTCGCTAATGATAACTCGAGGCATTTTGAATCTGACAAAAATATTAGATTTAACAAAATCTATAACAGCTTTAACATCGTCAGATATAGTAACCTTAGCTTCAACCCATTTCGAAATGTAATCCACATCTAACAAAACGTAGTTCTTACCAAAAGAGGAAGAAAAAGGATTCTATTCCTTAAACATTAAAAATTTTACATACCAGAATGTTTGTAAATGACATCTGATTCTTCGATCCCAAGTTACTTGTTCTTTGACAACGATTGCAAGACTTACAAAACATGTAAGAGTCATAAAATAACTTAGGCCAAAATAATCCACATTCAAAAAAATTTTGAGCAATTCTTTTAGGTCCAAAGTATCCCCCACACACAGATAAATGACAAAAATGTAAAATATAAGGAATTTCATCATCTGGGACACATCTTTTAACAATCGGATCGGAATAAAATTTTCAAAGATGAGGCTCATCCCAAATATAATATTTAGTCTCTCGCTTGATTTTATCTCTCTCAGTTTGAGATAAATCACTAGGTAAAAACTTAGTTACGAAAAAGTTTACTATGTCCGCATACCATGGAATTACCTGTTGAATTGCGAAGAGATTCTCATTCGGAAATTTGTCGTGAAGAACATCAAATGCAATACTCAGAGTGATCCTGCTTAGGTGATCGACCACCAAAATTTTAGCTTCTTTCTTGTCGCAGATTTTCAAATCGAATTCTTGACGAAGTAAAAGCTTTCAAATTAATCTCGGTTTAGTTTCTTTTTTGTTCACCAAACACTTCAGAGCTGCATGGTTTGAATAGATGATCACCTTTGTCCCTCACAAACGACCGCTAAAAACTGCTTCTCCATCGTAGAATAATTTTCTGGGCATCATTTAGTATCATGGAAGCATAATAAATAACATGAGATATCTTATCCACTTTTTGGCCTAGCACGACACCAACCATATAATCTAAAGTATCACACATCAACTCGAAGGGCATGTTCCATTATAGTTGCTGAATAATCGACGCTGTAGTGAGTTGCTCCTTGATTTCTTTATTCTCCTTTAATATGCTAACCAGCTGGCTTTCCTACACATCCGAAAGTTGATTAGAAATAATAAGAGGCAATGTGTCTTTCTCACCTAAAAAGATGTACTTCAATTGACTAGGTAGGCTCTTCAATTCCAACATTTGTGGGTTGACTAATGAAGGTAGCAACTTGTCCACCCTTTTGGATGTTTCCATAGACGTGATTTGCTGGAGAAAAGGTTCGTTGGTCTCTATACACAATGACATCTCCATTGGTTCACTAGCTAATGCCATTTTCTCTTTTCCTTGCCAACGCGATGCCTTTTTCATTTGTTCACTAGATAATGGCAATTCCTCACTTCTTTACCAATGTGATGCATTTTCTTCTTCAAGGATTATTCCAAGCCCATCTTTTTCTTCCAAAATCCAATTTTCCTGCACCCATATATCAATAAAATCCACAGAAACAATAGATTGTTCATCATCCAGAATTTTCATGGTATTATATATATTGAACTTAATTAATTCACCATCAAATTCCATAGTTAAAGATTCATCATGAACATCTATTTTAGTTCTAGTCATTTTCAAAAACGGCCGTTTGAATAAAATCATAATGGAAGAAGATGTGTCATCAGTGCCCATCCGCAAGATATAAAAGTCAGTCGGAAACAGCATGTTCTCTACTTGAACCAAGATATCTTCTAACACGCTCTTTGGATATGCATTTGAGTGATTTGCTAATTGAATCATTACATTAGTTTCCTTAAGAGGTCTAAAATTTAAAGATTTATACACATCATATGAAATGACATTTATTGACACACCTAAATCTAACATAACTCTTTCAATCCACAAATCACCAATTTGGCATGGGATAATAAACATACCTAGATCTTGACATTTCGGTGGAAGTTTTTTTTTTGCATAATCACTGAAACATTCTCTCCTAATTGCACTTTCTCATCAAATTTTAATATCCTCTTTGACGTACAAAGCTCCTTAAGGAATTTAGCATACTGTGGAATCTGTTTAATTGCATTAAGGAGAGGAATGTTTACCTAAACTTTTTAGAAAGTCTCTAAATTTTCCTTCTTTTGCTCTTCCTTCTTTGCTTTTGCAAATTGACTCGGAAAAAGAGGCAAAATCACCATATTTTGCAGCTTGTTTTGTGTCAGTTCTGGTTATGAAGGTGCCTTTTGTGTGATTTCTTCTTCTACCTCTCGTCTGGAATTTTTCGGAAGTGATTTCTGTAGTTCCTTACCACTCCGTAACGTGATAGTCTTCGCACTTTGTCTAGGATTAATCTCCAATTGTGCTAGAAAATTTTAAGAAGTTCATGCTTCCAATAGATTTATGACAGTTGCCATTTGACTCATTTGATTTTCAATATTCCTTATACTTGCTTATATATTTCGTTGAAATGTCAAAGAGTTAGTGGTCAAAGATTGAACTATATCTTTCAAAGAGGACTTACCTTCGGAATGGGATGTTATATTTTGATTTTACCGAGGCACGTATAGCTGTCTATACTGCTGGAAATTTGTGATCCCTTGTTGTCCTTGGGGAATTCCATATCGCAAATTTGGGTGATCATGCCACCCCGAATTGTAGGTGTTGAAAAATGGGTCATACTTCCTTTGACTAGGCCCAACAAATCCTCCCACGACATTCACCTGTTTTGTGTTTTCTTCCCGCAAAATCGGACATAAATCAATAGAATGTCCTAACATTGAATATATTCCACATACCTTTGCTTCTTCTTTCTTCGTAATTGCCAATTGTCGCACCAAAGAATCTTTTTTTCAATGTGGTCACATTCACTTCATTCACGGCTTTTGATCCATGCCCAGTATGTATTTCGAATTGTTGAGTGTTGGAAGCCATGTTCGTGATCAATTCCCTTGCAGCTGTTGGCATTTTATTAACCAAAGCACCACCGCTTGTAGCGTCGATCATACTCCTATCTGAAAGAAAAAATCCTTCGTAGAAATATTGAATCAATAGTTGGTCGATTATTTAGTGGTGTGGATAGCTAGCACCTTGAATCTTTCCAAATACTCATAAAGTGTCTCTCCCGTGTGTTGTCAAATTTCGCAAATTTCTTTTTGAATATTGGCTGCTCTCGATGCGGAAAATATTTTTCAAAGAAAAGCCTCTTCATTTCATCCCATGTTTGCATGTTTTCTTCGACTAAATAATACAGCCAATCTTAAACATCGTCTTCTTTTAAGGGGGAATGGGAAGGCTCTCAGCTTAATATGCTCTTCCGTCACATTCATCAACTTCATTCCCATGCAAACCACGTCGAATTCCTTCAAATGCTTGTACGGATCTTCTCTCGGTAAACCCCTAAAAATTGGTAATAAATGAATCAACCCAGATTTTAGTTCAAAAGTATTGTTATCACCTAAATTCGAAAAGTTAATGTAGTGGGACTGTTGCGCGTTCGTGGGCAAGGCTAGTTCGCGAAGAATGCAATTTGTTGTCATTCTTTCCATTTTCTGAGTTTCTTTCTAATGTTTGGTCTATTTCTGCAGTCTTTTGGCTGTCTTCTCAATCTTGGGATTGTACTACAAATTTTCTGATTGATTCGAATGTGTAATGTACATAAAATGTCAAAAATTCCTTGACAACAATGCCATTATTTGGTATTATTGTCGCCTGCAACTAAATTAAAAAAGAAGCCAACTTCCGTTAATACAAATTAATATAGTAATGGTAAGTGAATATCGTTTCCATGAGGAATCTTAACGTTAAAGAAGTTACAAATTCAAAACGAAAACAAAGTAATGAAATGGGTGGGGGGAGGGGTGTTAATTCACGACAATTTAAGGAAAAAGATAAGACAAATCGCAAATCAAAAGAAATAATTGGATCTGAAAATTTAATGGGATAAACCTTATTTTTTGGGTCACCGATGTTATCATAAAATGGATCCTCGATATAAAATTTCAATCATTAATAAACATTCATTGGGGGATATTTTTTCTTAAGTGTAAATGACTAGAAACATATATCCTAGCTTTCTTATTAAACAACCTAGATACGATCGTAGGTTCAATTGAATAATAGTTTTAAGAATCAAGAAACTAATGAGCAAGATAATACATATACGACATGCAATTAATCAAGTGAATATCTTCTTAAAATTTTTGACTCTAACGTAAAAAAGACAATCCTAATTGCTACTTGTGATTAACGAAAATAAACGTCATATTTCATTAATCTAGCTATTGAACGAATTAATCCCTAATTGCGCACTTAGAAATCAATCAATTCAATTAGAAAGAGTAATGCAGAAGATATTCAATATTCATCAATGAACAAACTTTATTGAAACATCTCATATATAATAAGTGATAACAAGATTCCCCTCAACTAAGAAAATAAGTTTAACTATTCATAACGAAAGTAAAAATCAAAGAAATAACAACACAATGAGTCTCCATCCCTGGTCTTTCTTAAAGATTACCAAAATACTAGAAGAAAATATGCAGAAATTTAAGAACAATGAATGAGAAAAAGTGCAAAAAACTAAACTATTCTAACTCTCAAGGGATCTTCTATGAACAATAACATTTTTAACTTTTAATGCCTCCTGATCCCTTCCTTTTCCATCATCTCTTGCAGATCATGTTTCCCACATGTTCAAATTGTGAATCTCCATCAATCTGATCTTAAAAGATTATGAAAATCTCAAAAGAATCAGATTTAAACTTAAATCAAATCTGGAGAATTTTTTTTCATCCTTGCACGTGCCTATGCTTAATCGCTAAATTGCTATCAAACTTGGAATTTCGGATTTTCTTTGTTTCTTTTTCATCTTTTTGATTCAATTTCATCTCTAAGGTGTTGAAAATCATCTGAGAACAATTATAAGACAATTCCATTAATTTTGAATAATAATTTTAACACATTAAAGAGAATTAAATACAAAATATGAACAAATTGATAACTTAACATGTGTCTTATACACATGTACTACAATTAGCAAATGAATTGAAAAGTAAAGGATTTGTGAAAGTAGTTTTGAAATTTTACATAGTCAACTTATATCAAAGATTTTAGCAAGCTACTAAAAAGACTGGATAAAATAAAATCTAGATGTGCTTCAACATTATTTAAATATCCTAATAAAGGATGGGTAAGAAACTACCAATTTTTTGAATCAGAATGCCCAATTTTCGACAACAATATGAGTGGAGCTTTTAATAGGTGGATCTTTACTAATAAAAGATAAGTCAATTATTAGTATGCTTGAAACCATTAGAATCATGGTGATGAAGATGCATGCAGATAAGAGTGAATTTTTGCATTCTTAAAAGTCAATTATTAAACTAAAGATTATGAAGAAATTGGAGAAGAATAAGAAAGACGCAATGCAGTGAAGAATAGTTTGGAATGGTGATGGAAAGCATATTGTAAGGATTGATAAACACTAATCAGGTAATTGTTCGGTATGGAACCTTAATGCATATCTTTGTAAGCATGCTATAAGTGTCGTTCACCATTCACAGCAACGGGTAGAGGCATTTATAGATGAATGCTACAAGAAGTCCAAATTCCTTGCATTGTATGACCATGTATTACAACTTATTAGGGTGCAATTTTTTGGCCTATTGTTGATACAGAAGTAATAAACTCACCACCTAAAAGTGTCATGTTATTAAGACCTAAAACAACTAGAAGGAGAGGAATAAATAAGCCTAATAAGTTGAAAAATCCAAACTTTGAAAATCCAAAAAAAATAACATGAAAGAGTCAAGTACAAAAATGTAAAAAAAAAACGTGGCAATTTTGGCCATAATACCAAAAAATTTAAGAATGGACGCTCAACTCAACCTGGTCAACAATCTCCACATGTATAAAACATTTTTTACCATAATGCCAGAAAAAAATATAAGAATGAAGGATCAAGTCAACAATCTCCAAAAATATAAAACATTCTTTGATTATCAAACCTTGTTTTGATTACTATGTTTTGCTTCATATATGTAAAGATATTTACAACATTCTTTTATTATCAAACTAGCAGTGATATTTATTTCATATTTATTAGGTCATCGCTGAGGTCTCTTTACAAATGTTTAGTTATAATATAGTTGAATATATTGTCATACCAAGTCAACACAACAATAATGTGAGTATATGAGCATTCATCACATTGTTGATAACTTTCACAAACGAATAGTTTTAATGAAATATGTGTTTGTAGGTTGCTAACTCTTCATATAATAGTAAACAAAAGTATAGAGAATTTGATCCACATTTATTCAAGCTATCTTTTGAACCAAGAGGTCTAAAGTTCAAAGGACAACCTAGCATCACTTCCCAACAATTAAAAACTTAAGCAATGAGGAGGAGAGCATCATCGAATCAACCAGTACATGATTAACCATCTAGGTCAAGTGTAAATCAAGGAAGCAATGTGATTAATTCCCAAACTATACATTAATGTTGTTTATGTGTTATTGGAACTTTAGTTATTGGATCCAATCACTTTTATATATGGATGGATAGATCCAACTACTTTTATATATGGATGGATAGATGTGTTGGTGCAATTATTTATTTATATACTACTCCAATTATTTATTATGATATAATCACTAAATTTGTCATTATACCACTTGAAAAAAACACATCTTCCTACTTGAAAGAAAATTAATAATTAATAACACAAACATCAAATATATATAGATATATATATATACACAAACAGTTTTACCTTAATAAAAAACAAACTTACAGGATTTGGGACATCCATAAAATCTCTTTTTTGAGTTATTATCATTCCATGAAGTTCTTAACACGACTTTTAAACCACAATAACACATCATATAACTGCCGTTTGAATTTAATCTAGTATTAGTTAAAGACATCGCATATATCGTTTTAGGTGGTCTCCGCAAAATTATATTAAGGCAAGAGATTATGATTACTCCTTATAAAAGCAAAGAGTCAAGGTCTAAATAGCTGTAAAGGTGGAATCTCAACAAGGTCTAATACAAGAGACTTTTAACTTCTTCTCTAACAGTCTTAGTTCTCCTATAAATAGTTCATCTATACTTTGCATTCTTCAATATATTATCATTGATCATATTACTAACCTATAAGTTTATTTCCCAACTAATCCTTTCACTGACATAAATATAAAGGTAAAATCTCATTATTGGAAAAAAAAGGGTGACTAAATTTAAACCCTTTTGGTTGTAGATACATATATACATACAATCTTATAAACATGACTAGAAATACCCAGAAACAAGTAAATAAACATACTATCCACCTAAACATAGGTACCTAATATCATTCAATCCTTACGTAAAAAACTCATCATTAGAAGTTTGCTGCCAAGGAAAAAAGGATACAAACCATTCAGATAATAGAGCAGATATAAACAAGATCGTATACAAGTCATGTTAAACAACGTTACATGGCTAGTAGAACACATTTTGCTTGCTTACATCATTAAAGAGATGCAGAAAGGCCAAACTAGCGAATTGAAAGGCACACATTTTTCGAACATATCATCCTAATACTCTTTAAGTTAATGCGTCTTTTGTTGGTGTTAATCCTCCTTACTTTGGTTAGTAATTCTTAAGTTTATTTATTTTCTTTCACCTATTGTAGTTTATTGATATGCAGTTGGTTATCTTTTTCCACTTCCCATCTCCAGATGAGTGGACTGCAAACAAAAAGGATAAGCAAAAGAGAATAGTAGGCATAAACCAAGATGAACTACCACATCCCTATCTTTTTGTTGATCTAGACACTTATTTTGTGATTTCAAAGGCATAATTTGTGAGCTAGTTTTAGAATTGTTTGAGCATGTTAGATAACAAAACAATTTTCCCAAACATTGTCATCTGGAGAAAAAAAATAATACTTGTTATTTTTATATTTGTTTGGGTCTTTAGTCATGTAATATGTACACTGGCTCACAAAAAAATTATATGTCAATTATATATATTTTTTGTAATGGGAGGTTGACCGAATTGTTAACTTAGGATTTCTTCTAAATGTTTCCAAAAATGATAGAGTTATTTTTGAACGAGTTGAACCATTAGGGTTTAATTTGAATTTTGATGAAAAAATGTCTTTTTTTAACACTTTTGGCGAAAATATTTGATCTTTTTAAACATTTTTACCAAAAAATGTAACGACATAAGTTGATAAGTACAAAAAGAAGTTATATGTATAAAGTTGACATTTTTATTTTTATTATTTTTCATCTTAATAATAGTATTATATTGTTAATTACAAGAACTTGCATGTATGTTTGGCATTTATCTTGGAAAATATTTAATTTCGTTACTAAATATTACTTACTTAGCCTAATTATTTGTTTGTAATGACTTGTTTGATTTTTTTTATACTTGCCTTCTTTCTAGTATATGTATTTATTTATTTATTTTATCTTTTTTTACATTTTATCTTGTATTATATTTATTGTATTATTTATTTCATTACTTATTACTTTAATTTTATTATTTTATTTATACGTGCCTATTATTATTATTATTATTATTATTATTATTATTATTATTATTATTATTATTGTAAATTATTACCATTTTGTTATTAATATTTTTTATGTGGGTATATTGGAAATAACTTATTTACCAATTAAGTACAAAGTTACGTAATATTGTACCTCCTCATCGCGTATTAGCGAGACTTTTATTAGGTTATTGTTGACGATGTAACTTCTATTTTTTCAATTTATAATTAGAATAAAATTTAAATATATATATTTTAAAATTAAATCTTGAAATTAACTTTTTTTTCTCGATATGCAATACGGACTATAATTTAAACACAATTTTACTTTTAAATACATATTCAATCATATTACAAAGTAGATATACTTTAAACGATATTAATGTGTTATTTTATTGCAATTTTTTATTTTTAAAATTGAACTTCGCTCGTTAATAACTTTTTCTAACTGTATTAACCTAAAATTTACGGGTTACATGTTTTCACAAGTCAAAACAAATTGACCATTTATTCTTCGTCACCATGCGCTCGAAGCCCTAGCAGCTGTCCCCAGACGCTGAAAACTTCGCTTGCGGCCAAAAATCTCGTTCTTTTATCAACTCTGCGTCATTACTCAGTTTCTGGAGACCTAATTATATTTAAAAATATAGAATCTTTATCGGGTTTCAGTGTTTTTGAAGAAAGTGAAAATGGTGGAAACAGAAAGCAGCGGATTTGTGCCAGAATCGGTGTTGGACCCTGTCAAGAGAACAGTAGCCAACTTAGAGCAAGTAGAGATTCATTTGCTACAGTTCTTGTCTGTCTGTGACCGAGATAGCTTAGCTGAATTACCTCCTCTTCAACGTGCCCAGTCTCTGTTTTTGCTTGCCAAGGCTACTTGTACCCTTTTTTGTTGTACGTTTAATCCTTGTTGCTTATTTGGGCGTAGTGTTCAATAAGTTTGGAATTTGATTGATGATATATTGTTGGCTTTTTGTGGCTTGCTTGCTTGACTTGAATTCAATTTTGTTGATTTTCAGTGAGATTGAGAAGTAGCGGAATTGACCCAGATGATCATCCCATTAAGTCAGAGCTTGTATATTTTCATTCTCCTTTTCTTTTAGTTTAAAGTTTTAACTTTACTTCCGGGTTTGGTTCTGTTTAGGCTGTTTTTGATTTTGGGTATTGGGATATGTATCTACTGTTTCGGGACCTTTAAGTTAATGCAGATAATGTTTTACTCCGTATTTCTTTCTTGGCTTTGGTATTGCCTCTTCAATAATACTCGCTTTCCCAATTTGCAGGAGAGATTGAGCTTGTATCAAGACAAGCTAGAACGATATTTGAATATGAGTAAAGGTGTCATTTGGCCCCCATCAAACACTGTCCTTTATGTTTCCCATATTTGAAAGCAATTATTCTCTTTAGATATATTGGACACTGACAATTTTATACGGTTAAATGGGAGATAATTTAGTTTTTGGCAATACTTCATGCTTCTTGTGTTAACTTAACGATTTTGAATTTGTACTTGAAGCACCACTGCATCCTTCAACCACCTTGAATTACAAGGCTGCTGCCCGTTTTATTGAACATTCTTTGCCTGACCTTACACCTGGTAAGTTGTCTACCAATGTTTTGCTGTTGGCATGATTATCTATTTTTATGCTGATCTCAGTACAAATATCTTCATACCTCCAGAACAACGGAAGAGTATGAAGGAAATCAGCAAAGGAGAAGGTCCAAAGACGAAGTATTTGGAGAGAAGTGTCCAAAGAAAGAGAAAGTATCCATCATCTGAGGCCACGTCAGTTCAAACTGCTGCCAAAGAATTCCTTGAAAAAGCAACCCGTGAACTTATTGGCGATAATGCAGGTGGAGTTAAGGGACCTTTGCAAATTATTTCATCGGACGAGGATAACTAGGCTGTGACTGACTTCTTGATGTAATATGGTATGACTCTATTCCATCTACTGAAGTTTCCGTATGTTTAGATTTGTAAGATTATTTTTAATTATTACACATTTATTTCTGTTTCTTTATTTGAAGAAATTGAAAAGTTTGAGTTTTTTCTAGTTGCCAAATGTGGATATGTGGTCGAAATCTGAATTGCTGCCGGTAGTTTGTAAGAAAGCTGATTTGACATCCACATTGTCATCATAAACACCATTGTCTTTATTATTACCAGTGAGAAATTTATGGAACTCTGCCCTCAGCACTCCCATTTCAGAAGGGAAAAAGAAACTTTGAAAGGAAAAAAACGCCTGGCTCGTACTGGACTCTTCAACTGTTTCCCATCAATTTTACAAGATAGACTTGATACCTTTTATGTTTCTCACACATCTTAGAAACCAGTACTTAATATTCCACTTACCTACATTTAGGTTGTTAGAGAAACAGCTAGAAAATAAGTAAAATATGCATTCTCTTCTTTCTTTTATAGATTTCATAATCCAATTGCCACACAGATTCCAGTAATCTTAAACATATAGGCTCTAGCATATGCTTGTAGTCTTTTTCTTCTACAAGATGGATGAGTCAGCCGTTCTACATATCCTGCCCTTAATTGTACAATGGGATTCTGGTGGACTTTGGAAAGCGTGTTTGTTGCATATGATAATTTGGGGTGCTGTGAATTTCCTGATTGAATAAATTAGGTTGAACAATGCATTTTATGATGCAAGGAAACAGATCTTGTTGCACAGCTCGTAATCGCTATTGAGACTGTTGGAATGAAGAATTTAAACAGTGACATCTTTTCCTCCTTGAGTTTATGATATGGTTGTAGTATGTTAAAAGATCCCATATACTTTTATGTTTATGAAGGAACGAGTCAGTGAAGGAACGAGTCATTGAGACAGTTGTATAAGAAAAGATAATAGATCCTATCTAGGCTTGGCAGAACAGACTGGCCTAGGCTCAGTCTGGTTTGAAGTTAATTTGTATTGACTTTAACTTGAGTCTAGTTCTTGTGGGCTTCAAACTGGGCTGAGCCCGGACCAGCCATACCAAAATTATTAAAAAAAAACGCAGCTTTTTTATTTTCTCCTCTCTTAAAAGACAAGGCTTTTAAGGTCAATACTCTTTATGCACATGCGTAGAACCTTCTTTATGGCCTTCATCATTTGTTCCATGTTTTATTTTTCCATCTTTGTTCTTTTTGTTTTCCCCTCTTTGGCTCACTTGCTCCTCTTCTGTTTCACTTTCTTCCTCTGGCGATCTTTATGAGCTTGCACAAAAAATGTTGATAGAATCTAGTGAGTTTGTTGGTGGAGAGACTCGAACATGGTTCTGCAGTCGGGTTTGAGAGTTGGGCGATTCAAGTTCAGGCAGTCCAAAGTTAGTTCGTAGTTCGATCATTTGGTGAACTCAGATGATATGGCTATGCATTAATATCTTATCTAATTAGACTTTGAAACAAAGGAAAATCTTACACTGGGAAAAATGAATGGCCTGGACTCCATCAAAGGTTTAACTTTCATGATTAAATCCGAGTTGGCTTAACTTTTCGGGCACAATTAAAAAATTATTCATTGATCATTTTCAGCTGCTAAAGTTGACAACTTCCTCAATTCAAGTTGATATGAGCAAATGGTATTTCTTCGATAACTATGAAGTGAGTGACTGGTAATTAATAATTGCATCTAGCATGCCCGATTACAGCCTCGGAACGATTGACCACTACTTAGTTCTTCTCTGCATAGACTCTTATCTGGTTACTGGAATTGCCTAATTTCATACTCTTGGAGTGCGGTGTGTCTGTAGAATGAATAATCTTGCTCGAAAGAACGAAGAAACAAAATATTTCCCAATAAAAAGAGGACACAGCATTTAACGAATGAAACAAATGTACTCTCCTCTCAGATGCGAACATATAATCAACCCTGTAAAACAATATGCTAAGGCAAACCCAAATCAAAGTTAAAACAATCCCCAAAGCAGAACACCAAGTGCCATTATCATGGCACCACCTCTCAAGGTTTCAGCACTGCTGGTCGGAGCAACCGCAGGACTCCCAAACTCGGCTGGATAAGAAGAAGAAGGAGAAGGCGCTGGAGAAAAGGCAGTGTGCCTACGCCTTGGAGTAATAACCACAACAATCAACTTTTGTCCCTTTCCACAGTGACCCTCTGCTCCGCTGATGAAGTAGAATGGCCCTGGTCTATCAAGCTTCACCTTTGTATTGTCATCCTTGTACTCTTGAATTGGACTTGTTGTGTTGCAGCTATCATAAGCATCCTTGGTCACTTCCAGGACCGAGTCCTTCTGACTATCATACTTCCACACTGAGACAATAAAAATTATTGAAGAAGTGTGAGCCTAAGGGAATTTTAAAACAAAGAACCGCGTGATGAGAGACTTACGAAGTGTGTCACCAACGACGAAACGTAATCTCTGGGCCCATTGGGTTAGAGACTCAGATTGAGAAGAAGGGATTTTCCAAGCATCAGTTCTGCGACCAACCAATAGGTCTCTAGCTTCTGAGAAGCCTAGGAGCAAAAACAGGAGCACCACCAAAGAACAAGCTGCTAGAGATCTTCCAACGCCTGCCATTGAACAAGTGTGTTATGGAAGAGCAAAGTGTGAGAAGGATTAGGTTGGGTTGGGGGGATAAATACAGTGAGAAGGAAAAACTAGCCGTTGAAAAGGAATTGTTGTGCGTCGTGAGTCGTGACCACCTGCCATTGCCTGCCACTGTCAGTGTATGTTGATTATGAAAAAACGTCAATAAATAGACCCAACGGTACAATTGAGTGGATGCTATTGTTGCTCTTTAACACGTGCAGCCTTTTAATTTGATGATAGTACGAATGTCATCTCCCTCTTCCCCAAATATCTCTCCTTCTGAACACGTAAAGTTAAAAACTCTCTTGTAAAACTTTATTGGAATGCTGTCTCATCCTCTTTCTCGAACAGTCTAAAACCTCTTGTATTAATGTTTCCATTTATTTAAATAACCAAGTGAATTTTTTAATTTTAAAACTGTTATTTATATTTTTGTAAGAATATTAGTCTATATCGCACCCAGCAGAACATAAAGACCGAAGCCTAAGACTCCACTTGTCCAAATTACAAGAGCCAGCGACATGCAACTTCAACGTGTCAAAGCACAAAGCCTCCCATACCCAACACCACCCAAACGTGGCAAGACCGCCGGCAGTCGTCTATAACCTGCATGGAATTTGGAAGTAGAAGGGGACTGCAGGAAAATGGCAGGAAATGATGAGTGGAGGAAAAGAGCAGACACTCACAAAATGAGTCCTGAAGAAGTAAGAGCAGCTGGTGTGGAAGGATCCAAGAGGCCACCAGGCCACGACCCTAGTGGCCTACTTCACCAAAGACGCAAACTTCCGTTTAGCACCACCACCATGGCAGTCACTGGCTTCCTCATCACGGCGGCCATCGGGTACATGGTCTTGTACGCCAAGAAAAAGCCTGAAGCTACTGCCAACGATGTGGCTACGGTGGCTACCAATTCTGCTGATCCTAGGGATACTCACCCCAGAAAGTAAAAATCTCTCTCGTATGTTTGTTTAATCTTGCGCTTTAAGGAATGGTGAAAAGAGTTTGGATCGATAATGCCTTCTTTTTTGCTACCACCGTCTTTAAAGATTTTCAAGTGCGACTTGGACATCTTATCTATTCTTCCTCTTTGACTTGGAATTACAAGTGAAGCCGATCCTCTTCCTCCAGCTCGATTAAACACATTCCTAGAGCTCAGGATTGGCAGCTTCACAACCAACTTAAATTCAGTATTTTAAGGAAATGCATTTTCCCAGAGCTTTCTAAATGCTCTTTCAACAGATACCGATACCGATACATGCTTTGGCTACCCTTAGTGCTTCGATTTCGTAGAGCAGACGAAAGGGCTTGTCAGCTTCCACTATTCTAAACACAAAAGATAAGTTATTTAATCTTGCGTAGCAGAACAACAACCGTTGGGTCGTGTCAGGATGCATTTCTGGAACTTGCACATCCAGACCATAAGAATGCATCAATGATGGACAAGGTAACCAAATCATTCAATTAAATTCTACAATAAAGATTGTATTTAATGAGATCGGCTGGATAAACAGTATCGGTAAATGCGGGAAGTAAACAACGAAAGCAAGAGCGTGAAACAACTTTTCTTACAATCTACAAAATATTGGAAAAAGTAGATAGGACTATAAAATAATCGGATTCATGCACTCGTCTTAATTTGAAAAAAAGAGCAAAAACGTTTACAACCCATAATTATCTACCTTACCTCCTGTTGAACAGTTAAGGAACTCATCTGTTAAAGACTTAGTCGATCTTCACTGATGAATAGATGAGCCTTGTAAACCATAAACAAGCGTAGAAACCAATGCTACCAGTGAGCACGAAAAATGCATACGACGCAATAAGCATATACCCGAAATACAAGACTGCAGAAACCAATTTGGTTATCTCGAGCTTTGTGAAGAAGTAGAATGTTGCATAAAGAAAGAGGTATAGGGCAGAAGAGCCCGAGGTCAGATATGCCCTCCACCACCAAAGGTAGTCCTCACTGCATAACTGAAAGTAACAGAGCACCACAGTAATTTCCGCACACGTGATAAGCAGGATTATGAACACAAGGAAGAGGAAGCCAAAGATGTAGTAGAATTGATTTAGCCAGATAGAGGTGAGGATGAAGAAGAGCTCAATGAAAACAGCTCCAAATGGAAGTATGCCTCCAATTAGAATCGAGAAGGCCGGGTTCATGTACCAAGGTTGCTCTGGGATCTGTCTCGGAATCTTGTTGGTCTTCACTGGATCCTCAATTGCTGGCTTCCTGAATCCAACATAACTTCCGCAGAAAACAAGTGGAACTGAAATTCCAAACCACAAGAACACCAATGCAAACATTGTCCCAAAAGGAACAGCTCCAGATGACTTCTGGCCCCATATAAGAGCATTTAGCACAAAAAAGACAGCAGATACGGTCCCTGGGAAGATGAGAGCTGTCCTTAGAGCAATTTTCTTCCATTCTGTACCTTTAAACATTTTATACAGGCGAGCAGAGGCATACCCAGCAAAAAGCCCCATGAAAACCCATAACAAGAGCATGGCCGTCATAAGACCGCCTCGGTTTGATGGGGAAAGGAATCCAAGAACAGCAAAGATCATGGTAACAAGGATCATCCCGAAAAACTGAACACCTGTACCAGCGTACACACACAACAAATCTGAATTTGATGGGGGTCTGAAAACATCACCATGTACAAGCTTCCATCCTGTCTCTTCTTGGGCTTCTTCCTGGGTCTCAAGCTCATTGTACCTGGATATATCACGGTAAAGCGTCCGCAGCATTATCATCGCCACCATGCCCGAGAGGAACAGAACAATCATCAACGAATTGACTATGGAGAACCAATGAATTTGATCATCACTCATCAAAAGATAAGCATCCCATCGGGACGCCCACTTCACATTACTCTCCTGAATGGTGGACAAGTAGAGTGAGACATTGATGAGAATAGCAAACAACAATAGATCAATGACTATACACAATAGTCCAAATACCACAAATTTAACTATATGTTCTACTTTGATGGGTGATAGAAAAATTTGATTGGTGGTGGTTATCTATCCAGAAGGATACATATCAACAAGAAATGCAGAAAGTTCCAAACAAAATATTTAAAATCATATAAACTGCAATTGGTTGATGGTGGTTATCGATCCAAAAGGATACATATAAACAAAGAAAGCATAAAGCTCCAAACAAAATGTTTAAAACATAAGAACTGCAACTACGAGCAACATCTCACCTGGAAGTCAATATCATATGTAAAGATAACTTCATTCTTGTCTTCAACTTCTTGAGGGGTATTGGAATTAACAACTGTGTGCTTTGCATGCGGATCACAAGTAGTTAATCGGGTCTTCTCCTCCTTCCATTTCCCTTCATATTCATGCTTAACACTGCATATATCAAGTACTTGAATAGGTGACATAAACCTCCAAAGAGGAAAGGAAGCTCAAAGATTATGTGAAACATGACATGGCTAACCTGAAAGGTTTAACTTCAAATCCAACAATCCTTGCAGAGTCAGTTTGCGAATCCTTGTGATATTTGACTGTGAATGATAAATGATTGTGGATAAAATACTTTTGCTCCTTGTTCTGCACATTAACAGATACAGTAGGTAAAAAGGTAAAACCCCGCAGCAAAAGGCAAATATGGAGTACTAGGAAATGACATAATACCCCGCTGTACTGGCCTTTGAGCCCAACGTGATAACCAAGCTGATATACAGTAGGAGACTCCTGATCCAACCTCTGTATGGGAACTACAAGAGGAAGGTTATCTAGGATCCTGACACACACAGCAAACAATCAATATATGAAGCACTCGTTACAACAATGAAAGAGAGACCAATGAGGCTCAATAGAGTACTTCATACATGTTGACCCGATATTCATCGTCAATCTTCTCTTTGAAATCCTTGGCAGTTTTTGCATTAAGTGTAGCTCGGCAAACAATATTGCACATCTTTGGTTCCCTCATATTAAACTGTAGTTACATACAGCAAAGACAATAAGAATAAAGTACGTCAAGAAAACCATGCACAATCATAGAGCCAATTGAAACTGACCACGTAGGGGGAATTTTCAATACGGTCACCACGAAGCACTTCCCCAAGATTCTCTGTGCTATCAACAATCTTGGATGGCTTACAATAAGGAAGAGAATAGTATGTGTAAGGCAGCTGTGTCTTTATAGATGTTAATTTGTTGACTTTAACCTTTAGCTCATCACCCTGCAACCAAGGAACTCATTCAATAAGCAATCAAAACATATGAATCTCTCAGAGCAATTATGGTATAAAATCAAAATGGAACAATGGATAGGAAGAATACATCAAAAAGATAATTACCAAGAAAGAAAATGCTGTTGGAAAGATCTTTAGTACAACAAGGGAAATAATAAAAGAAATTTGTGCAAATTTCCCCAACCTGATCTCGTCCCAATAGGAGATTTTTAAGCGTGTAAATATAAGTCTAGAGATTCATTGCTGTTGAGACCTAAGGCTCAAAATCCTAATGCCGCCATCATCGGGTACTGGAACCAGCATACCATGATCTAATCTAAAATTTCACGCAAATATATGACAAGAAACAGATACACGCTAACGTGGTGACTATAACTTAACAGCTAATGCCTTCAGTAAGATAAGTTCATATCTTAGGATCTTAGAAATTGAGCCTAAAATATGGTAAAGCCTCATAAGTCAGCAAAGTGAACGCCAGTTAATTTCCAGAAAAGCAAGCGATCCATGCAAACACAAACACTTTATCAATCCCTAAGTGAACGGACAAAATCGTAAGCCAATTGTCTGAGCTCTCCGATTAAACAAATTATTCTGGATCACCTCAGCATTGAATGGAATGTGAATCACGCATCTCAGATTCTGATTACAAAACCCCACCAGGGGACGAGATTTACGCCATAAGCAACAAATTTCCCTTCTTCACTCCACTTCTCACAACGCCAGAACAAAAGTAGTAAAAATAGGAAATGACTGCCAAAATCAAAACCAGATCCAAACAATAGAAATAGAACAACTAGGAGCTCAAACACTAAGAAGGAAATGACCTTAAGGAAATCTTCGGGAGCGACGCCGGGAAGGTAGAAAGATTGGCCTGAGTGGACGAGGAGGAGGAAGAGTAGAGGGAGCAATGCAAAGACCGCCGTTGACGGAGGCGGAGATCTTCCAGGAGAAGCCATCGCTCTGACGAGAATCAGAGAGAGAAGGAGATAGATCTGGAGGAGTGTCTCCCTTTCTTTTAATTGGCGGTTTGAAGAGAAGAACACTACGGGAGAATGAGATGCAACAACATCAATACAGAGGAGAGAGGTCAGAGCAAGTGAAAATGGGGATTGATTATTCTGGTCGGTCCTGATTTTGCCACGTAGCCATCCGGTGGTAGATCTCGGACAGAGGCCAGTCCCAGTCAGTCCCCTCCCTGGACTCAACCACAATTTACATGCATTTATTTATTATAAACTTTATTATTTTCTAATTTGGTAAGCTAAAGAGAAATAACGTTCTCCGTCGCCTTGAGGGTCACGGAGTCGTTGTATCGGATCTCGCTCCTCGTGTGTTATTCTTTCTTCTCGTGCTGGGTTGTCGGTGGAAATATGAAAAATCATTATGCCTATGTTTATGATTTTATATAAAAAAATTTATTATTTTAAATTTTGATTTTATAAAAAATAAAATTCTATTTTCACTAAAATTTTACCTTTATTAAAAATAAAATTTTACACCTGCTCAACAAATTTTCTAGATGCGTCCCTCTCGAAACATTATGTCCTATTGCATTTAAACTACATTGAACTTTTAAACACATTTCTCATTTGTTCCCTTAGAAATTAAAGATTTTCTTGTCCTTTTATCCACTTATGATTTTAAGTTTTTGTTTTTTTGTTTGTTAGATTGTTAATGTCAGTATTTTGTTACCGAAGATAATTATATGTTAGGTAAAATTTAAAGATAAATTATATTTTATTAATTAAATTTATTTAATTTCTTATATAATATTTATTAATAAATTATCAATAAATTTTTTTATTAAATTAAATTAAATAATTAAAAACTAAATTTCATTTATAAATTAATATTTGTTTTAATTATATTAATTATTAAATAAATATTTCAAATTTATATATTTTGAAGATATTTTAAATTAAATTACAAAAATTAAATTACTCAGGATTTAATTAATTAATGTAATGTAATATTAAATTATTTATAAATATTATTAATAATTAATATATTAAATAATTAGATAACATATATTTAGTTGACAGTAAATCAAATTATGAAGTAAACTAAAAAATGAAATAAAAAATGCTTTTTGTGGTTTCATAAATTTAGAAACTAGAAAAAAACCAAAACCAAAATCAAAAATCAAAAAGTCAAACAAATAAATTTTTTATTAAATTTGAAAACAAAAACAAAAGATTGAAAATATAAATAAAAACAAATAGACCCCATTTTGGGTTGATCTTCGTTTTTTATTTGTATTTAGTCTAAATAATTTTAATTAAATAAAAATTAACAACAATATTAATAATTAATAATTTTCCATACATGTTTATTATAATTTTCAATAAATTTATTACTAATTTTAATATATGCAATAGGTGCATTGTCAATTTGATATATTAAAGACTGAATCTTGGTTATTTATTAACAATAACTGAAGTCTTACAGCGTTAGAATTTATACATTCAATATTTAAAAAATATATTTATACATTTTATTTTTGTTCCAATTTTGAGTTTTAAGGAGGGGGCATTCGTTTGTGACTCCTCTCTTTATGCTTAAATTAATGTTAAAAAATAAAATAATTTTAGTTCTTTTTATATAGTAATTTTCTTAAATAACTTCATTAAGATGTTATCAATTTGTTATTAATGACAAAAAAAATTCATTATTAATGTTCTTTTTTATTGAAAGGATTCCATGTGAAGTTAATAAGAGGTTTGGCAATATAGGATTCGATCTTGTTCGATTTGATTAGGCCTAGCTTTAAGTCAACGGATTAGGTCTGAGTTGTCCAAGATCAAATAGATAATAATAAAACGTCGCTTTAATTTTTTTAAAAAATAATAATAAATTGAATCAAGTTAACTCGACCTGTCCCGAGCTCATTTTCATTTCTATTAATAAGTTTGAAGAAAACAACATTAATTTCCAAAATTTTCAATTAATCATAGGGTTCAATCAACTAAAACCTATAACCATTAGTTGCATGACCCTACAGATGTTTACGAATGAAAACTTGAGCTAAGTGGTAAGAAAAACTGCGATCACATTGGTAGGGTTAAAGCACTTGTTGCAATAACAGGACATGCTTGGACCCTTCTTATGGTGCCAACTCTTCCCACTGGATCCTCTTCTATCTTTTATTTTCCAACTCAGTTCAGATGTTTTCTGCTTTTGGAACCGTTATGGGCTCTTCTCATCATCCTTTTTATGTTTAGATCTTGAAGAAGTCTAATAATATATTGAAAATGCATAACTGAATTTCCATAAAGGGACGGAAAGATCCCGTTATGTGTTGTTGCTAGAGAAAATTGGGTTCCATATGTCATCAGTTGAACGTATTTCGTATTCCACAAATAGTTCTTTGACTTTTAAGACTTTCTTGTCAACGAGATTTTCAACTGCTGCGATGTGGCTTCTTTTATTGTCAAAAGCTTTGAAGTTCTGGTAGAGCTAAGGTCTACAACTACTTAAAAACATATAGCAGAAGTGAGAGTGAGATAGAATGGAGAAGAGGTAGTGTTCTTTTGATAAAAAGCTTTAGTATTTAACTTTATGTCCTTAGATTGTTTGGCAGATCGACAACGGCAATTTCATTTCTTACAAAATTTTCTTTGTCGAGTACATATATATTGTTATTTTAATTCATATGCCAATATCAAGCTTTTCTGTAACTTTTAAAACGCTTGGTCTTAATCAATAAATATGTTCATATAATAAAAAAAAACACCATCGCCATCAAAACAAAAATTTTTGGTTTTGGTAGACGACGAGCAATGTCG
>JANTPM010000008.1:17234656-17248002 GCA_025434745.1 Erythroxylum divaricatum
TATAGAAGTCCAAATCAAAGCATACTATTATTGTTCCATCAATTTGCTCTCATTCTACTATTAGCTTGGTCTTAATTCCATTCATCTGTATTGAGAGTTATCGTTTTCAATTTTCCATCATTGTATTGTGAGTTGAGTGATTAGAGAAAAATCACTTGTGAGGTAGGATTTGTGCCGGAAAACAGATCAATTGTAAGTGTAGCTGAGTCGAAAATCAAGTGGTGTTGAAAAGTTCACACTAAACTAAAAAATGTGTAGTAAAGTGCTTTGCTAAAATCCTAAGTGGGAGCTTAGGTAGAGGACGTAAGTCTTTGCATCGAATCTCTTTAAAAACAGTGTTTGCCTCTCTTCCCTACTCTTTTACATTTCAGCTTTAATTGTTTAAATTAGTGTGTTTTAATTCTTTGTTGTTTATAGCTCTTTGTGAAAAAGGTTCAAAGATATATTCAACCCCCATTCTAGATTGTTTACAAGGGAGCTTTAAACCACTGAAATTTATCTTGTAATCCTTTTATTC
Organism: Erythroxylum divaricatum; assembly: GCA_025434745.1. Classification (NCBI taxonomy): domain Eukaryota; kingdom Viridiplantae; phylum Streptophyta; class Magnoliopsida; order Malpighiales; family Erythroxylaceae; genus Erythroxylum; species Erythroxylum divaricatum. Next base: position 17,235,174 of record JANTPM010000008.1, read on the forward strand.
TTTTAAACTCATTTACAATGGACAAATTTGTAATGTTGAGGTGAATCAACTAGCTCCCTTACCTTATTATACTTCATGTATTACATCTCGTACTTTCATTGCATCCCACCATAAAATCACATGGGGTCTAGAAACAACTTATGTAAAAGTGATTGAATCCACAGCATGTCCAATATATCACAGTCTTGTTCATCTAAATAGACTATGTTATCTGATAAGATAGCATGTCATCCCATTTTAGTGGATCTATATAACTGCATTGGTTTTGTACACTAGCAACCTCTGTTTGTTCAGGTATAGGTTCTTGTTCTTGTACATGAATCAAACCAAAACCTAAATCCAACAAATCTAACTGTATGAGTGGTAAATACTTAATAACTGTAGTATCAATTCTGCTATCATTTGAAGGATGCAAGGGCCCACCCTTAGCAGAGACATCATAATTCAGAAACTTAGTTGTTTGTGATTCCACTATTCTGGTCTCTCCTTCTCTATAACAAAATTTGTAGCCTTTAAAGTGGTCGAGATATCCTACTAAATAGCAACGAGTAATATAAGGATGCAATTTGCTTTTATAAGGATTATATGATTCCAGCTCTGTAGAAGGCTGGGTTTTCACCCTTTTTAGATAATTAGGTAGATTAGTCCTACTTTGCATTGAATTCTTCATATCCTTTAGTGTGTAGTTACGCCTTTCGGTAATACACCATTTTGCTCAGGACTATTAGGTATAGTAAATTGAGTCACTATTTCAACCGATTTCATATATCTGGCAAACAGACCTTTCACGTCTTGAAATCCTTGTTTTCTGTAATATTCCCCTCTACAGTCAAATCGGAATACTAGATGGATTTTCCCAATTAGTTCTCAACCATTAATCTTTAAGCAAGAATGTATAAACTACAACAGGAATAATCATTGACAAATGTCAGAATAAATTTAGAATTGCAATGCAACTATATAAGGTCTACTGATTTCCGTATGTATTAGACCCAACAAGCCAAAAGCACCCTTTTTCCTTATTTTAGTCAACTTACCCTACAACAGTTAACATATGTTTCCAGATCATCAAGTCCAGAGTTGTGAGAATGTTTTCCTTAATCAATCTCTTAACCCTAGCTTTGGAAATGTGGCTTAACCTTTATGCCATAACATGTATGACTTATTCTTTATCACAGTTCTCTTTTTATGACTTGTTCGACAAGATACGAAGAAGCATATATCTAATTCATGGCAAGACACATTCTATATAATCCATGTGCCAAGAAAATTGTACCAGGATGTTTTATATTAAATGACAATTAAAGCATTAATTACAAAATGCTAAATTTATTTGTCTAAACTTGATACAAAGATCAAATATAAGATGTGTAGTGTAAAAACAAAATGAACATTATATAAAGGTTCAAACATACATTCCCTATAGATATATCATTCACGTCTTCATTGTTGATAACCATCAGCTTCATACAAAGATCAAATATAAAATGTATAGCATAAAAACAAAATGAACCGTGTATAAATTTCATTCCCTATAAATATATCATTCACTTCTTCATTGTTGATAACCATCAGCTTCTCTTCCTCTTTAGTTGGCTTTCACCTAGATATGAATCCCTACATTATGGAGGCAAGTCAATTAGATGCTCCACCATCTAACCACCAAAAAGCTTGATATGGCTATAACATAATTGGATTCATAAATTGATAAGCCAAGGAATTACCTGACAATTTCTGTCTGTCCTTCTAGGCCTTATACTGTTGGCTTCTTTATGCTCGCAGGATCTTTACCAGCACTGGATTAACCAACATCAACATGTAGAGAAGATTTAGACTTTTTACTTTTGACCTTAGCAACTTTACCCTTTCCTTCCTTTTAGTTGCTTCAAGAGCCATAAGAGCAGCAATCTTGAGTTTTTCCTCCTCAGCAACACAATGGGCAATCAACGCATTGAAGTCCCATTCCTCATCTAGTGAGTAATACGTCATCACCAGATTACTAAATTCTATAGAGAGTGTTTTCAGAGTTTGGTGAACTATAAATACATTAGGAAGAGGAATATTTAGTATCTTTAGTCTACTGTGAAGATAGATCATTTTTAATATGTACTCCATCACTCCGCTTTCTTTAGTATACCTCATGGAGAGTAATTCTTTCATCAAGGTACTTATCTTAACATTAGATGAGACCGTGTACCTCTAGGAGACATTATCGAGAAACTCCTTCACTATGTATGTGTCTGGAAGTCCACTTAGTAGATGGTCAGGTGTGAATCTCTTAATGGTCATGCAATATATTCTGTTTAATCAATCCCAGGCTTTATAGGCTGCTTTATAAGCTTTCCAGCTTCTAGATATAGGTGGAGATGACCTATTTGTACGTATAGCCATATCACTTTCTGCCATCTCCATTTCATTTAATACATCCTCTATCTACTTCTTCGTATTGAAATCAGTCAGGGTTTCAATGGTGACACTGATATTGTTGATAAAAAGGTGACTGCAAAATGACATTGTAAGGATCAACACAAATGTAGGATAACAACGATACTCAAAGTCATTAAATAATATTTATATTGAGAATCCGGTCACACATATTATGAAACACTTTTGGGCTGAATACATAATATATGCAACTATACCTCTATATAAAAGCAATCAGAGTATAAATCATCAACTCTCACGAGACTTCCACCTGTGGGCGAATAGATCATTCAAGTAATGACTTTTCTCTATCTAATGCATTTATGCAGATCTCAAAATCTCATGTAAGTCCACATCTATGGTAGAATAACCAAATATAAGACTAGAGACATCCCCTAACATACAAGTAGAACAATTCAAAATATTGACTCAAAAGGCGATTGTAGTGACTACATTCTCATCAATACCCAGAAGTCCACAAACACAAGGGCTATGAAGAAAAGAAGAGCAATAAAGAATGTTGGAAATGTGAAAAAAGAGGACATTATGCTAGAGAATGCAAAAGCTCATCCTTCACTTCAAATCTTCAGAAAAATGACAAGTATGACAAAGGAAAAAAGAAAGCTAGCCTAGTAGCCACTTGGAGTGATGATGAGGAAGCATATCAAAGCAATGATGAAAACAACTTAGCTCTTATGGCAAATAGCTCCTTATGTTTTGATAATAATAAAAACTTATGGCAAATAGCAATGGTGGTTGACAAATTAAATCCCGCTTATATTTTGATAATAATAAAATGTATAGAATTGGTTAAGAAATTATTTCAGGTGATTTGGAATACATATTTCACAATCTCTATAAACTTGATTAATAATAATATACTACTAACCATTAAAGGAGTATCCAATATGCTCGAATTTCTACCATGCACAGTTCTACTTGATGAAATAAATGAATGAGTAGATCTCAGATTAATCAAAACAATAACATCATCATTAAATAATTTAACCGTACCAATCACAACTTCCAGAGCTATTTCTGCATCCTTCTGTGACATTGCAAATATTATAGCTATTGCTTATCCCCGTGATCTTCCTGAAGGATTCACCTTCTGCATCAGAACCTCCCACTTTAGTTGCAGTCTTGTGTCCCACAGTCTCAACCCTTTTTAGAGCTTACATCTAAGTTACTTCCTATCTCGTATACTGCAGGCACTCTCTTGCCATGTGCCCTTTTTCTTCACAGTTGAAACAAACTCTAGTAAGCCTACAGGATTCCCCTTTATGGAACTTCCCACAATGATCACACGTGAGGGCAGATGACATGTACCCCTCTCCCCCTTCTACTGCCTCCAGCTACTGAGGCTTGATGAGAAATAGTTCTCACCTGCCTAGACCTGCTTGCACCACTTCTCCTCTCTTTAAACTATACAAGAAAAGTCATGGCATTCCTCTCTAGCATAGGAGTACCACCTCCCCTCCTGAACTTCCCTCTCCTTTTTATTTTTTTGTTCACAGCACTATTTATGTTCTCCACATACCCTCATTGTCACTTCAACCATCTGTTGAAAATCATAGAAATTTTATGCCCCACTTTTTTTAATGGCCAAATGCAATCCCAATTTAAACCTACGGCACTTAGCCGCCTCACTCATCATCATCTTAGCTGCATATTGGGATAGTTGCATAAATCTGTGTTCATATTCACTCACCATCATCTCTCTCTAGGTGAGACTCAGGAATTCCCTCTACTTCTACTGGATATAAACCTCAGACAAATACTTCTTCTTATAAGAAGCTAGGAAGTCCTTCCAAGCCAACACTGACAGTTTCATTTGACTCCCTGGCACACCTTCCCACCAATGCAGAGTATCTCCCTACAGCAAACTTGCAGCACACTCAACCTTTTTATCATCCTCATATTCCATTTGTTCCAATATCATTTCTGACTTCTCAACCAGGTTTCAGCTTCTTCTAGATCGGTTGTCCCATAAACGTTCACTGCCTTATACTTCCTGAACTTATCAAACTACTTTCCCTTCTTAACTGGGGTCGGAGCAGAAGTTTGCGGCATTTGATCTATGACCTGGACAAAAGCCTGAGCAAAGGCCTGGAACAGTCTAGGATCTAATAGAGTAGGCACTTGCTCCTGCAGAAGAGGAGACTTGTGCGTTTGACATAGAGAGGGCCCACTACTATGCCCTATTGAAGCCTCAACATTTCTTAGAGCTCTAGACTCATCAGTACTCTCCTCTCTTAATGGAAAGTCAAATGTAATTGATCCTTACAAAACTCTTTATGTTCTTCTATGAGGTGACATCTTACTCCTTCAATTTAAACACTAACGATTAGCTTACGTTTAATTTTAATCTTACTTCCTACATGTATGCGTGATATGCATGTCACTTAATGCACTCAATAAATTTACAATACAAACACTCATTCACACATCATAATAATTTATACCACTACTTATTCTAAGCCTAGGAATCTCCAAAAAAACCTAAGCTCTGATACCAAATAATGTTAGGCCCCGAGTCTTGTTACTAATCCCGAAATAATCACTCTGGACGATCGGGTGAGGATTATATGACAGAAAAGTTGAAAGCATTCAATTTGTAAGAAATTTGGCGACAACAGTTAGTGGGTTTACAACGACAAAGATATAGAAATATTTCCATAGACCCTTCGGGAGAAGTTCGCCGTGGCTAACATCTAGCTTCGCTGCGGCGAAGTCTCAAGGTCAAGCATTCATACCTTTTGGGACAAATACGCAACGATAAAAGTCCAACTTCACTGCGGCGAAGTCCTCAGGATTAACCCAAGGAGCTCTCAGGATAAATCAAATGAAATGCATAATCAAATGGCTTGAGAGTTCCATGGATAGAAATGGCGAAACTAAAGTTTACACTATGAATAAAATGAGTCTATTCTTAGGATCTCCTATGCCACAAGCGGGTAACTGGGATAAGGTTTTAGGTCAACGTGCACGTGACGGATGAAATAGTTTCTCTCTTGCCTAAACAGAAGCAAATATTCATGCTCAATTCAATTCATTATACTTTCATGCTTCTTATGTTGTTCCCTCATTTCATTTATACGAAATGTCACAACCTTTTTCAAGGTATAACATATTCATGAATCATCATGCATTTTCTAACATTCACAATAATTTACAAATAAGCAATTAAGCATATACATATAGGCAAGAAATTTACCCATTTATACAATAACTATAAATACATTACCTACCTAATTTCTTGTGAATCTAAGCTCAAGATTTTCTTTCTTCTTGATAATTCCCTTTAATTAAACCAAGTTTTCATTCAAAACAACATTCAATGAAAATTCATAAAACTTCAACAATTAAAAAGGGTAAAATTAAACTTAAACTTAACCTACCCATAGTCCATCTAGATTAGAAAAACCGAAACCTAGTTTAAAAATTTATGAAAAATCAACATGGTTTCTCTTCTTTCTTCCAACATAAACCCATTTCTCTACTTCTTTGTCTACCTAAGCGAGAAGGAAAGATGAACTTACCTTAACAAGTTGATTTTTCCTCTTTCCTAGCTTTCCCACGTTTTTCTCTTCTTCCTTCCCTAGATCCCATGATTTTCTTCTCATCTTTCTTTCTTCTCTACGTTTTCTTCTCTTCTTTTCTCTCTTCTCACGATTCTCTCTTCTTCTTCTTATTACAAGATAACAATTTGTCTTGGTCTTCCAAAAATACCCCTCCTTCATTTAATCAAAAGACTACTTACTCCTTAGGCTATTTAAACACCATACTATACTTAATTTAATTCTAACATTTCCATTTTAAGTTATAATTTCTACTCATGCTCGCTAAATTAATGGACTCAATTATAAAATAAATAAATAAACAAACAAATCATAAATAAATAATAAATAATATAGAAAAAAAGTTTGGGGGTCGAACAGTTGGTACTCTAGCTCTTTTGTTTCTCCTTAGTTCAACAATTTCCTCTTCCTCTATGTCATCATTAATAGAAGAACTAGGGACAAATTCTCTAGAAGCTTGTCCAATAACTTTTATAGGAAATATATCCTCAATGAGCATTGCATCTCTTGACTCCACAATTTTTCCATAAGTACTAGACCCCTCTTCATTAACCATAAATCTATAGGCAACACTATTAGAAGTATATCCCACAAAAATAGAATCAATGGTCTTAGACTCAATTTTCTCCCCATTATGTTCAAGTAAGCAACCTTAGCAAGACACCCCACACTTTCAAAAAACTTAAGTTAGGTGGATAACCTTTTTTTCTTATGAGGAACTTTGTTTAGAACATAACAAGCTGAAAGAATGGCTTCTCCCCATAAAAAGTTAGGAAAACCTAAGGAAATCAACATTTCATTCATCATATTCTTAAGTGTTTGGTTTTTCCTCTCAGCTATTTCGTTTTTTCCAGGTTTATATGGGGTTGAAAGTTCATGAATAATCCCAGCTGTCCCATAATAATTAGCAAGAAAATCACACTATACTCACCTTCTTGATTAGACCTTAATCTCTTAATTTTCCTTTTCAACTGGTTTTCAACCTCAGCTTTGTATTTCATAAACACTTCGTTTGCATCACTTTTATTTTTCAATAAGTAAACCTTGGTGACTTGAGAACAATCATCCACAAAAGTAATATAATATCTCATACCTCCTTTACTAGTATAATTCTTAAAATCATCCAAATATGTATTCACCAAGTCTAACAATTGTGACTTTCTCTCGGTTATTGACTAAAAGGTTTCTTAGAGTGTTTAGCCTCAACAAAAATTTGAGATGATGGTTGGTTCACATAGGAGAATGATAATAGGAATGAAAATGAATGTGGCGAGGAATGAGAATGGATATAATCATTATAATTATGATAGTTGGTTAAGAGGAATGAATGATTAACATTACTATTGATAGTGGTTGGTTTGTTAAAAATATTAAGAAATAGAAAATTGTTATATTTTAATTAATTACATTGTAATTAACTAATTAATTATATTTTAATCAATTATTTATCTTTTAATCAATTTTAATTATATATAAATTAATTACAGTTTACTTAATTATATTTTAAGTAATCAATTAATTATATTTTAATTATTTAATCTAATTAATTATGTTTTAAATAATTACATTTTAATTAATTATATTGTAATTAATTACATTTTAATAAATTTGATTTATATTTTTATATTTTAATTAATTACATTTTAATTATGTGCTAATTAATTATAGTTTAATTATATTTAATTAAAAATTAAAAAATATTTGTGTTTGCATGAATCAAAACCATTCCTCTCTCACATGGGGGTATGGACTATTACTTAAAATTGGGATATAAAAAACTATTCAATCAACCATAATAAATAATTAACCATTACCATTCATTCATTTCCCATTGATTTATTCTCATACCTCTTAATCAAGCACCCCCTAACATTTTTTCATTTTATTAGCGATCTGGTTAGGCAACAAGTTTGAGCTTTGCATCCTTTTAATTGACCTCACACTCACATGCCCAAATCTAGCGTGTCATAGGTCTATAGACTCAACAATATAAGCAGAAGAAGTAGATGCATTCATTTCAACATCAAGGACAAATAAACCCTCATTGTAAAACTCTTTATCAACAAAGTTCTCATTCTTAGTCAGAGCTAGCTTATCAGAATCAAAGGTAAGTTTAACACCAGCCTCGTTAAGTAATGCACCATAAATTAAGTTTCTAAGAACATCAGCAAGAAATAAAACATTTTCTAAAGCCAAAACTTTTCTAGAAGTGATTTTAAAATTGACCTTCCTGACTCCTTAGAATGGAACTTTATTGGAATTGCCCATACACACGAACTCAGCATTGAAAGCATCATTTAATTCCTTGACTAGGTCCTTATTGGTGCAAATATGGCATGTGCTCTTGTGTCAACGATATACTTGACCAAGTTCCTAGCAAGGTTGATGTCGAACATCACAACAGTAATGACCTCCTCCTCATGACCACCAGCAGCTTCGATTATATTAGATTGAGGCTTACCAAAACTCTTCTTGTTATCACGTTGGTACCCCTTCTAGTTTTCTTTCCCGAATTGTCATTGTTTATATCCTTAGTCCTTTTTCTCATGGTTGATTATAGCTTAGCAAAGAGCAGCATGATGGCCTGGCTTGTAGCACCATCAATAGTCATCATCAATCCTTTTGCGCTTAAACTGACCATGCTTGTTGTTGTTAAAAGACATGTTGTGTCCACCATTCTTATTGAAGTTACCTAGATCCTTATGTTCAATAACGTTAGCCTTAACAGTAGAGACAATGGTGAATGATTTGACCTTATCCTATGTATGGTTGGCATCCTTAATCTTTTATGTGCCCTATCAATTTCTCTACCTTCTTATGTCTCAACTGGTTTTTATACTCATTCCAAAAGGCATGTAATTTTTCAATAAGAGTATTAGCTTGAAATAATTCACATATATTCATACCCTCAGTAAAGATTTCAGCAACTAGGTTTTTATACTCATCTAATTGGTCCATAACAGGTTTATCATCAATAATAGTAAAAATTTAACCACCTAGCAATTACATATTTCTTTGTACTGACATCATTAGTCTCATATTTAACTTATAGGGCATCCCAAATTTCCTTGGTAGTCTTATATTTGCAATATATATATCAAATAATGAGTTTATCATATGGTTGAGCAACACTCTACGGTTATCTTTAGTTGTCTTAGGGTCGGTAGTATCACTAGGAACATCTTGAAACAAAAAATAATCAATTTCGAATTGCTGAAAGCAAAGCAAAATTTTCTCATACCACCTTTTAAAGTTTCTCCAATCTTATGGGTCTAATCTAGTTAAGTCGGGTATAATTCTCTAGGCTACAATAGTAAGGGAAAAACCTATGTGAAGAACAACAGGGGTAAAACCTACGTTGATTTCATTCGTAAACGAGATATTGAATCTGAAAACAAAGATGAATAATACTAAACTTAAACAAACATCAGTAAGAATGTAATAATTTTTGACTTAAAATGTTAGTGAAATAACAATAAGAATAAATTGGAATGACTTATCTAAACGCAAGGCATCGTGAAAACCACTGCCCTAATTCTAAAATTCCCCCTTAACAATGCAACAGGACAATAAAATCTGATTTTAGGGTAAATGTCTTCTCCACCAGCTTCGATGCACTCCAAATGACGGAGTATGAACTGTCTCTGGGACTTAAGAAAAGCAGAAGAACCAAGAAAAGACTAGATGTACGTGCATTATATGGAGAAGAGAAGATGCGTGTTTGTTATTTGGGAAAGAGAGATGCGAAGTTAATTTCTTAGCATGCTTCGCCTAGTTAACCTCGCCGATGTGGCTCCAGAGCAGCCACTGGGGAGACGACAATTACATATATTCATGAAACAGTACACATTTTGATGGTTCATTTTCAGGAATAGAATGAGAGGGCAAGCAGTTAAATCATGCCAAGCTTTTAACAACACAACATAAAACCTGGAGAGAATGTGTGGATTTGAAAGAAAAATAAAAGACACTGTGACTTGTTCTAAAGACGCATCAAAGAACGGTCCCTTGCATGAGGCTTTGCCGAGTTAAAGCCCATCCAAACAATGCCCCTTATCATTGTAAATAAATAAGGCTTTTTTCTGGGTCCCCCATCATCATTAATTTATGATGCGTTGCTCTTCACGCCTAAGCCCTAAGTCCACTCGTGGGGACGGAGAGGATCATTGTATTTGCGACTATGCCAACTCCAGCCATGGGCATCATTTTACAGTCACTGCTTATGACGAAGTTGGAAATAATTATTTTTAGATCATACTATCATAATAAACATTTTATTCAATTACGAGATTATATGTCAGGAATCTCGTATCGGACAGCTATAAAAGTATTCAAGAATTTATAATAATGTGCAAGCTCCTTACTGTTAAGCTAGCTTTTGGGGATGAGTTAGACACTTCTAACATGGTATCAGAGTCAAGTCAGTTTGTTTCGATAGTTTGAGGCGGTGCTCGATTATGTCCCTTTATCTAATATATTCATCAGATGTCTAATCCTGCTCTGGACTGAGGGGGTGTGTCAGGAATCTCATATCAGACAGCTATAAAGAGTATTCAAGAATTTATAATAATGTATAAGCCTCCTACTCTTGAGTTAACTTTTGAGGATGAGTTAGACACTTTTAACATATAAGGAGACATGACATGTGGAAAGTGTTACTTATCTACCAGACGGGGGAGGATCCTCTGTACCCCTCCTCTGGCCCAACCCTGGCCCCCTCCCATCCCAACCATCCATCCAATGGATGGTTGGGATGGGAGGGGGCCAGGGTTGAGCCAGAAAAGGGGGGACAGAGGATTTGGGGTGCTACCAGACATGTAAAAATGAGAACCAGATATGAAATAATCATCACCTTAGCCTTAGGAGATTGATTAATCAATTAAACGACCTGGCTAATTAATCATGAAACGCTGGTGGCTGAGACTACCCTACAATCTAAATAGATAATAATAGCTAAAATTGAGGGAACGTACATTGGTAGTTGAATTGGATAATTATGACTGCTGCAGCTCAGCTGTAAAGGATGTCGTCTGAAAAGGGCATTAAATGGTCCAATTTTTTTAATGCATGACTGCAATCAACAACTACAATGTACTGCTATTATTGCTACTACCTTCCGACTTCTACCTATGCCTGCCCTTGGCCTTCACTCCTGCACTAGCTTTGGGTTGTTGCCAGGTAACATTATTTTATACTAATTAATTAATTATGTAAAGACAACTCCCATCTGACCACAAACAGAGCAGAAGCGATTAAGACTGAATTTATTGGTTTTTATTTTTATTATATAAAAAATTATAAAACTGTGAAATTTGATTTAATTATTTATTATTGGTTAAATATATTATTAATTATTTAATATTAATTATGATTTATATAATTTAGTATAATTTTTAATTTATTTAATAAATATATTTAAATTTAAAATATTTATTAAAAATATAATATTTCAAATATTTATTTGTGAAATAATTTTCAATATCAAATATTTAATTCTAAATATTGAAAATATTTTTAAAACCATTAAAATATATGCTAATAAATAAACATTTTAATATAAGTTTTTAAATTAATTTATTTGAAAATAATATGAGTTAAATTAAAAATAAAAAACTAAAAATTATAATAAAAAATGAATGTAAAGTGCTTTTAAGGGCCTCAAGAAAATGTTAATATTTTTCATGTTGTTTATGTTCTATAAACAATCAACTGACTATAGTTTAATGACATAATTATTCAAAATATTTTTTATTTTATATATATTTGTTTAATTAAGTTATATATAAGAGAAGGTCTTAAATAATCATTTGATTGTATAATTAATTGTTTGACTAGATATTTTTAAAGTTTTTCATGCAAAGATTTTGTTATATTTTAATAGTGCTTGTCATTTATTATAGTTAAGAGTAGTTTAATCAGTAATTATTAGATATAAAATTACATAAAAGTAATTAAGTAATTTATATAAAATTTATCGTCCTAAAGTGATCAGAACAAAATTTTCTTTATTCTTAATTGGTGATTATTCGAGATTAGTTAAAGTGAAATTACACTTAGTGAAATAATTTACAAACATCATTAACATAATTAATTACTAATGGTGAAGAACTAACATTATTAAACTCAAATAAAAAAACATTAATTACATATTCTGTATTTAATCGGAATATTGTATAATAAAAATTTTGAATTATACGAAAAAAATTATATACAAAGAGATTAGTCAAAGTACTTTAATAGTTATAATGTTTCGGTAGTTGTTAATGTTGATTTATGAATATAAATTATTTGATAGAAGAATTAAAGATAAATTAAACGAGTTTAATTTTTCTAATTATAAATATAATTTTGAGTTATAATTTATATCTATCACTAACATATTTAAACAAGTAATAGATCACATACAAAGAATTTATTGAATATAAAAAATATATTTTAATCAAGTTAAATTTTATTATAAAATATAAGATAATTAATGAATAAATATTAATACGAGGTATTGAATTTTGATTTAATTATAATTAGATTTTTATTTAATTAAATTACTCAAATATATTGACTTTATTATAGATAAACTTAGGTTTTGAAAGAAAGAACATCTTTTGCTTATACAGACAATTTATAGAGTTCTTTCAACATGTTTTATGAATATTGTTAAAATTAATCTTTTAAAAATCAGACCGGACATCGAACCTGTAACATCCCATCACTGATGGAAATGGTAAAATAGTAATTTGGAATAGTTTATGAGTGCTTAGAATTGCCTTGATATGTTCATGCATATACATACACGTGAATAGTAAATTTTGCACATGTAAATGACT
>JANTPM010000008.1:17255698-17275268 GCA_025434745.1 Erythroxylum divaricatum
GGTTTAAAAAAGATTGTGATTTTTATATTGATGTTTTATTATGATGCCATGTGAAGTGATTGTAGTGATTGTTCGTAACTCGCCTTTATCGTGGGATATGTATTGGAACGACCTCCGGACGTCCCGGTGTATACTCTGCGATAAGGGGACGCTACAGAACTGATCGAAGGAAATGTTTAAAGTTTAGAGGTTCAATCGGTAGTAAACCGCTATAAAACTGGTATATAATAAATAAAAAGTAAAATTTATAAGAATAGGTAAAAATAAAATATTTTATTGAAATAAAAATACACCAATGTCTATTATTATATAATGAATTAATAATAAACAAATGTTTCCACTTATTTTAAGGGTTAGAATTTATGCATAAATAAAATATTTTGAATTTTTCAAAGTGAATATTCAATAATAGCCTTATCTAGCAGAGATGTATATTGAACTACATAATATGCTTTTGAGAAAAAAACTTTCAAAGTTAAAAGTGAATAAAAACATGATAAATCGAATTCGTTACGTATTAACTTAGATGTCATGTTAATGATATAGTATTTTCTTTTATTTTTTTTAAATAAAGCTGAGTTTGTTGTCATATAATTAGTTTTTTAAAAGCTTAATACTTTAAATGGAATTTTTTTTTATAGAATTAACTCTTTATAAGTTAAATGTTATATCAGTATTGATATAATATTATTTTTATTTTTAATAGAAATAAATTTACTACATAGTTGATTTTTTAAAATTAATTAAAAAGTGAGTTTTAATAGTGAGACGTACTGTTATATATTTATAACAACGAATCCTATTTGTTAATCGCAGTAGAGTTTATTTTTATTTAAAAATAAAATAATATCATGTTAGTATTAATATAACATTTAAATAATAAGGAATTAAATCCGTAAAAATTTTCATCATTTTAAGGTCTATTTTCGATTTTTTAAAATGTTAATACTTAATTTTGACAATTTAAAATGTTAGGAACTATTTTGTATTATATTGTAAATGATGAAATTTAAAATGTACTTATAGACGACGCAATGTAATGTTTAAAAGAAAGAATGGTTAATGATGACAAAAACAAGACTCTGAAGCAAAGCTGGTTCGATAAAGACGGCCTACATTTGTTGTTCAATATCCCTCTGTTGAGTACCTCTCTTCTTCGATCTCTACGTTTGAAGAAAACACAATGAATAATAAATGATTAACAAACAACTCGTAATTCCTTCGATCATCAACTCATTTTTAGGTGAATCAATCCCATCGTGGTTAAGTCATCCGTCTTAATCTTTATCGGTTTTAGTTTGTTTTCTCAGAGCGGTCGTAGAACACAAAAAAACAGAAAAAGTAGAGTGTTGTTTTCTGATGGTGTCCTCGGAGTATTTTGGTGGAAAATGAAAAAGAAAGGGTACAGTGAAGTATCCGGAGGAGAGGAGACAGAGACAGAGAGCTGCAATGTGAATGGCCATTGATCGCGTGCGGAGATAGACATACGTACGTGAGAGTAGGAGTATTAGGTTGGTAGGTGGGTAGGAAGGGAGGGTGTATCAGTCTTATAGAGATTTGCGCCTGCGGACGGAAAAGAGAAAGATGATTTTAATTGGGTGATTAAAGCAAAAGGCGGCCAATATTTATTCCCATCATTATTATGCTCCTCTTCCTCTGCCTCTTCCTCTTCCTCTTCCTCTTGGCGTTTAGCTTCTGCTTTTTCTAATTACCTCTTTCTAATCCTACTTTGTTACTGTTATTTACTCTTTTAATTTCCTCCCCAAACCAATCTTTAATTTTTTGTTTCTGTGTATTGTGTTTCTCACATCCAACACGCTTATTAAGTGTAACTCCCTCTCCACCAACTTGCTTAGCCTACTCCATATTTTCTCTCTGCAATTGTCATACTAATAACTGCGTCATTTTGGGTATCTGGCTTCTTTTTTCTTTTCTACATATGTATAAACAGAGTGCAGTCAAGTGATGTTATTATCAGGGCGTGAACCCGATGGGAACAGCACGGAATCCCAGAAATTTTGTGTAAGAAATGCAGATGTTGTCCTCGTGTTATCGACGTGGCACAAGGTTAATGATGATCTCCTTGTAGCCTAGTAGCATCCTAGCTTAGCCCAGAGAGGTATTACCCTCTGATAACCCCCCGAGTGTTGGGTTAGTGGCTTCATAGAAGGAGAAAAGTCTCTACGTCCGCCGTCTTGCCCAGAAAAAGTTTGAAGCTTTGGTCTGACATGGGCTGTTCTCGTGGTGTACTTGAGTGAACAACGGTTGAAGTACTCTGGGTCTTTCTGGGGTTGGGTCTTGTGAGCTAAAATGAAGTTTATGAAGTTGGGTTCCAAGCCTGATACTTTTCAAGCTGATGGGAAATCCATCAGGTGAGGCGTTTTGCATTCTCAGATTTTTTTTTCCTAAAATGAGGAATCACAAAACTCCCTGCCTGCTTTTAGCTCGTCCATATGGTGTTTCTTTTTCAAATGCATAATAACGTGTAGTGATTGCTTGCTCTACTTTTGTGTCTGATCCTTTATTTATTTTTGGTATATTCTTTCTTTAGTTTGTTCTTACTTTACTTTTTCTATATCACATCTTAGGTTTAGATATGCTAGTTTTTGAAACTTTTTCGTTGAATTTCTGTTCTCTCTTTTACGTTGCTTGTATCCTGGACGTGATTGTTAGACCTCGCCAGTTTGACCCCTCGATAACACGACGTAACGTGTAAGAATGTTTGCATTCTGTTTTGCCTTGCTTTTCCAGCAGTGTTTTTAGGCCTACTATGACAAATCGAAAAGTTCACCAAGTGTTCTGTTTCATTTGGCATTGAGTTAACGTCATGGATGCCTTCTTCTTCTTCTTCTTTTGCCTTCTTGGCTGCTTGCCGCTATTATTACTACTTTAGGTAGGAAGTGGTCCAAGAAAGAAAAAGCAGGTACCGGGAAGATGGTCCTGCTATTCGTTTTCTTTTTCCAATAACTTGGTGGTCCCAGTGTAGTAAAGTTTTGTAGGGTATGAGGGAGCTTGTTCATCATCATGGACAACCATGGATTCTAGTAACTTTACTCATTTGAATCTGTAAATGAAGATTAACGGTCCTTGTTGGTCCTAGTATATGTTCTCTTTCTGGCTAAGTTGCTTGATTTATAACCTGAAGTAATTTATTCTCTGAAATTTATTTCTCATCCCTGGTGGTGTGATTTAAACATCATCTTTACCTTGGTGTTTAATGCTTAATACAACATGGGATAAAACAGAGCTAAGTTGATGGTTGCTAGCGCATTATGTAAGCACGGACGATTCCTTTAAATAACTGGCATGTTTAATGTCATTGTTGTTTACTTTTGAGGACTTTTTTTCGTTATTTAGGGATGCAAACACAGTGAATTGTAATTTTTGAGTTAAACCTGGTGGGATGAAGATGCTGTAAGCTGATATTGGCTCTCAAATCCTTATGACACATTAGTTTGTGTATATTTGGAGGCTTGCTTGTGTTGTTGACATAATACAGCAGCCAGTTACTACATTGTGGGTTGTGGACCAACCATGGCTCATTCTTAGCTTACTTGTAACACAAGTCAGCTTGAGACGATTAATCCATGTGGGCCATATCTGCACTGTTCATAACTAGAGATCTGATGACCGCAACGCAGTTAGTTATATGTACGAGTTCATTGTAGTTAACAATATTATTGTTGTTTGTCCTGAAGTGACAGTGCGTCAAAAAAATTTTCAAGTGGTTTTTTGAAGCTCCATGCTAATGAGCCAACAGAATATTTGTAAGGCTTACTGAGGTTTTTGATAGAAGTTTGATTACTATTTCCGCATTATTTTCTTTTATGTGCTTTGTGTTTTGTTTCAATGCATTTATTATGACCTCTTCACGCACTCAACTTGAGGTTGTCACTTCTTGGAGCTTAGCATGGTAAATGTGTTTATACAGGTACTTGTCTTCTGAGCTGCTGACAGATGTTACAATAAACGTTGGTGAAGTCAAGTTTTACCTCCACAAGGTATGCTTCTAAAATTGTTTGCGCTATATATGTATATACATGTATATATTCCATTATGTTATGTTATGTTATATTATCTTACATTATGTTATGTTATGTTATAACATGCCTGGTTGGATTGCTGCATTTTGAAAAAAAGAAAAAATACTGATTTCAGATTTTGAATTTTGCTATATCTGAATGAAATGCTATCACAGTAATATTATCGGGAACCTAATGTTAGGACTGAATCATGGAGGTATAGCTAATATGTTTAATACAGTAAACAGTTGCCTGCATATGTGGTTACTAAAGGCAATAATTATGCTTAAGCCTCAAATCTGTTACCCTGTGATTGCCAAAATTAGTTCAAGCGTTTCTTTAATGTCTTTTTGATTTTATATTCTCATGTAATAGTATTCCTTGAAGCTGGAATGAAGCAAAATAATTATGTGTGTACTTGGCCAGTATAAATTAACAAATCATACTTGATGTATATGAGTGATTCCAAAAGCTGTTGATGAACAGGGATGCATTCTAAATATTTTAGTAGAACAAAGCATGTCATGCAAATTTTTAGTTGCCCTTTGTAGTTTGGGTAGGTCATTTTCTCTGTCTTCCTAACTGCCGGTAAAGTTCTGTGGTTCAAACACCAAACTGAGATATCCTGGTCTATTAATCGGATTTGTTTCTTATAGTTATTACTACTACTTAAATGCTATGAACTATGTGGTTGTTGAATAGTTATGAAATGTCAATCTGATCACTAGAAAGATTATTTGTTATAAGTGCATGAAAGATGTAAGTTTTGTTTTGTTTGTTTTTCTCTTAATGTTAGCTTTTGTTCAATGTAGCGGGGACACAATGGATTGTAGAATAACAACCCAAGACAGATTCAGTTAGGACTTCTTATCTTGCATTCCCAATTGCAATCTTTAGCTACCGCATAGTGGAATACATTGTAAAATGCTTGTTCGGCAAAAACTACTGTGTTAGAATTATTTATCTTTACACTTTCCTCCATTTCCTCGATCTTAATACTCTGTTTTATATACCTTTGCAGTTCCCTCTCTTGTCAAAGAGTAACTGCTTGCAGAAGTTGGTATCGAAAGCCAATGAGGAGAATTGTGATGAAATAACTGTGGGCGATTTTCCTGGTGGGCCAAAGGCGTTTGAAATTTGTGCAAAATTCTGCTATGGAATGACAGTTACTCTTAATGCTTATAATGTTGTGGCAGTTCGTTGTGCTGCTGAGTACCTTGAGATGACTGAAGATATTGACCGAGGGAACCTCATTTTCAAGATTGAGGTATTTCTGAACTCTAGCATCTTCAGAAGCTGGAAGGATTCCATTATTGTTCTTCAAACTGCAAAATCTCTTCTGCCATGGTCTGAAGATCTTAAGATTGTTGGAAGGTGTATAGATTCCATTGCGTCTAAAACTTCTGTTGATCCTGCAAACATTACTTGGTCTTACACTTATAACCGGAAGCTGTCAGTGTCTGATAGAAAAGCAGAGGATGGAATGAAGTTAAGTCAGAGAATTCAATCTGTTCCAAAGGACTGGTGGGTTGAAGATGTATCGGAACTGGAGATTGATGTCTACAAGCGAGTGATTATTGCTGTCAAATCAAAGGGAAGAATGGATAGTACGGTGATTGGGGAGGCATTAGAGACTTATGCAGTTCGGTGGTTGCCTGATTTATATGATGGTTTGCTAGCTGATACTTGTTCCTGGAGGTATACATATATTGTTGAAACACTAGTTTGTTTATTGCCGTCAGAAAAGCATTTTGGTTGTACATGTGGTTTCTTACTGAAGTTGTTAAGATTTGCCATTTTGGTTGGAGTAGATGATACACTTCGAGAGAATTTGGTTGACAGGATCAGTGTTAAATTGAATGAAGCCTCTGTTAAAGATTTATTAATCCCAGCACAGTCGCCTCAAACCACATTATATGATGTGGAATTGGTTCAGTGCTTTGTGAATCGTAATGTGATGCATGAAAAATATGTTCACTGTTTGACCATTGAGAACAGTGAGGAGACTGAAGATTTTGTTTTAGGGCCTGAGCTTGGATCCTTATTAGATGTTGGTAGATTGATTGATGGATACCTTGTTGAAATTGCTCATGATCCTAATCTCAGCCTTTCCAGCTTTATGGACTTGTCAAAGTCCATTCCTGATTCTGCAAGACCAATTCATGATGGAATTTACAAAGCTATTAACATCTTCTTGCAGGTATACTTTTGCTTTCTTTAACATCTTATCTCATTTTGATTTGCTTTGATGCTGTCATCAAGTTTGAGCATGTCAAATATATATAGAGGAGAGAAATAAGTAATCATGTACTTGTGAGCACATAACAAAAACTTACTCCGAGATACTTCTTTACCTCATTGTACGGTCTTGCTGATGCTTTAACGCCAATGTTAAAATTATGATGCAACTCTTTTAGAATCTCAGTTAGAAACAAATTGGAAATAACGTGATTGTCAACTGTTAAAATTTATGGTTTGTGTTAGTGAACTAGCTTGAAGATTGATGTCGGCAAGTGAGTTGGCATACGTGAAGAACATTTTGGTCTTGCATGTTCTCATTCATGCAGCACTAGTGGTCTTTCCATTATCTCCTGGGCAGTTCATTTATTATTATTATTATTTTGTCTTTGTGCAATTTACTTCCTATGATTGTGGAGATATCTTGAGCACACGCTTAATGTACTGGAGCCATTTGATTATTTACTGATGGGTTATTGTGGATTCAGGAGCATCCCAACTTGACAAAGAGTGAAAGAAAGAAGGTCTGTGGTCTGATTGACGTCAAAAGACTGACAACAGATGCATGCATGCATGCGGCACAAAATGAGCTGCTCCCACTACGCGTTATAGTTCAAGTTCTCTTTTTTGAGCAGCATAGAGTTGCTGCCCTAAACAAAAACGCTCACAATGCTTCAAACACAACAAACACAGATGAAGAATGGGAGAAGGCAGCAGCAGATAATTGTAAATCTCTCGGGAAACAGCTGAGTCAGGTGAAGATAAATGACGAAGAAGTACACAAAAATGCAAAACTGACAAAGAAAAGCAGCAAAAACCACAGAAGTGGTATACAATTACTTCCATCTCGTTCCAGGAGGATATTTGACAAGTTGTGGGCTGTTGGTAAAGGGAATGGAGAAAATAGAAGCTCAGAGACTTCAGGAAGTTCTCAGAGTCCAACTTCAATGATTCCTGGGGACACCAAGTCCGCTGGTTCTTCTACAAGACACAGGAGGTACTCCATTTCTTGAAGAAGGAATCGCAAACCTCGTACCAGTGAAGAGGGAAAACGAGAGAGAAAAAGTAAATGGTCAAACTATGTGGACAACTTTGACAACATTTGTTCAATTGTAAAGGGTGGTAGGGCGTATTCTTGTAGTTGATGATGTTGGTTTTATATATTGATCTCTATTCAGTTTGGAGTGTCTCTTCTAATTCTGTAGTTCTCTAACATCTAATGTTTCAAATTGTAAGAAATATCTATCATCTGGGTACGAAAAGCAATTAAATGAGGTGGATCTGTAGTCAACACAGAACTACCAAGATCCATCCTTCTTCTTTATCAAAATTACCAGAGTTGAGAAGGGACTCACACTCTATCTAATAATCCCTTGTTGTAAACTGTCTTCTACCAATTCCTCCACATTGCTTTTCTGTACTTCCAGAGTACGTATCGGGTTGAAGATTCACAGCTTTAGTTCCCTCTTTCAATGGTATTTTATGGTTGTGAAATCTAGATGGAGCTAACCTCTTGATTCTTCAAAAACAACTTCAAGCTATTTTCAAACTCTTGTAATTGTTCCTAAAATTCTGCAAGTGGTTCCACAGTTGTTACTTCCATTAGTGAAGTTCTCAATTCCATATGTTGCTCATTTTTGTCTTTTGTTTCATGATCTTAATACATCACCATAAAGTAGCATATAACGTCCTTGTTACTCCACATTCAAGCTAGCTTTTTCTCCATCATCTGCTTTTTTCACTAATTAACTCCCTCTTCTCGCCAAGCCAATCAATTATTCACCTAACTTCACGGCCTAAGTAGTCTATGTGGTTTATAGTAAAGGATCTTAAGTTTAACTTCTCCTGCTATAATATTCACCATCTTGTCTTATTTGATGGAATGGTTAATGTGAATTTTTTCTAGATAAAAGTGTAATAATATAATGAGTCAAAGTCAATTTTAATTAAATTACGCATTCTATATTGCTCTACATATTTGTTAACAATTTAATAATAATTTTTCATTCTTTTATAGAATATGAGAAAGAAATCAAACACATCAAACCAAATACTATAACAAGAAATGACAAATATTATAAAAATAAAGTATATCTGCAATAAAATTTACATTACGTTAAGTTATAAGGTACAAAATTTTAACCTATACCACAAAAAATGCATAAACCAATGACACGTAGTTTTTTTTTACTCCAGTCATTAACTACTAAAATAATTTTAACACACTCAATACTCAAAGACCATATCTAAATGCACTTTTAAACAATTCAAATTAAAAGACAAATTATTAACATATACATAATACAAAGAGAGAGAAAGAAGGGAGCGACAATATCAGCTTACCATGTTTATAATGAATTATTAAGTTAGTAAGTTAATGTAGATACTACCTTTCTCTCTAAAAGTTTTAAAACATAATGACTTAAGAATAATAAAAGAGATTTGAGTTATTTATTTTATAGTTCCATTCAACAGTTAGAAATAAAAAAAATGAAGATGAAAAATGACCTATTCAAATAGTTGAAAGCAATTTCTATACTTCTTAAGTAAGATTAATAAAAAATTACTCTGTTACAGATTGTAATATAAATCCTTATGAATTTTAATTTTGTATTTATTTAAATGTGTTGATATATAGTAGACCTCATAATGCCTTATAATAGTCATAATAGACCTTATGAGCTCAAATTGCTATTATTATAAAATTATTTTTAAACAATCTTGTCCATTAATCATATTAATACACGATCAAAGAAATTTTTGTCACAATTATTGTGTATAAACTCATTAGTGGTCACATACATTAAGTATAAATATGTAGTATGGAAATTTCATGTCAAGTGATCTTAACCTGTCTATTTTAAACTAGTCCTACCTTATTCTTTAGTGAGATCAAACTGGACAAAATTGGAGTATAAACACAGAAAGTCATTTATATTGTAATATCAAATCATAAAAAATCCATAAAATATGTCTATAACTATAATATTCCTATAAACAAACTCCTACTAAGCTAGCCTATCATCAAGTGACATAACGCTTATATGAGCATTATGCTTATAAAAGAGCTTAGGTGGTAAACCTTTAGTATGAAGATTCACAATCATGGAGTTTGTCTCAACGTGTTCTATAGACATTTGACCACTCTAAATTCTATCTTTAACAACTAGGAACTAAATGTCGATATGTTTCGACTTTGATGAGCTCTTGTTGTTATCAGAATACAACACTGCTAACTTATCGTCAAAAAATATCTCTAATAATCTTTCAATTCCATTTATAGTTCATAATTTAATGAAAAAGTTTTGTAGCCATATCTCATGATTAGATGCCTCATAATATGTTATAAACTCACCTATTACGGTAGAAGAAGTTACAAGTGTCTACTTAGCACTTTTCGAGGAGGAAAGTAAGGAGGTAGATATAGCTTGAAGCTAATCTATGACTGTCTTATCTTGTTGTGATACAAGATTCAAAATACCCAATGGTATCTTGCTGAGACCCTTCTCTTTCTTTTCTGTAGCTTTCGTTCCCTGTGTGTAGAGATTGATAGTTGTTGCTTTTGTAACTCTGACTATTCTTACCTAGTAGGAAATAGAATAAGAGCAAAACTAAAACAAAACTTGTTTGTTGTGTTGTTAAAATCGACAGAAGAAGAAGAGAACAAGAGGCAATCGGAATGAATACAAGGAGGAGAAAGCCAAAAAACCTTAAAAAAGCAAGGAGGAGAAAGCCAAAAAACCTTAAAACAATGATGAGAGAGTGGAATAATGGAACCTATGTTGAATATTGGCTCAAACAAAGTCATAAATGGAAGCTTGCAAAGTTATAAATGGAAGCTTGCAAAGTTATAAATGGAAGCTACTTTCGGTGATAAAAAATGGTGGCTCAACAATGGAGGCTTGGAGGTTTTCACACCCAATGGAGGCTTTCACACCTAATGGAGGCTTTCACACCTAATGGAGGCTTGGAGGCTTTCACACCCATGAAGATCTCTATAAAAGGGAAGCAAATGAAGGAGGAGATGTAGAGTACAAGAAGAGAGCTTAAGGTTTCGGGAGTGAGAAGAGAGTGTTGTTTAGTGAGAGAGAAAAATCCCCAGAAGTGAGGAGAGAGAAAAATAGTGAGAGAAAAAAAAACTTTTATATTTTTTTGTTTATCTTTTATGTGAGCTTGGGTTATTTTGGGTCTCTTGAAAAATTGAGTGATAGACACTATTGTATGCTCTTATTGTTATAGTGAAATACTCAGTTGTCCCTAAACTGAATGTAAGCATTGCCAAACCAGTATAAAAATATTTAATGTTCTTGTTGCTGTTTATTTTTCACTTCGTATTTATTCACGTTTCCGCACAATAAAAGAGGCTATGAATGCTATGACATGCGGGAGCGTGGAGAGGGTTAAGAGGCGGGAGACATACAAGCCCTGGTAGACTAGGGATTATGAAGGCAGGGTTAAAAATCATTGCCATTGGATGTTGATGAAAAAGCTCAAGAGTTTGAAAAACATTCCGATAGATTACATCTCACGGAGTGCATTTTTAATCTTTTGGGATATCTTTCCAAACGCAACTTGGCGCACTGCTCAAAGTCTTCTATTAAGTCAATGTAAATGTCTGATGCGCTTATTAACTGATGGAACCCACAATCAGAACCCCATTCCACGCAACATTGACAACGCGCTTTTGTAGGCCCTGAACGTACACATAATATAAATGTTTAGTATCTGTAAATGTGTGCCATACCCAGAATCCTAAGAAACTAAACCAGCCAAAGCAATCCCAGGATGTTACCTACATCATCCTTATTTCTCTTTACAATCTTTTCTTTGACGTCGCCAGCTTGGTTCATCTCTGCCCCTTCTCCTCCGCAGCTACCTTCCCAAGCCTGCGCATCCACTCTCTATCCCAAGCTCTGCCGTTCTATCTTATCAACTTATCGTTCATCTCCACATAACCCTTTTGACTACGGTGCGTTCTCAGTGAAACAATGCCTGAAACAAGCACGCCGATTCTCCAAGGCCATAGACTACTACTTGTTTCACAGAAAGCAACGATCCAGAATGACCCACCTAGAGATTGGAGCGTTGGACGATTGTCGGGAGCTCATGGAACTCAATGTTGAGTATTTAGAGACGATATCTACCGAGTTGAAAATGGCAGAGTCTTTTAGTAATGAGTTGGTGGAGAGAATTACAAGCTTTCTAAGTGGGATAGTTACGAACCAACAGACTTGCTGGGATGAGCTGGTGGAGACGAAGAGTGGCGTTGTTAATGAAATATATGCACCTTTGTCAAATGGTACAAAGTTGTATAGCGTGTCTCTTGGATTGGTCACTCATTCATTGAACCAGAAGTTGAAACATAAGAGGAAAGAAGGGTCTGAGTCTCACCAAGGAAGAGGCTCCACAACCAGCTCAGTTCGTGAACCTCTTGAAACTCTCATCAAGGTATCGAAATTCGTTTTACAGTTCAGTGATTCCATGCGTCCGATTAATTTATGCTTTATGATTGAACTACTAATTTTGAAGTAATAATTCTTTAAACTAAATAATTAGGTCAAAGGCTATCAAAACTCGTCTAGAACTTGAATAGCCTAATTAATACTATGTACTTACCTACTTCCCTACCTACCTTTGGCCGTGTTCTCCTATGCCGATCACCCAAAAAAAAAAAAACTACATGTAAGGATGCAAATGATGATATTTATAGACGTAAAGAAATATCACTAAAAAATACATGTATAATTGCTAATTGTAGTATATAATTTTTAAAACTATGTGAAAATTGTATAATAAACTTAAAATAGTGCAATGCACTTCTAATAATATAGATTAATTATGAAAATATTTTTAGACACATTAAAGTAATACATGAAATCAATTATGATATACTTTAATAAATGAGTGTTATTTTTTAATTTTTTATTATACAGTAATTGTTATAATAAAAGTTTAATATTTTAGATGTTTACAATCACATTCACTTTTCACATGAAGAATAATTACAATCACCTTAGCATAAATAACATTTTAAAAATAAATATGATTTTTTATAATGACATATTCAAATATTTAAGTGAACTTGTAATAAATAAGCGTGCACATTTTTCAAAATAATTAAAATTTACTATAATTAAATTTCTTCAATATTTATAATTTATTTTTACTTTTAAATAAAAATAATTAATGTACACAAATTTTAAAGTGCAAAAAGGTACAATTTGAATTAAGAATATTTTAATATATGTGAACTAAATGTATAAGTTTAATATTAAAGATATTTATTGTGCATATATTTAAAATAATTTAACTTTGATTAACAATTGATCATTTTCAACATTTGTGAATTATTTTGATTTTATAAATAGGCATTTTCTTTTTAAAATTAATATTAATTAGTTTAGTCTATATTTCTTAAAAATAGACTTAGTTTCACTAAAATCTATTACATGCCAAATTTTGATACAAAACAATCATATTTCAACAATAGTTTATATTAATGACAGTATCAAGTTTTGTGCAAATTAACCAAAAGTCCACTTAATTATAAATGCCTATTGATATTATTGCAGGCTTTGAGAAAAAGCTCCTGTGAATCATTAAGCAGCTGTAGTCGTAGGAGGGAGCGAAGGCTTGCGGATTTGGAGGGAAATGGCATTCTTATAAACGATACTGTGATTGTAAGCTCCAGTGGCGCCGACAATTTCACTTCCATTGGAGATGCCGTTGCTTTTGCTCCCAACAATACAATCCCTGAAGCTGGCTACTTTGTAATTTACGTCAGGGAAGGTTACTACTATGAATATGTTAATGTACCCAAGCATAAGAAGAACATCATGCTCATTGGTGATGGAATCAATCGAACTGTCATCACCGGGAATCACAGCGTCATCGATGGATGGACTACATTTAATTCTTCAACCTTCGGTTTGTTAATATAATTTCTTTAATTTTGGTTGACATAAATAGTAATAGCATCGGAGATTGATGATATATGTGAAGTGGTAGAGCACTTATATTTATTATACCTAATTGTAGTAATTAGAACTGATTGGAAATTGTTACGATTGCAGCTGTTTCCGGGGAGCGGTTTTTAGCAGTGGACGTGACATTCAGAAACACAGCTGGGCCAGAAAAGCATCAGGCAGTTGCTGTCCGGAACAACGCCGACATCTCCACGTTTTACAGGTGCAGTTTCGAAGGGTATCAAGACACTCTCTACGTACACTCCTTAAGACAATTCTACAGGGATTGCCACATTTACGGAACCGTAGACTTCATTTTCGGCAATGCAGCTGCTGTGTTTCAAAGTTGTCACCTATACGCTCGCAAGCCATTGGCCAACCAGAAGAACGCATTCACAGCACAGGGGCGTACTGATCCGAACCAAAACACTGGCATTTCCATTCACAACTGCACCATTGAGGCTGCACCTGACCTCGCTATGGACCTGAACTCCACCTTCAGCTACTTGGGTCGGCCATGGAAGTTGTACTCAAGAACCGTGTACATGCAATCCTATATCGGCAAAGTGATTAGTCCAGTCGGGTGGCTGGAGTGGAACGGTACTGTTGGCTTGGACACTCTTTACTATGGGGAGTTCCAGAACTATGGTCCCGGAGCTAATACTAGCATGAGAGTGCGGTGGCCTGGTTACACCCTGATGAATGCTACTCAGGCTATGAATTTCACCGTTTATAATTTCACAATGGGAGATACTTGGTTGCCTCAGACTGACATCCCATTTTCCGGAGGGTTATTAATTACTTGATTAAACACTATTCATTTAGTTATCTATTTTTGGATTCATTTCTAATTCAAACTAAATGCATGCGCTTCTTAGCTTGTCCCTTTTTATGCTGGGAACTTGTTCCTGCAAGGTGGCTGATTGCCTGCCATGTAATATGATGTTATCAGTTGCTCCATATAAGAAAAGGAAAAGATTGTGCATTGCACACTATAAGAAAAGTTGGAATTAGCGACGGAAAAATACCAATAAAATTTGGACCCTTGCAAATTACCGATGGAAACCAAAGTTTTGTCAACAATATTAACGAGAAAAAGTCCACTTAACAGCGGATGAAATATCAGTCAATAAATAGAGGAAAATCAATTTGCGATGAAATTTTGCGACGGTAAAGATGTGCATAAGTAAATTACTAAAGGAAAATAAGAAATTTGTTATAGTTTTTGTTGTCTGTCAGAAAAGTTAATGGAAAATATAATTTAACGACGAAAAAAATGCCGTCTATAATTAAGGTGAGAATTTGTGGTGGAAAGGTTAAATTTTGGGCTTTTCCATCGGAGTGGTAGGGACAGAAAATTCCATCAGTAGCTCTCCAAATCAATACATCGTCGTCTGGCTGCAAGTAGACGTTATTAACTTAAATATCAAACAACGTCGTTTTGGTTAAGTTAAACACACCCGTGTGTCACTCCCCACTCCACCCTCGACTTTGCTTCCTCTTTCTTCTTCTCCTGCATTTTCTGATTTATTTTCTGGTGAAGGTGTTGTGCGTTGTAATTGCCGTTGGCAGGACTTTGTTGGTGCATTGGAAGTTGGGTTTCTTCTCCCACAATTTGCAAACTCATAGAGGTATAGTGTTTCACCGTGGTTTGATTAATTTAAGTTTTTTTTCAGTATTTTTGAGTATTTTGTTTTGTATGTTTGAGTAATTTATGAATGGATAAGAATATTTAAGATACTTATGTTAGTGTTAAAAGGTTCAAGAAACAAAATTTGCTTGTGAAGTTGAGATGATTTGTTGATGCATATTCGGTGTTCAATGAAATGTCTCTTGTTTGAAAATTTTGTTAATGTGTGAAGATGAAATTGATGTGTATAAGAGAATGAGTTAATAGGTGAGCCTATTTGGTGATTTAATCTTATTTAATGATTAAGGATAATGTATCAAATTACTTCTTATAGTGTTTAGCCTTATTTGATGATTTTATTTTTACTTGTAAAGTGATTTGCCCTTATTTTTCAAGTGATTCAACTTGCATATGTGAATGTTATGAGCTTAATTTTGATTTTCTTAATCCTCTTCCAATAGTTGTTTTCTTATGTCATGTAGTCATTAAATTAAAGATTAAGAAGACATAGTACGTAAAGTTATTTGGATTCAAATAGGGATGATCATTGTAATAGAAAATGGTTTACAACTGAAAATCACATTTTTAAAATAATAAAATTTTTATAATCTAGAGCAACAACTGAACTATATTGTTAATTTAAATATCAAAATTTAAATTGGATTTTATATCAATCATAAAATTCACATATAATTCTCTAATTTTAAAGTTTAAACCATATGACATTTATCAAATTTAGTATCTTATTAAGTGTGTGTAATAAGAATCAATTGATTAAAAATAAAGATATACATAAGTTCATAAATATTATTCAAATCAAAATTGTAAATTTATTTTAAAATTATTAATTTTTCAAATAATTTACAGTTATGAAATTATTTATTTCATGCATATTTATAAATTGTACCAATATAAAAAATAAAACTATGACATGAACCGTCCTTAAAATGTTATTACTAGATAATTCCCGTTTTAGTAAATGAATGACCAATATCACACAATTTTTAGTAACATGCATACTTGAGTTGCTTACCTATAACTTTGCTTCAATGTCTTAAGGTTCAATATATAAAATTGAATTATTTAATCCATAGTATTTGACATCTCCCAACCAATGGTATTGGTATAAAATACAAAATAGTATTTAATTTTGGTTGAAATTAATCACATAATTAGTAGTATTTTCATTTTATTATGAATACTATTTGAGAGATTTCAACTTTTAAAATTTTTTCAAGAATTAAAAATAAAAAAAATTATTTAAAAAATTTTAAACTTTGTTTATATTTAAAATTATTATTATTATAATTATATACCACATAAATTATATTAATCTTATATTGGCTTTTATCCTACACCAAAAATAGGTAGAATTAGAAGCCTAACAATGCTATATAAGGATTAAGTTTTAACTAGAGTTAATTATTATTAAATTTTAACTAATATAACTTGGAAACAAGTGGCAAATTAGAGATTAAAAAAGCATGAATAACGATATAACAATGCTTAATTTATTTTTATACATTAATGAAATGCACTGTTATTATTTTTCATATACATACTAGATAAATTTTCTTGTGCATGAAATATTTCGTAAATTATGTATTTTAAGAAAATTACTTATAAATTTAATTCAAGTGACATTAATTATAAATTCAACATTATTACACTTTTTCAAAATCCAAATCCTTTTATTTCTAAGAAATAATATAACCATTTTTTACCTTGTTTGTTTTAAATTTAAATTTCATTAGTTATCTTAATTTTTTTAATATTTCGAACAACTTTTGACATCTCTTTAACTTTTCTATTGCATTTCCATTAAGGTTATTTAGTTTGGTACCTAAACATACATGCATCTTACGTTTTGTATTTCTTTTTAGCACATTAAACTCGATATTTATACTGGCAATCACTCATTATATATATTGTTTGTATTGTTCTATATTTTTATTTCATAGTTGCTTTATGCTTTGATTTAGTGTTTCTAGTTTCTAGTAAAACTTTTATTTTCTTCTGTACTCGACTTATCTGTGATTGCTCATTAAAGAAATTACCATACTACAATGAAGATGTGAGTTCTACTTGTTAACTTTAATATGACCAATTTTTGATGTCAAAAGTTGGGAAGGTTCATCTATCTTAAATATCCTATTATTCTCCTTTATTTTTGTCTAAGTGAAATTGCTTCATTTAAATTTATATGCATCTACTTTATTTTTCATTTTAGCTCCATCATCCTCTTATCTCACGTAAGTTTAGGAAAAACCTTCTGTGTGTCAATTGAGGTTAGTGATTTTTTTAATATCATTTTTTGAAATTAGTTTAATTTGGGTTTTGGTTTGTGGATTTAACTTCCAATCTGAACAAATTACATGGCATGTTTGGGTTGCACGAACTGAAACTTTTTATAGTATAGTTGATTTTTGAATTGGATTATTATAGAATTTGTGATGTAAATGCATGTGGACTCAATTAAGAATAGACATATAGTTTAGAGACCAAAATTGAGTTGTGGTTATTGGTGGATATAGAAGTGTTTTCTTATTGCATGAATGACTTTTATTTCAAAATTGGGATGTCCATTTTATAGGGGAAACTCTGTCGAATTTTTAATAGGCTCCTCTTATAGCTCATGACCTTCATTGATTATAATATTTCGTGGCATTTGTTTTAATATATCCCTCTTCGTAAAATGTGAATGTTTTTAGGAATTGATTGTAGGAACTCATTTATGAATACTTATTATATTTGGCATTAGTACATATTTAATATAGGAGTTTTAACATTAATTATCTTCTAACATATATGATTAAAAACATATATGTTCGATCTTAAGTTTACAAATATTTTAGATCTCGAGCCATAAACCTTAACCCATAACTTGTGATCCATAGTAACTGTGAGGCTTTTCAGTGAAAAATACGAGGAACGTAAGAGTCACAACGAGAGCTTGTGATCTTCATTCATATGTCTTATCTTAGATGTTTATTTCTTATCTTAAATGTTTTGAAATCTTTCGCAAACATGAATGGTACTAACTATGGATTCACTGTTTTAAATTAACAGTTGCCCATAAATGAGTTTCTGGGATATATCTTGTATAGACGATTAAGCATTGATGGTTTCATTAATCCTGAATTTGTTGAGGGAGTTGAAGCTTTTATTCATTATACATGTTCTTAACCTGCATATATTGATGGGCCAAAGATCATATGTCAATGTAAAAAGTGCAAACACAAATGTTTCCTTACTATTGATGATGTTAATGGGCATTTATTGAGAAAAGGGTTTGTCCCCAATTATTTTGAGTTGGCATGACATGGGAAACTCGGCATTTATAGCACCTCAAGGGGTAATCAAACAGAATCGTCTATCAACCTAAATAAGTATGAAGGGGGGATTGAGTTCACAACAAATTATGTGGATGAAACTGAAAATTCATACATGTGAATGGTTTATAATAGGGCTAGTTATAGCTTTGAGGAAAATAGGGAAAATCTTGAAGAAAAACCTAACACGTAAATAAAACATTTTTTTACTTACTACAGTCAGCTGACTGAGAATTGTGGCCAAATTATGAGACAATGACCCAATTGTCTTCAATTGTTCAAATATTGAATATAAAGTCTAAAGGGCATATTTCAGATCGTATTTTTGGTAAAATTCTTAAATAGTATAATGAATCATTGCCTGCTAATCATACAATGGTTAATAGTTTTTACAATATGAAGAAACTTATTAGGGGTCTTGGTTTGCCTATTGAAAAGATTAATTGTTGCAAATTGGGATGTATGTTGTATTTGCGAGATGAAGTGGACTTAGACGAGTGCAAATTTTGTGGTCAATCTAGGTTTAAGCCTAGAAAGCGTTCAATGAAACAAAAATTAGTACCATAGAAGCGGATGTATTATTTCTTACTAATTCCAAGACTTCAAAGACTTTATGCTTTTGATGTTACTGCATCTCACATGAGATGACATGCTGAACACGAATAGGAAGATGGAGTAATGAGTCATCCATCAGATGCACTGGCATGAAAACATTCCAATGAAACCCATCTAGATTTTGCAGTTGAATGTCGAAATGTTAGGTTGGGATTGTCGACGGATGAATTCCAACCTTTTGGTCAATCCGGGCAACAACATTCATCATGGCCAATCATAGTTATTCCTTATAATTTGCCTCCTTAGATGTGTATGAAAGAGGCATACATGTTCTTGATAGTAATATGTCAGGACCTACAAATTTGAAGCATAAAATTGATGTTTTCTTATAATCATTGATATCTGAATTGCAGCATTTTTGGGAATATGGTGTTCAAACATTTGATGTCTCTCTAAAATAAAATTTTGTGTTAAGGGTGGATTTGATGTGGACGTGACTTTCCAGCATTTGCCATATTACTTGGATGGAGCACAACTGGTGTTGGATGTCAACGCAAGTGCACGTTTCTATCGTCAAGTAATAAAAATATCGATCCCACGGAGACCAAATTAGTTAAAAAGTAATACTCGTAATAACTTCTAATTTAAGATAATAAAATAAAAATTAAAGAAAAGATTGATTGATTGTGGTTTGAAAAATGAAATAAAAACGAGAATTAAAGCAAGATAAAAATATAAGAAATATCAATGGAATGAAAATCTAGGAATTTAACTTCCCCCTTGATTTTACCTCGGTGTCAAAATTTTCTCGATTTAATTCATATACCG
>JANTPM010000008.1:17275368-17293193 GCA_025434745.1 Erythroxylum divaricatum
GGAAAGCAGAAATCAAAGGGGGTGAACGAAGGAGATGAACTTTTGAAGAAGAAAGAAAAAGATAGGGGGAGGAAGAGTAAGCAGAAAATGAAGAAGTCAGAAGAAGACAGAGAGTAAAGCCATATTTTGATTTGTATATTTTCTTACAGTTTTTCATCTTACTTGTATAATTATTTGTTATCATAAAAAATGGGGAGATTGTTAAGTCAAAATGACTTTACATAAATGATTTTGATGAAGTATAAATAATGAAAGGAGAAAAACAGACGGAAGGAGAAAAACAGACGGAAGCTAAAAAGTAGACGAAAGGAGAAAAACAGACGGAAGCTGAAAAATAGACGAAAGAATGAAAACAGACGGAAGCTAAAAAGCAGACGAAAGGAGAAAAGTAGACGGAAATTGGAAAGTAAACGAAAGAATGAAAAACAGACAAAAAAATGAAAAACAAACGGAAGCCATTGAAAAGCAGACGGAAGCAAAAGTAGACAAAAGCAAAAGTAGACGAAAATAAAAGCAGACGATGAAAAGCAAACGGAAGCGAATCGCGTCAAAATCAAGAATCAGTTTGAGTTAGTTACAGAACTCAACTAAATAATTGCTTCTTTCAAGAAACAAGATTAAAGAAGCAAGAAGCAGTTGCATACGAAGACTATAAATATAAGTTGAAGTTGAAGATTGCAAAGTTACACACATGAATGTTACAAAAGCTTACTTAAGAGAAATTTTTGTGCGATTTGTCTAGAGCTATCTTGCTGTAACAAAGCTCAAAAAACCTTGTAAGAAATAGTACAGATAACCTACAAAGGCTGGGAGTAAAAGAATACTGACTGTAAAGAGACCTGAAGAGGCTCAGAGAAAAAGAATACTTAAAAAATTGTTGAGAGATAGTGAAATCTCAGAAAGACATCTGAGGACTGGACGTAACCCACGGTTTGGGGTGAACTAGTATAAAAATTGTTCTGCCTACAACTCTCTATCCTTATCTCTCTTATCTTTCAATGTTTCGATCTTACTAGTTTTTAAACAAGTTTTTAAAAAACATTTTATAACTTTGATTTACAATAGTTCTGGTGAAAAGAACAATTTTCTTTTAACAAAAAGTTTTTGAAAGGATTTTTTAAAAAGGAGAAATACATAATTCAACTCCCCCTTCTTGTGTATTTATACATCGTATAATAAGTCTTGTATTAACGTATGATTCACTTCAAAACTTCTTATCCCAAAGTGTATGTGAAACCAACCTCAAATGATCATAATATACCTCCTTTCTTAGAGAATAGATCAAGATGTCAACAATGGATTCCAGGGAAGCTATCCTTGTAAAACCTAAGGTATGCATAAGGACACTCTGTAAGTAGAGGATCGGATGACATGACAAGCATGGGAGTCTCATATGAGTAAACCAACTTAAAATGAATGGTAAGAACTTCACTAAGATATCTACATGAACTTACAATAACATACAAAATCCCTGGAGCGAGGATTCTTGCTCAAAACATCCTCGGAGGAAAGAGTAACTGATTATTACTAGTATTAATATAGCAAATATGAGCAGAGTACTCTCTGTTCTGAACTACATCGCATTTCTCTCCTTCCACCAAATTTGAAGCAGTTGGAGAATTACTTTGAGAGAAAGAATCTTTTGAAAATTGTTAAAAAGCATATTTGAATGTATTAACGAACAAGGGCAGAACTTGGAATATTTAGCAGAGCAGAAACATTGATATTAAGTTCTCTAAACTAAAGCATCGGCACCAGCAACGATCTCCAATATTTCTCCAGTAATCTTTGCCTGACGCTGCCTGTTGTAAATAATGGAAAGATTCTTCTTCAACTCTACCGCATTATCAGTTGCATTGCTCATAGCACTCATCCTATTAGCCAGCTCACTGGCTAGGGACTCCTGCAATGCCTTTAGAATTTGACTGTTCAAATACAAAGGCAACAAGGCATCAAGAATCTGAACAGGGTCTTGCTCAAATTGCAAAATTGGTGAGAAATCTGCGGTTTGTGTCCTGACCACATCCCTCTCTACGGTTAACTTCCCTTCTTTTGTAGTCAACCTGAAGAATTCATCCTCAGCGGCATCAACACAGATCCCATTAACATCACATATTTCACCCTTTGGTGACAGTGGAAGCAACGTATGGATAACTGGATCAGACTTAACAAGTGACACAAATTTGGTGTACAAAAGCTCCACTTTATCGACCTCTTCACTAATGAATAGTGAAAAGACATCATCTGCTATGGCCTGAGCCTCTTTGGCCGTAGGAAGATTGCTGCCCTCGAGAAATCTATCAACTGGAATGTAAGGCCGACGTATGAAATAAGAGTTACCTTTCTTTCCAACACTAATAACTGTGTACTCAAGTCCAAGTTCCTTCAATTCTGCAATTCTGGCTTCAGCTTTCTTAATAATGTTATTGTTGAAACCCCCACAAAGACCTCTGTCACCAGTAACAACAACTAAAGCAACCTTCTTAACAGGCCTAACGTTGGTGAGAGGAACATCTATGTCCTCAGTCTGGAGTTGTTCATTGATGTTGTACAGAACCTCCACTAGAGTTTCAGAAAAAGGCCTACCGTTGACAACAGCTTCTTGAGCTCTCCTCACTTTTGCAGCAGCAACAAGCTTCATGGCCTCAGTGATCTTCTGTGTATTCTTCACTGAATCAATGCGGCTCCGGAGTTCACGGAGACCACATTGAATTGGGGTCACAGAAGAGGATCTTGAGGGGTTGTTGGGAGTTGAACTGTGGGTAGGCAGTTGAAAAGGGTTGAGAGAAGAGCAAAAAGAGAGTGAAGATGTGTCAGAAAGAGAAGACTTGGAGGACACCCACATCGTCAAATTTGCGCAAGACATGATGGCAATGATAGTTTCTGGAGGGGAATGCAAGAGAAATGAAGAAGAGAAGAAGAGGAGAGATTTGGCTATGTGGGTTTTGCTTTCTTTAGCAGGTTTTTTTTTTGTGGGTGTCTTTTATCTCTTTTTCTTGCTTATGCTATGGAGGACAGCAGCGGAGGAAAATGTGTGGAGGGAGAGGAATAGAGTGGATCAGGTTTTGGGATAAGGATTTTGACCGTTGGAGATTGGTTGGGACATGAAGATGATTCACTTGACCTATAACTCTTTACGTTGCCTTAATGTCCAAAGTGATGTGGCGTGACAGCGGATCAGCCATCACATGGTAGGTTCCATTCCATGCATTGGAAGGTATATGCGGCTAAGCGACATGGATGCTCTTTGCCCGGCATGAGAGACGGGCTAACGTTTAAGAATATTAGAGACTGCCTCAAGTTCACTGCAGCCAAGTTCAGCGATTTTGTTCATCTCATCGTATTAGATGAATAAACAGATCATTTTCATACCATATCAACATGTGGCAGTCAGTCATTTTGGCAGCATCAGCCACAATAATGATAGAATAGAGCTCCACAGTTTATAGTGGGAATTTTATTGGCTTGGTTAAGAGAAAATATCACTTTCATGATTGACGAGGAGACAGAACACCTACCATGCCCTGATATTATGTACCCAAGGTGTTTTCTACTGGCTGTAAATATTTGGGTGTGAAACAATCGATATATATGTACAAATTAAGTCACTGTAAACACTGATTCGGTGAATGCACACCCTGGACTATAGTCTGCCAACGTACGTCAAACTATGTTCCTCGCACCTTGTCGAACAAGTGGCCTGGCTAGGATGACCATTGCCAATGTCTTCAATTTAATAGCTTCATGAGTGTTAGAATGACTTCTAAAGTTGGTATATGTTATATCATCAGTCATTTTTTTCAATCCTTTATCCCGTTAAAAAAGCCAAGCTTGCTTAATAACTTGATCAGTGTGCTTACAGCGAATTTTCTTTGCTAGAAGTCCAGCATTTCTCATTTCTACGGGAAAACACCTCATGAATCTTCCCATTCTTGCATTAACCATTCATCAAGGTGTTATAGCAGACAACATCAAACAAGCCGCACTACAAGAAAATTTAGTTTCAGCAACCAAATTCTCAGCAACCATAGTAAAATAGTTGCTAGTTATATACATTTTGCAACCAAAAATTATTTAGTTGCAATATATAAGTTACGTATATTTTTTACCGACCAATAAATACTTGGTGGTTATAGATGGTCACTAAAATTTACAATTCATGGATAATAATATAACGACCAAATTTAATAATTTTAGCGACAACTTTAATGGTCACTATAGAAAATTATTATTAACAACCAACTATTGAGTGGTCACTCCAAGTATTTCAAATTTTCCATTAGTAACCAATAAATTTGTTTGCTAAATTTACATGACTTCTTTACAACAACCACATTATATGATTGTTAAAGAATTATTTATAGCAACAAAATAATTTGTCACTAAGTATTTTAGAAAAGATGAAAAGATTTCTTTAGATTCGGTCCATATAGTTTAAATTAGTTTAAAGGTTCATTTTTATAATAATTAATTATTATAATTTAATTTATATTAATTTTTGTAATTCAAAATATATTTTTATTTGCGGAAAGAAATTATCTAATAAAAATTTATTGTTTGGTAATGTTTGATAATATCATTTTTCACTCACCTTTAGTTAATTAAATTAGTGAACTTTTATTTACTACAGAAATATCTACATATTACTTTCAATATCATTTCATTAAAAAAATCAAAAGTTAAGCATAAATTTTTAGTTTACAATCTAACATGAAAAGTTAAATCTAGCAAGAGATGCTACAAGCTCAAAATTCGAAAATTAAAGCCAATATATTATGACTTTTGTGGGAATAACATTAAAAATGAGGGATTATAAAAAACATCAATTTTGGATCAATGTCATTAGCGTCAATACCTCTCTCCAAGGAACAAAGAGGGAAAAATGAATTATATTAGTATATGAATAATACGAAACATATATAGACCCAAACATATGTTCTTGCCAAAATTTCTAATGTGATATACACAAATTATAAATATGAAAGTTTCAATCAATGTCTAAACGAGATATAGTGTAAACGTAAAAGAGAATTCTGACTAAAATTTCATCTTTTAGCATATAAAATTTCATATGCCCATCTGAATAACATTTTTTATGTTTTTTAAGTTACTTAATGAAAATTTTAATGTTATTAGATTACATCATAGTCAATATCATCACTAACATTCATATCGATATTAGCATTTATATTCCTTTAGTTGATCAAACCTAATAAAATTTATGATTGGTTCAAAAAATGTCTTAAACTCAAGTAATTGAATACAATATAACTAGTAAATTTAAATAAAATAATCTGAAATTTATTTAAATAAAAATATTTATAAACTTAATTTTAATAACTTTGGTAATGATTCCTAAAAAATAAGATCGAGCTATTTGTTTTTTAAAAAATTCATTAAGATGTTAGCATTTTATTTTCACAAACACTTATTTTAGATGGTAAATGGTGTACTTAAGGGTATTTAATTGAGAACAATACTCTAAGGAGAATTATCTTTGAAGAAATCTTAGTAAGGTCCTTAAGGAATTCAATATCAGCCAAAGAATCAAAGAAAAACTAATTTCATTGCTCCAAATTTCAATCCAACAGTAAAGACTTTGTCATCTAATTGAAATATCCTTTGGGCAAATATTCCAGTGTCTCTTATAGGCATACTTTGAGATGCAGAGCCCTAAGGTCCATTAGCATAGGCCGTATGTTCAAATAGGCCATTCCTAATATTTCATTCACCTTATGGTTAGCCATTAAAGAAAGACTAACCACCAAGGGTAAAATACATGATAATATTATCATCACTAATGGTTACTCTATCTGCCATTTAGTTCCTAAAATCATTCTTTCTTGCCTAACTCAAACATAGCCAGAAATCTTTCTTGCCTAAATCAAACATAGCCAGAAATCATATTATAGATCACCCAAAGAAGATGGAGAACCAATGAGAACTCCATTAACTTCAGCATATCATTTAGAAGAGATGTGAATGAAATTGGAAGGAAATAAATCACAAGACTTGGGAAGTTGAATAAGACACAATAGGCTATAATGAGATGATGAATTTAATACGAGAATAATAATCAACTTTCAATCTCTCTACAAGATGATAAGAGCTCCTAAGTTGATTTAAAATTACCTAGTGATTTCCGAATTTATATAATAGATTGAAGAATGTCAGGGAACCAAATACTATTCATGGTGACTGATTAACAATTCCAATCTTAGTGGTCTAGAGTTTAATTACTTATTCATGGTGTATGACTGAGTCAATCACTGAACTGGATATATATCAAACAGAATCATTGTTAAAGATGCTTATAAAAGTAATGAATAATCACAATTCAAAAAAGGCAGGGAACAGCTGATCCTACTTTGATACAACAGAATCTAAAAGCCTCAGATAGAGCATAACAGAAGAACAAGGCACATGAAAAGCCAAAATGGAAACAAGATAAGGTAATGACAAGAAATGTTTAAAGTGAAACTCATCAAAGGATTTCACTCCCCAACTTTAGAGTACATATATACTATACTACTATTTCTTAAAAGCGTTTGACACTTTAGAAAAGGAAAGAAATAAAAGTTACTAGGCTCTTTGCTTTTTGGTAACGTTTAATTTTTGAGGATAAATATCTAAAAATTGACTCAATTAATTTTAAATTAAAGAGTTTATATTTTAAGAATAGGGAAAATAAATAGGATTTAATTATAAAAATTAAGTTTAAGAATCAAATTTTGATTATATAAAAGTAAAAAAGTTAATTATAAATATTAACTTAAGAATCGTTGTCTAATATTTATTTTATATTAATTAATTAATATTTATATTTTTAACATACTATTGTGATCAGAGATTATGTTTTTACTTCAAAATAATTTTATGAATTTATTTTTTAAAATAGTTTTTAAAATAATTTATATATTATATTATTAAAATAAAGATTTATGGGTGTGACTTAAATTTAGAATTTTTAGAATAGATCAAATTTAAATTTAAAAATGAGACCCGTTTTCATTGTAAGAGTAAGGGTCACTACATTTGAATGGTTTTTAAAGATTAAAAAAACTAGTTAAGAGTTTTAGAAGATTTTGTATATAGTTGAAAAAATCAAAATTAAAATTTTTAATTAACATCGGTTGAGTCGATTAATTTTTATAAACATGACATATTGATAAGTAACACACAAGAATATGAAAAAAAACATTATTATGTAGATCCAATCAATGGATAAAAGTTATTATATTTTATATAAATTAACTCGACATATATATTATTCATAATATGTGTTGCATAGACTGAAGGATACTACGTCAACCGAAAACATCATATAAGTCCTTGTACAAGTTGCCAATTTGTTCACGAGAACAGTTTACACACCACAGTAAGCCTTGAGAGCAGATTGAACTCTCTGACCCTCCTCTGAGTAGTAGAAACTGAGAAATTCAACGTGATCAAAAGGTTTAAAGAGCAAGGGATGTTCTTCATCAATCAGTTCTTCTGGAGCCTTGATCATGTAGCCGGCTTTCGGGACTGAAAATAATCCAACAGAGTACCTTGCTTCATTTCCACTCATCATCACTCGATGATACGGAGAGTGAAGTCGACCATTTAGCCAAGCCTGTAGGCAACAAATCTTTGCTTGTCATATGAATATTTTTGGTTCAAGAGAAGGGACTATCAAATTATAGTTGATGAAATTAACGAACTTACATTGAGTGAGTCTCCAATCATGATAATGAAAGAGTCCTCTGAGGGTTTCACAGTGATCCATTCACCATTCTTGGTTTCTACCTCTAGCCCAACGACCTGATTCTGATACAATATAGTGACTATGTTCTTGTCAGTGTGAGAGCTCAGACCCACCTCAGTCTCTGTGGTCTTAGGCCCTTTATACTTCATAGCCCTGAGGAGGTAGTTTGTAGAGTTCATGTGTTCTTCCAAATACTTGTCAAGTCCCAGGCTCTCAACTATCATCCTCCTAACTATTTGGTCTAATTCCGACAGCTGCTCTGCGAAGGATTGCATTGTTGTGCTGCCAAAAAGAATTAAAGAGCTAATAACTATTTAATTTCTGTTATCACTTAATCTGCAAAGATTGGAATAGTCTCTTGGAATAGTCTCTTTAACACAAATTTCTACGGATTGTTATCAAGGCAGTACTGTCAAGGATTAGCATGCCTATCGATAGAAGTTTGGCTTAATAACGGAGGATTAAAGCACGTTAAATTTATTAGGATTAAAGCAATCCTGTAGAGGTAGTATCTGCAGATTCAGAAATAATTATTGATTGGTAATACTTGGATTAATATTTTTTATTAGAGGGAGTGGTACGAACCTGAAACTTGGATTGCCTTCAGGCCAACAGAGATTGGTGACACTGTCGACCTTTTCAGGAATGTTGGCATCGTCAATTCCCAAGCTCTCGTAAAGTGGCACTTGTGGGTATTGGCCAACATAGCCATGGAAAGGCTTTTTGGAAATGTTTCGCAGTTTTGTGGGTAAAGGTAGGTCAAAAAGCTCTTGCAGACCTTTGAAAATAGCCTTTCTCAGGTCTATAGGAATTTTGTTGAATGTGGCCTCGAAGCAGCCATAGTCTTCAAGTGCTTTACGAACCTGGAATTTCACCGAGTCCCACTCCTGACTGCCTGGCTTCAGGTTTGGCTCAGAGAAGTCTACAGCCGGAAGTGCAGGAGGGTTCAAAGAGCCCATTACTTAGGTGCTTGTTTTGTTTGGGAGAATGATAAAGGAATGAAACGTTAATTATCTATGCTCAAACACTTTGTGCCACAGCCTCTTTATATTGTTAGATGATCAATTCTCAATAGATAAGGGTTTAGATTACAAAAATATTGTCATTCAAATAAGTATATAATTTTAGGACCACCACTTTGCTTTGTCCCCAGAAATATTCACCGAGGACCATGAGTAGGTGTACGTTCCTTATTTATAATCATTTTATATATTTAAAGTTGTTAATTAATTGCTAAACGTAGACAATAACATCATATAGAACAATCCACCTTATAATTCAGATGATATATTAATGATTGGTCCATGAGAAAAGACAAAGAGTCGAAGGATCCTCAATCTTCGATCCCTTATTGTAGTGACAAAAGAATATATATAAAAAATACAAATTGAAAGAACTATAACAGTATAAAATTGGTGGATGACAGGACCATCATCACAAGACAACTGTGTTGAAAATGTATATCTTAACAGAGGGAAACGTCCTGGAGAAGTCATATTAATATTTTAAAACAAGATTGATCTTTGGTTGAAGTTACTTGCCACAAGATACAAACTCAAACTAATTATTTATGAAAGGCTACTGATTCTCTCTATCCACCATATTGCTCAAAAAGGATAAAATATATTAGAGGGATGATTTAGTTAAAACTCCATTATTTATTTATTTTACAGTAATATATATTTATTAGTCGAAAGATAGGTATAAATGCATGTCTTATAGAAAAGTCAATTGATTATGTCACAAATACTTTATCACTGATCAACTAATTGTGGTTAGGGTAATTATTTTTTTAATCATTTGAATTCAATCTGATGTGAATACACTCTATAATTAGGGAAGACAAAATGTTTTCTCTATTACAGGTGTTATCTCTGTCCGGCTGAAATCAAGGGAGGATGGCAGTTTAATTTTGGTTTGACAAGGAGTCGTCTATTTTTTTTTATCAAGGATGGACTTGGTGGATCTTAAGTTTGATAGAAGACTCCTTACCTGGACTAACAATCAGCAGGGAAACTTGCTTAATTGGAAGAAATTGGATCGATCTCTAGTCAATTCACTTTGGTTGCACCAATTCCTTAACTCTTTTGTTTATTTCGGTGAAAACTTATTGTCCAATCATTCGTACATGCTGATCCAAAGGTTGGTGGAATGTAGAGTAGTGGGTGCTTCTTTTCGATTCTTCAATGGCTTAACTCAAATGGCAAGTTTTATAGAACTGATTGGTAGTTATTGGAGTATTGAGGTTGGCAGAAGCAAATCTTTTCAGTTTATGCAGAAACTTAAGATGGTGACGACAACTCTTAAATGGTTCATGTCCAGAAGAAACCAGCCCCTCTTATCTTTTAAGAAGAAGGTTATATAAGCTCAAATAGCATGTTATGACTCTCCTCCACAACTCTGCACTTAGAACCATAGAGATGAAATGTCTCCAGGAGTACTAAAAAGCTCTTAACCTTAAGAATTCTTAAGAAAAAAATCCAGACTAAACTGGTTGAAAGATGGAGACGCTAAGACGAAAATTTTTCATTCTTCTTTCACACCCAATGGAGGCTTGGAGGTTTTCACACCCAATGGAGGCTTGGAGGCTTTCACACCCAATGGAGGCTTTCACACCCATGAAGATCTCTATAAAAGGGAAGCAAATGAAGGAGGAGATGTAGAGTACAAGAGGAGAGCTTAAGGTTTCGGGAGTGAGAAGAGAGTGTTGTTTAGTGAGAGAGAAAAATCTCCAGAAGAGAGGAGAGAGAAGAATAGTGAGAGAAAAAAAACTTTTATATTTTTTTGTTTCTCTTTTATGTGAGCTTGAGTTATTTTGGATCTCTTGAAAAATTGAGTGATAGACACTATTGTATGCTCTTATTGTTATAGTGAAATACTCAGTTGTCTCCAAGCTGGACGTATGTATTGTCGAACCAGTATAAAAATATTTAGTGTTCTTGTTGCTGTTTATTTTTCACTCCGTATTTATTTACGTTTCCGCACAACAACCTACACGAAAATACAAAAAGAATAGCTAAAAGAGCATGGAAGGGGACTACAAAAGTGAAAAAGTGAGATAATGTTGAGGAGTTTACAAGTAACTAGAGTAGCGTCACCTGGCCATGGTCCTTATAAGACAAAGTTTTCTTAAAGGGCGTAAGATCTATTTAGTTTGATTGTCAAGTTTTCCTCTTTGCAAACTTGAATGCAAGAGATACTTCCTCAACCTCCTCAAGCCTTCCAAGTTTACGTGGATTGCTATGTATAAGAAACAACACAAGAATGACATGGCTATTGAAGCTATAAAAAAGAAGCGTAGAACCACCATGAAGGAGCTCGGGGATCAAGTGGAACTAGAAGAAACAAGCAAAAGGAATATGAAGGCTCAGATAAACAAATTTGGTTGGGAGAGAATTGAAAGAAGGATTCAAAGATGTTGGTGATAATCTGGCAAGTTGTTCATGACAATATTATTTTTGCTACAATTGCAGTAGGCACTATTTCAAAAGAAGCTTGGAAAATTTTAGAGAAGGAATTATAAGGTAAACTTCAATCTCTTGATGGAGAATTTGAAACTTTGAGTATGAATAAAGGGGAATCAATGCAAGATTTCCTTTTTAGAATAACTACAACTCCTATCAAGATGCATTTATTTGGTGAAAATATTACTGATCAAACAATTATTGCAAGAGTGTTGAGGAGCTTATCTCTTAAGTTTAGTAGCAGCTATTGAGGATGTTACGAGTTTTGTGAGGATAACAAAATAGTTCTGTAAAATTGTTAGTCTTACTTATATTTTATATCAACTTTGAGGTTTCTAAATACTTGTTTGCTCATGTCACAGATAATTTTCGATTTAATCCATTGGATATGATAGATAATTTGAGCAGGTCTACGCAAGATAATGTAGATGACGAGACAAGGATTAATAAACTACCGAGTTTGGGAGATCACGCAATCAGCTGGAGAATTTAAGGTAATCCCGTTGAGTTGACTTCAACAATATGGGGTCGACCAAT
This sequence comes from Erythroxylum divaricatum, assembly GCA_025434745.1. Lineage (NCBI taxonomy): Eukaryota > Viridiplantae > Streptophyta > Magnoliopsida > Malpighiales > Erythroxylaceae > Erythroxylum > Erythroxylum divaricatum. The sequence continues at coordinate 17,287,117 of JANTPM010000008.1, forward strand.
CGGTTTTGGCAGCCTTCCTAGTCCCACCCTTTTCTGGGTTTTGCAGTTAATTCACACCTCGGAGAAAGACGAGCTCATTCAAGTTATCAAAAGAATACGATTCCAAGGAAGATGAAAGTTGGGTTCAAAAGAATTTGCATTTCATTATCTTTTTTATTACTTTTGGTGACTCTTAATCTGAGTGTAGTAATAGCGTCCTCCGAACTATCCCGCCGACCCCAATGCAAGGCATGGCTTGTCCAGTCCATTCCCACCGACATGCCCCATCTCCGTCGTGTCCCTGGCGTTTTGTCCACCGGTACAATGCTTCTCCATGCTCTCTCGCTCGCCTGTTTCAAGAAACTATAACTATATACAGAACAGAACAGTGATATTATAGGAGATGTGGTCACTATTGTTTTGTGTTTTATCCACAGGGGATGTGTTCCGTTGGCTGGCATCCAACTCCACCAAGAAATTGGACATAATAGCTCAGTACTGGCAGCTAAAAGCTCATCCAGAAGATCTTCGTTCTGGGGATTATGGGTACTCCAAAGATGAGTTGAAGAGATTTGGTGCTCATGAGGGTTCTGCTGTTTATAATTCCATTGAGGATGCTGCCAATCGTAATGTTAGTATCAGGTACGCCTGCTCATTTGCAAGTTTTTTTGCCCATATCAAAGAAAGTCAATTATGTGAAATGTGATGGATTGCCTTGTATAATATTATGCAAGTCTTAACTTTTGAAGTGCATCTGATTGGATTGTGGAGTTAAATTGGCCTTTCGTTTGCCTAGATTCTGTGGAAAAGGATCTATGTTTGACATCTATACCTCCGTTTATGTTTCTTTTCATCATTTTGTGATATTTTTGACTTGCAAAGTAAAGTATTTGACGACGTCTTAAACACCCTGAATCTTGCAATTATGCTCCTCTTATTAAGAGAACCCCTTATTTCTCTCCCCCCTTCCCTCATAGTGATTTTGTTCTTTGATTGAATTTCTTTCAGACTACTACAGCACTCAGGTGTGTATCCTGACTATACGAATGAACCAACTGAGCTTGCTTCAGGAAGGCCAAATGTGGAAAGTGTTACTTTGTTGATGGGAAAATGGTGGGGTTCTGGCATAGTCCATGCCAAAGTTTGGATATCTGATAATCAGGACGTTTATATTGGATCTGCAAACAATGATTGGAAATCTCTGACTCAGGTATGTTACTCATAAATTGTTTGGATGTGTAATTGAATTTTAAAACAATTACAGATAGTTTCAGCTTTTATCCTTCATTTTTGCTCTTGTGATAAAGTCATCTTTGCCAAACATAAAGTGCTAACAGGTCAAGGAGGTTGGTGTTTATCTTGTTGGTTGTCGAAAAATAGCAAGAGGTGTTGAGACGTATTTTGGGAACCTTTGGAAACTTTCATCTTTAAATTCATCAACCCACACAAGACCAGTTGTTGATCAACAATGGCAGATTAATAGAACAGTTCCATGCTGGTCTCATTTCCTTGATTATAAAGCAAGATGCAGGTAAATTGGATGTCGTTGTCCTTGTCTCTAGTGCATGGAAGCAAATGATATTTTGATGCAAAAGTTTCAAAGCAATGGTTTGTGATACAACTGTTCTATTTTGAGTTTTTCTTTCTATGCTATTGATCCAAAATCAAAGCTGCAATTTCTCTCCATGATATTGTGTTGGGGATATCAATTGCAAGTTTGCAACTGTGAGACGTGCAAATTCAAATGTTTTATAGGTGTGGGTCAGTGGTGAGTGTGCATCACACCCATTTCAGTGTGTGGCTTTGATTTGTTGCTTACACTTGCAAGTATTCCCATGTCTCCCATACATGTTGATTTAGGCAACAATGGATATCGTTTAGTTGCCTTTGCATTATCAACAGTGTAAGAGCATCACAAAGTGGTTGCTTTTTATCAGTTGTTGAATATGTCTGATTACTGCAGATTAGGGATGGCAATGGACTGTCCCATGGGCCAATCCCGTCAATTTTTTTTAAAATAATTTTTTAAAAATTGAAAGTGTAAAATAACGTTTTTTTTAATTGGGTCCGTTGGGTATGGGTTACCCGAGCCCAAGCCTACCCGAGGTCCAACTCTTCTAAGCAAAACAATGTCATTTTGCTTAGACTAGCTACTCCTCGAGCTGGCCTAGGAAAACACTTGAATCTAGACCCATGGGCTGCCCATTGCCATCTCTACTGCAGATCTGTATTTGCCAAATGTGTATGAGGACCCTAAGAGGGCTTTCAGTAACTATTTTGAGATTCTTACTGCTGAAGTTAACAACTCATGCAATGGAGTTGTAATGCTTTAATATACTTCAATTTGATTTGCTAGTATTCGGCCTCAAATGCTTATTCATGGACTGCATTTCTATGTGGAAGAAGAAGCATGTTGATCTGTTAGTTTGTCATAAAAATTATTGATATCTAAGATTTTTCTTTAAAGAATCAAAACAAAACTCCACTGTTTCACTGGAAAGAAGAGTTAAGTACGTACCTTGAACAACTTAAAGGTGATTCTAATTCTCTGTCCACAGGTCACCACTTCGTCATTTTCTCAAGGTTCCACATGTTACAGGCTACCCTGCACTATCTGACCCATATATGTTTAGTGTCCCAATTGAAACTCCTGGGAGCAACTATTCAACTTTGGAACCTCAACTGAGCTATCTATCTTTTGCTCCCCCTGAGGTAATTGTTTTGCCTTTTCTAAATCAAATGTTTTAAAAATGATGTTAGATATGGTCAAGGATTCAACTTCATCCTTCTAAAATATTCTAGTTCTATGAACTAACTGCTGGAAATGAAACTTTATGACAAGAATGAGAGTATGGAAATAAAAATTAAAAATCCTGCATCTTACATGCCTACATCTTATTCTTGTCATAGACAAAATGGTTATTACAATATTTGTCTTAATTTTATTTCCTAAATCTAACATTTGTTGCTAAAGACTGCAGTGCTGATGTTTGACGTTTCTTTTCATGCTTCACGACTGACACTATCCTGGTTGCAGCTATCATTTGGTAATTATCAGGCTGATGAGCAGGCGTGGATAGATACAATTAAATCTGTTTCCAGAGGCGGCACAGTTAGGATTAGTACCATGGACTGGCTGGGTCAGTCGCAGTTTACTGAACAAAAAGTATACTGGTCGTCCCTTTCCTCTGCAGTATCAGAGGTATGTTATGTCTAAAACATTATAGTATTGCTGCATATCTATACCAAGTTGTGAGCTACTTAGCAATTGGTAATGTCCTGAAGGCATTCTATTAGTCATTTTGGGACGTTGTGCCTTACTTTTATTGTACAGGTGTTAAATTTAGGGTCTGCGGCTTTTGTTCCTGTTACCATTTTATTTCTAATGACTTGGGACAGGTAGTCTTCTCCAAGCACGCAAAAGTAAAGATAATAGTAGCATACTGGGCACATTTTATCGACAACACAGATCAGTATTTGAAGTCTCTCCTCTACTCCAACGTCTTATGTGCATCTTCCAAGTACAACAACTGTTCCGGAAAAGTGGAGATCAAATACTACGTGATTCCAGGTTACAACACGACGGGTCCCGCAAAGAGCAATGGCACTTGTACAGGGAACTTATATCCAGGGTACACAAGGGTCAACCACGGAAAATATGCAGTTAGTGATGTGCGAGCCCACATCGGAACAAGCAATCTTGTGTGGGATTATTTCTACACAACATCAGGTGTCGGATTCGGGACATACAGCCCCGCCATTGTTTCACAGCTCCAAACTATCTTCGATGTTGACTGGAACTCGCCATACGTTGTCCAAGTTGAAGAGCTGGAGGAAAGCCATTCATATTCAAGTTGAGGGAAGAGTGGAAGCACTCGAATTTGTTCCAAACTTTTATAAGTAGTTACCACTTACCACCAGCCAAATAAATTACAATCGTCTTCAAAAAACTTCTCCACGAATGGTTAAAATATTCAAGTACATCTCTCAACAAATATTAATATAGCTTCGATGATTGCAAAAGCCAATTATGAGTAACCCATTCAAGGAGAACTCGTTCATCCAGTGGCTCCTAGTTTGGTGATCAAAGTAATTTATCGAAAGAATTAGCTTAGGCATGATTCAGCCCGTCGAAATAAGGAAGTTGTTTATCTTTCTTTTTCGAGTAGGAGGTGAGTTCCTTGTCAAAAATAAGTTCCAAGAAATCTTCAAAAATGTCATCATGGGTGAAAAAAAAAAAACAAGATGATTATAGATAAAGGGCAGAGAAATTGATAGTTAGCAAAGGTTACATCATGATTTGATTATTTAGGAGTTTTACTTTTAACAAAAATTTAATATTTGCTTAGGAAACATGAGTAAGGGGAATTGAGTTTGTTGCTTGGTTTCTGTATTTATTATGAATTCTTGTCATGCACAAAACAGAGGAAAAGTTTGGCATGTTCAAACAAATCTTAGCTTCTTTGTTTATTGGGCTGGAGGTTAAATACTTACAATTTGCTGCTTCAATCAAAACTTTTTTAGTATATATATATATGAAGGCAATAAACAAGCATAGAAGTATAAGTTTTTAGGAAGAGAACAAAAAATATTTTATTGGTTAATAGAAAATGATACATCACATAATTACTCGTCTCTTATTGTGTATTTTTGGGTGTTTGTTGTGTGTAAGTTTTAATAAATAACCCTCACTAATCCGTAATCGCATGGTTCTTTAATGTAATACCTAAGGTGTCGATCCCACGAGAAGAGATAATCTAATCCTAAAATCTAAGGTCATAAACAAATACAAAAAATTCGAGAAGCAACTAACTAAAACGAAAATTCAATTCAATCAATCAAATTAAATTAAGAATCAATCACGAAAATATTAATTATTAAGCAATTGCAACATACCTAAGAATCAATATAAGGAAATTGCCAATTGAGAGACAAGGAATTTTATTTATCCTTAATACAAACCTAATTGATTATGAATTACTGAATTGTTGGTTTTAGACGATCCTATGGTTGATTACTCTAGCTCGAGTTATAGTCATTAACTCCAAATTATAAACCTTAATTAGATTACGAAGGTCGTAATATCTCAATTTACAACCTATCTAAAACCCTAATTAGTTATGAAGTTCTCTAATAAACTATCATAAACTTATGCAAGATTTCCCTTTGCACGATTTACCGATTTGATTTAATTCTAATTTTTATTATATCACCTAACTCTCATTAGCCTAATTTAATTGCTTTTCATTCAACTAACCCTTTTAGTTTATTATCGAATTATGCAATCGCAGAATTAAATCACCACAAATTCCATAAACACACAAACAATCATATTTCATTAATTCAAGAATAAAACTCTGAAAGTGAGTTTAGAACATCCTTGACATTTTAGATTCTATCATTAATTATTCACTCCAATTTTATACAATTATAAAACTAAAAATAAATAGGAAATACAATCGAAATGGAGAATGAGAGGCAACGACGTCAGGAAACCTCCTGATTTGAGAAGTACATCGAGTCAGCTTCTTCTCCTCGTCTCTCTTCCTTCTTCTCTTCCTTAATTTTGCGATGAATTCTCTCTAGGATTTCTCAAGGTGGCTGCCGTAAAAGCTCCCATTTGTCTCTTTGTCTTATTCTTTAAATATCTTTTGTATTCTGAGCAGCCTTAGGGTTTTTTCGAGATCCGAAAGGTCTAAAAAATTTCTTAAAATTTGACTTTTTGAGTGTCTGCACGTCTGCCTGATGTAGGCCACGATTGTGGGTTATATCTGAGCCTTCTATCACGATCATGTTAGAGCTATGTTAGTATAGCGCCCTGAAAAACAAATGTATTTACATGTAACTTAATTTTATTTCAGTTACAGTTTTGTAATGAAATATTTATTATTAATGAAACAAAAGAATTTGGTTTTATTTGTGTGAGCATTATATATCTAGTCAAAAAGTACCAAGATTCTTTTGTAAGTAATATACATATACATAGAGATGTATAGGAAACATGTATATTATTAGAATCTAAATTAATTGATTCACAGTTGAATAATCGAGTTGGTCGCTTGATTATGGTTTAGACTGTAGTGTTGCGATTTATCTCC
>JANTPM010000008.1:17298012-17320730 GCA_025434745.1 Erythroxylum divaricatum
GGTAGTTTGATTATCAGAGATAAGAGAAACAATTGTCTTTATCCTGTTTGATAGGATTTTAGAAATCACCCTGTAAAAGAAGTTCGAACATGTAATAGGGTTGAAGTCCTCAAAAGAAGTAGGACTAGAAATCTTGCGTATCATGCATATGTGAGTCCTATTTATCTCTTTAAGAAGAGCAACTCTAAAGAAGAATTCCTTTATAGCTTTCTTCACTATGGGACCAATATCCTGCCAAGGCTTCTGAAATAAGAAACCGTTGAAGCCATCCAGAACTGGGCTTTATTAAGATTCATTAGAAAATCTATTTGTATTTCTTTTCTTATATTTTTTATATCCAATAGGATTAGTGATTAAGTCTGATTGCTCTTGGGTAATCCTCTTCTTAATAAAGGAGAGTAACTAAAGGAATTATGGTGAATTGGAAGAGTAACAATAGAATCTCCTTAAATGCTTTTCAACTTCAGTAAGAAGATCATTTTGCTGAGAGAGTATAGAACCATCAGGCATGGATAATAAATAGATTATGTTAGCACTACTTCTAGCCAAAATAGTTTTGAAGAAGAAATCAATACACCTCTAATATCGTTTTACTAGCTCTTGAATAATTGAGACATTGTCACCAATCATTTTGCCTTGCATAAAGGTAGTTTGATTATCAGAGATAATAGAAATCAAAATTGTCTTCAACCTATTTGATAGGCTTTTAGAAATCACCTTGTAAAAGAATTTCGAACATGCAATAGGGTTGAAGTCCTCAAAAGAAGTAAGATTTGAAATATTGGGTATCACGCATGTATAAGCCCTGTTTATCTCTTTAAGAAGAGCACCTATAAAGAAGAATTCCTTTATAGCTCTCTTCACCATGGGACCAATATCTTGCCAAGTCTTCTGAAAAAAGAAACCATTGAAGCCATCTGGACCTAGGGCTTTATTAAGATTCATTAGAAAGACTACTTGTATTTCTTTATCTCCAATAGAGTGATTAAGTTTGATTGCTCTTGGGTAATCCTCTTTTTAATAAAGGAGAGTAACAAAAGGAATTATGGTGAATTGGAAGAGTAACCATAGAATCTCCCAAAATGCTTTTCAGTTTCAATAAGAAGATCATTTTGTTGAGAGAGTATAGAACCATCGGACATGGATAATGAATAGATTATATTAACACTACTTCTAGCCAAAATAGTGTTGAAGAAGAAATCAATACACCTTCTACACCCTCTTTCGCCAATTAGTTTTGGCTCTTTGTTCCAACAGGCTAAAGTAATCTTTGCTAGCTAATAAATAGTTTCTCAGAAATTCACTATCCTTATTTAAAAGTGGATCATTACCAAGATTCCTAGCTATATCCCCCTGTATAAGTGTGAGCACCTCCTTAACGCTATCAACAACTTGTTGTGTGGTGGTGCCATTTTTAATCATTAGATCTTTCATTTTTGATTTATTTGCCTTAAGTTATTAGACACAAATATATTAAGGTGTGCCCTCTGTTGGTGCCCCAGAGCTTTTTGAAAGCCACCATCCTCTATTAGGAAGTTACTAAACCTAAAAAGACCTCTTCTTTTAGATTTTTGGAAGAGATTCTCCACCTAGATTGGGGAGTGATATGAGAATAAAAGATCCATAAAGGTTGTCGTACTTTTAGGAAACTGAGCTACCCAATCATGATTAACCAAGGACCGATCCAATTTTCTTCTTAATGACCACTTTCCGCACTAGTTACATGTTTGTGTGTAGTAGTGACCCTGAAACTTCATATAAAAAATGCCTAGCTTCTCTACACAATCACTGCAGTTAGGGAAGAAAATTTTCAAACTGAAGTGACCATCTTATTTAGTTTTGAATAGAGTTGAATTGAAATCTCCACTTTATCACGCCCTTTTATGGAATTCTAATATGTTGTTCCATAACTCCTTTCTTTGAAAAGCATGCTTTGCACTATAGATAACCGAAGAGAAACTCTTAATCTTACCCTAAGTAAATCTCCATTTCAAGTGAATTACCTTCATTTCTATCTCAAAAACTTCAACATCCACAAAAATAGGGTTATATCGGTGATTATAAATAAATTTCCACCAAGTAACCGGTTCATTCAGCATCTTAAGATTCTCAAATCTAATTTTATTTTTTAAAAAAGTAATAATATATGGCTTGGTATTAAAAACAAAATCTCTCAAAACTGTTAGCTTGTTAGTGTAATTGATTCTCTTTACATTCTACGTAATAATTTCATTAATCGGTGAGTTTAATAGGGCCTTTACCTTTGCTCCTCTTGGATTTCCTTTTGATCATTAACTGAAATTCCTCAATTAAGGTAACCTATTCTTTGCTTTCACTAGAGGAAGGAGAGTTAGTTTGAATCATTGCAGTTTTCCCCTCAATATTCAATGTAGAATTTTGTCCCTCTATATTCAAATCCATCTGCTCTTTCCTTGAAGTTGACTCCCCAACATTTGTGACTAAAATTTTAGCTTGTTTTTTCTTTGTTGTAGGGGAAGGAGTAGGCCTCTCTAAAGTGGAGGTTGACTCTTAGCCCATATTATTTTCCTTTCTCCTGATAATTCCTTATAATCACCTCTTTAGAAAAACCCTATGGTATCCATTTTTTACCTTAGGAACTAAGAAAGAGTTTGCATTGGTAATGGATGTACACATTATCTTCAAAAAGTGCTCCATCATGTACTAACCTCATAACAGGGATACATTCAGGTAGATCCTTTGAAATCTCCATGTTAACATACAATCTAGCATATCCTAGCCTTTTTCTTTTTGCTGTATTTTCATCCAAGCAAAGAGGTTTACCTAGAAAACTAACAATCATACTCATCCCTTTAGTTATTTAATATTCAAGGAGAACATTGAACAAATTTACCCACATAGGAATAATTTTATGCCTGTTGGGATCAAACTAAAATCCTGGCTGCCAAGGTTGTAAGAGGAGAGGAAAATTAAAAATATGTCATAGACTATCTTTTTGAGAGCCTAAACTTTAGAGGAGAAAATGAACAAAATATCTTATCATTTACAATAAGCACCTCTATTAACTCTTTATTTTTCTAAGCTGATGTAGCTCATTTTTGAATTGCAAGAAAGATAGGTCTCTTGTTCCAAAAGGACCCAATGGGGGAGTTCTCCCATGATTTGACCCCCTCTTGAAAAGTTAAAGAGAAGGTAGAGAACTCTTTATCTCATAGAAGATAACCACATTTCTTGCCTTTTTATCTTTTTTTTTTCATGCACCTATATTTGATAGTTGATTGTTATAAGTTTTTAGTAAGAATAATGAATGATGAATCTTCCAAATCAATGAGAAGTCATAGTCAAAAGTAATGTAATGATTGGTTTTTTATTAAAAGTCCAAGTCTTTTGATAACTTCTTGAACTAATGACAATCTTAAAAGAAGAATTTATGGATTCCTAATTATGAAGTAGGAAAGTTGTTAATAATAAAACAATTATTATTTGATTATGACTATTTTTTATTACTGCATTGTTGTAGGAAAGAATATGTACATTTCTATACAAGTAGTTGGAGTTTTTTTATGAAAAAAGCTAATCTATTATAAATTAATTGAATTATGATAAAGGTTAAAGTTTGAGAAAAAAAAAAAGATAATCAATTCATAGGTGACATGCATAAGCTATACGGTCAATTGACATAAATTGAGATAATGATGATATAATTTGTGAAATAAGAAGATTGTAGAGGCTAATATTTAATTTTAAATTAGGTGATATAATTATGACTAAATTTGTAATTCTATTAATTAAAAATTATGAAAGATTTAAACTTCATCAAGTTTGATGTTGCAGCATCATAATATTCTCTTGGAATTTTCTTATAAGTGGTATAGACAACTAGGTTATCAGTTTCAAGTTGTTTTTGTAATCATTTATTTCCTTCTTAATGAATATCTAATGTTAATTTGACAAAATGAAAATTCAAAGACTTATCTGCACATAAGGTGAAAGTCTCTTAATAGTTGTAGTAAGAGGAGGCTTTGTTATTATGTTGGCTCCATTATTATTACTATAATTTTTACTGAGCTAGAATAACTGAAAGTTGATAGTATTCCTTGTTCGATGACAATGTACATTAATATGCTTTGACTTTGAGTGCGAATGTTCATTTTTATAAAAAATAAATGACACTTTATTTATGATTGTCTCCAAATAGATGGTTCAATTAACAAAATAAAAATTTATGTTTCTATTGTTCTAGATTTTTTTTTGAAAAATAAAATTGCCGTCAGTTTAAAAGTTATAAGTTCAAGTCACGACAAAAAATATTATAATTCATTTAGTGAAGAGATTATTTATCAAGAGCAAAGACACGAATAAATTTATAAATGTCAACTGAATTAAAATTATCACTTAATTTTGAATTACGAATTTGTTAAATAAATTATCAATTTCTATGTAAAATTGAGAGGTTATCTAATACAGAAAATAGTAGTTATGGGTTGCACTGATATAAAAAGAAAATTAGGAACGGAGTGTCCTCAAGATATTTGAAATTACGTGTCTAATTTTGCACCTACATCGACTTGCTAATGATCAAATAGTAACAGATTTTCTTCATTATATGTTAATAGTCATGCAATCCAAGACTGCTACACACTGGAATTAATGAAAGAGATTTGAATTTAATGTTATATTGTAGCATCTAAATCTCGTTTTGTCTACATTAATTAATCATAATATCCTTAATTGATGTGAAAAATTAGAGGAAGATAGAGGGGTATGATTTGATGGGATGCTAATAGAAATGAATCCCAATCCCACACCTGATCTAAGATCAGAAGCGATTGGTAATTCATATCTTTTAGGAAAATGTTAGTAACTAAAAGGGGGCTGTCTAATGCTGTAGGTTTCCACATGCTCACTTTGATTCATCTCCATCTTATCTACTAAACAAGCAACAATTCTACTCCAGTATTTACTAAAAGCAGAGAAAAATGGGAATTTGTGAGCCCAGTGATTCAGTGAACTGCAAGAAAAATCCTGTCACTCTCAGCAATCTCTGATTCCAATTCTTATGCTGAGAAGTGTTCGAGCTGACTCTAGTGCCTTCTCACCTCCAAGTTCTATGATCTCCTCATCCATATCCTCTTGGCCTGCTGAACACTCAGTTGAAGAACCTTGACCAAGTAAACTTTCAGGGCCCCTGATGGTGTCAGCAGAGGAAACGAGCCCTGGACAACCTTTCAGACAACGCCGTCTCCTAGGTAGCGGAATGTCATGGTCATGCTTCCCCAAATATGTGATTGAGGAGCCTGTTGAATCATCTTCAGTCGTCTCAACGTGCTTACGGGCAGGGCATCCTGTAGATGTGCATCTGTAATAGCTCCTAATATTCACAAATGCTAGGTCAAAGTTAGAACCACAAATTGTGACAGGAACTGATGAAAATAAAAGTAAGGACATTAGGTTATCAGCAGCCATGAAAAGGACTTGTAACCGAAGCAGAAGATGATGATCACAATGAACAGTCAGTGGAACAATTTAACAGAGAATTTGGGCTGCTTGCCATAGAATATTCAGATTTTAATGGCGAAATTGAAATGTAATAATAAGAAAGCACAATCAATGTGCTTGAAGCTCAGTCTCAGAATATAAATCATTGTCATCCATTGAAATGCAGATGCATAGCCTAAAAATTTGCACAATCGAGGGAAGTAGTCTTCTAGGGGCTTGGCTTGATGGTACTTCCTAATGTAACAGGGTTGGAATCTTGATAGGTGCATGGGGTGAAGTTTGTATTTCTACTTCCCAATGTACTAACAGAAAGTAGTCCTCATTGCATTGCAGCAGGTTTCAAGTGTTATCAACTTGCAGAAGAATTGTCCAACAAAAGCAAGGGTAAATATTAGAAAGTATCTACCTCAACTGAGAATTGCCCTTCATGGTTTTCTGACCATATTTGCGCCACCTAAAACCATCATTTGAATTGCCCTCATCAGCACCAGTTTGCACACCAATTTTAGGATCCTTATATGTGTTCAAACTGATTGCTGGACATACATTTTTTCTTTCTATTGCCCTGTTTCGGATCAACTGTTAATTGACAGATCAAAAAGACTACAAACATAGGAGAGAGGATAAGGACTAAAAGGCTAAAAGACATGCCTGTTTCCTGGTCCTATTTCGGCAACAAGCTTCTTCCTAATCTTACTGCCTGCAAGCCCACAGGTTCCACTTTGGTTGGACCCTTCCCTATTTGAACAGATTCTGGGACATAATAATAACGTTGATCAATAAAATTGAACATAAAACCAAACAAAGAAAGTTGTCAAGAGAACCAAGTCCTTGGAATAACTTACGATTGTTTGAACTCTGGTTCTTGTTCCTCAGCCTTAACAACACTGCCATTAGAACTGCTTGAACTCGGTTGTTCTGATTCAGGCATACAGAAAAACGATCGCTTAGCATCTGCAACTGCAACACACATTGACGAAATTGAACCATCTGACATTTCAACGGCAGGATTGCCAGTGTCACCACCTAGGACAATCTTATTCTTAGAGGATGATATAAACCCTCTAGACCTGTTGCATTTTTCTTGAGGAGGGCCATGATTATGCTGGCCAATATAAATGACATCAATGATACGATGGGAGTGATCACAATGTCGAACTTTTTTCTTTACATGGCAACTGGAATGTGTGCACCTGTAGTAGCTTCTCGAACAATAAGAACCTTTCATCGGCTTCTGACCATACTTCCTCCAACTATACACATCAGTTACATTCTCCATACGGTTCTCGGGTTGATGTACATAATACTCTACGCCTTGTTGGTTCACCACTGTGCCAGCGAAACCACTTTCAAGTGTTTCTGATGGTAACTTGACAGAAGCTTCCCCACCACACTAGCAGTTATAAGCAGTCGTGTTAAACTTATGGATTGTCTTAAGCAACAATCTTCACAAAACACACCATGAAAATTGGATATCACGAACATAATCAAAACTCATATTTCAGACCAAGGAATAACCTTTTTCAGTCAGAAAAATATCAGAAACCAAAAAATGGGTCAAAGAAGAAGAAGAAGTGTTAACAGCCAACCAGTAAATTTCGGACACATGGTCAAGTTCAACCTCGCTAAAAACAATTCAACTGCGATTCTTGTCTCTATCCAATCCCAAAACCTTTCAGAATAAACATCAATACCTTTACTATGCACATGAAAAATACAAATCGGTTGCAGATAAAACATAAAACGATGGCAAAGAATTAAACATCTAAAATCTTTCGTCGAAAACCGAATGCAACGAGACCAAGTGAAAGCTAGCATAGCACCTGAAATCCAACAATTGATGAATCAGAACCTGCAACGTGGTCGAGGAGAAAGGGAAAACCGTCACATCCAGAACCAGTCTTCAAGTTCATGGCTGCCAAACAGTTATTCCTCCAGGGTAATACTCGGAGCTCTTATTCCCACAAAGCAAAAAGCTTGATAGCTTTGATAAGAATCCAAGAAAAAGAAGCCTTTTTAATACTTTAGAGGAGAGCCTTCCTAGTCTTTGTGTTGCATGGAGGGTTTTTCTTGCTCACGCTGTGTCTCACAAGGCAGAGAACTGAGATGGTCCAGACTCTAGAGAGAACCAGAGAAAAGGCAAGATTTTTATTTGACGTTTTGGGATTAGTTTATTATACAAGAAGGGCAGAGAGAGAGACGTGGAGTTTGGGACAGATGCGTTGAGAGGAGAGGGGACGTGCCTCTGTCCCAGACTATCTGGTGGGTCTTTTCTTTTGATCCTTTTGACTTGGGGTTGACCAACTGGATTGATATAGTTTCAGGAGCTTTATTCTTTTGACCATGACAGATGTTGCCGTTTCCATTTTTAGGCATTTCCTGTTTTCCAATACTTTTACTTTGACCAGAATACGATGCTTTGTCTACCAATAATGCAACAAATAAAGTCTAAGAGCTTCTTGTACAGGATCATGGGCCAAGTACCCAAGAGTAGGCCTCCTTTCACCAGCCTTATTACTGGACAAGAAAACAAATTTAATCATCTGTTGTCAAGTTGGAGTTTTGAGGTTTTCTGTTTTCCAAATTTGATTTAAGAAAATGAAGCCAATCCAGGCTACATCAATGGCCGTTGGACCATCTACAAACAAAAGAACAGGGAAGAACTTCTATACATAACAGTTTCAACACCAAAAGACAACTGAATATAAAATCAAAACATCATGCGGCTGACATGTACGCAAAAAAAACAGCTACAAATTGAAGTTACTTATGGGAAAGATCCAGATTTGCTCAACATAGACGGGTTTCGAACTTCAAACTTATACCCATACTGAAAAGCTCTTGGCACAAAAGCTTAGCCCCATATGGTACATTGACCCGAACAATGTCATCAGCAGATTCACAAGAACGGCAATAGGGGCCTCTGATCTTCCGGCCACCTGGAACTGCTCTTTGAATTACATTTGCCATGTTCTGGCATCTCTGGCAAATATGCATCTGGGAAGAATCGCTTAGAGTGAAAAGACGCTCGTGCAGATTTGCAGATGCACCGTGAGCTATGAGGCAGTCACGCTCCATCTCGCCAAACTTGATGCCACCAAATCGTTTACGGTCTGCAACAGGCTGTCTAGTGAGTGGGTGGACTGGACCAGTGTTGCGGAATTTTACCTTGTCTTCAGCCATGTGGATCAGACGCTGATAGAACGTAGGTCCCATAAATATGAGAGACTGGACCACTTCACCAGTTCGACCATCATAAACTCTCTCATTTCCCCATCTTGAAAACCCTGCCCTGTTGTGCATATTAAATAGAATTTCAATCTTTAAATCATACAGAAGAACCAAATGCAATGCAAAAGCGGGAAACAATTTTAAGAAACGATCTATAGTTGGGGAAACATGTCATGCCTTTATCATATAAATACCCATGCTACTCAAGTGGAAAGATTTAACCTTTTCTGGCCTCTTATTTCTAAGTGATTTTAGACAATTATTTGCAATACAACACCAGATCACTGCATATTGACATTAAGAAGCATCATCACCTATGAAGTTGGTCTGTAATGGCATCAACAGAGGGAGTGCAGAAAGGTGTGGCATATCTCATTGAGCCACCACAGGCAATTCCCTTTCCCAAAGCTGCCTCTAATAATTGACCAGGAGTTTGTCGTGAAGGAAATGCATGTGGGTTAATAACAATATCAGGAACTATTCCTTGAATTGTGAAAGGGAAATTCTCTTGTGTCTCCAGAAAGCCTAGGACTCCCTTCTGTCCATGCATACTTGAAAACTTATCCCCCAGACACGGAGAACGAATCTGCAGAGCCAGGAACACATTTGAGAAATCAGGATAATTCTTGTTTGACGATATAATTGGTTTTGATGATGATGGTAGAGACAAGCTCGCAAAAGGAATTCCAAAGAGTTGTCACCAAGATACAATTGAAGATAAAGAGTTGCTATAGCACCCAAACTACCTCAAGAACCTTGCCTAATATTTATATGTGAATGAACCTCGCCTATAAATTTCAAAATTAGGATATGAAAACCTTTTAATTCATTGTTTCGAATCCATATAAAGCATAGCAGCAAGAAGGTTCCACTAAACAAATCCTCAATTGTTCCAACTATATGTACAATGTGAATGTATCCGAACTGAACCTACTGGGATGAAAAAAAACACCGCAAATGCATAAGCCAGCTCTACCAATTGCTTCTCCCACAATAATGCAGCAGCTACAGGAAGACATAAGTCTAAGTTCCCAACATAATCTGATGGTTACGGTTTGTATACAGTACGTAGCAACTCAAATGAATATGTTATTATCTGGTTGCAAATCATCCATGATCTCCAACATATCAAACAGTAGTCCACATGTACATACCTTACATGCATAAGTAAATTTCCAGTGATAGGGCATGATGAACTGATGTCTGTATTGCATTAAAATGCAAGAAAGTAGATTTACCTGTCTCAGAGACACCACAGCAAAATTCTTTCCTTCATCGTTAGAAGATAATACAACTTTCTGCACCATACCTCTTTCAGTGTGCTTTAACTTGATACTATGATCAGCACCTGATTCTGCACATCTACCAATAACAATGTCTCCACTCTGCAGACTAGCACCAATGAAAGGAAAGCCATCATCGTCAAGGCTGTCAACACGTCCAATCTTACTCTGTATCTTTCCAAAATTCACACAATCCTCCAACTTCCGCTTCTTATCCAAAAGTTCCTTGTTGTCAACCTCAGTCTTGTAACTTCTGATATGCTCGGATCGAAACATACCACGCTCTAAAGAGGCGCGGTTCATTACCAAGGAATCTTCTTGATTGTATCCTAGATGAACATTGACTGCTACAATAGCATTCTGGCCATTGAAGAACTGTGGCTTTGGCAGTACTCGATTATGGCCTATTAAATATCTAGGGTTTCCAAGACAGTCAGAAGTCATTGTTCTGAAAAGTGGCTTTTGGGGGTAGAACAATTGATGAGACAAAGTGTCCACTCTGATATTGGGATTTGTTGTGGAAAAACCAATTGCTTGTTGAGAATGTTTTTGAGCCTGGTAGAGAACTCTTCTTGCATGATCATGATTAGCAAAGGGAATAATTCCACAGCTTAAGCCTAGTAAGAAGGACATGTCAAGTTCACAATGCGTATACGTTAATGGTTGCTTATCCCTAATATTTGCCAAAAGATAGGTGATACCCCAAGCAGTACGGCAGTCTTCTTCTTCTTCAGTTCCAATAAGCTCAATAATACCTTCATCTAGAAGATATTGGAAGGTATAATTTTCTACTTTAGACTCTTTAATCTTAGCCAAGTTCTCAATAACTATAAGAGGACGCAAAATCCTTCCAGCATCAGAAAAAATGCGCACTTCTCTTTGATGTTCATCTCTTTTGATTTCCACCTACATGAGAAAAAACATTTGAAATGTCAAAAAAAAGCATAAAATTGTTTAAACAAATTTAAAGTAGGGTGTGTTGGTTTGCATCCTCACATTGAAATTCCAAAATAAGAGTAGAGCCATATTTAATAAGAATTGTATTATTCCTCAATAGACTTGAATGTTAAACGTATGAGGACAAATTAAAATAGAACTACTTTCCTTTCTTAATGAGGAAAGTTAGATTAAGTTTTATTCTGCATCAACGGCCCTATAAAGAATTTGGAATTTAGTAAAATATGACAGTTGAAAACTGAGACAAGAATAACCTGATGCGGCAACTCTTTCCTTCGTCGCATCCGTCTTAGCTCAGAAGCAAACATAAGAGAATTTTCACAAACTCCAACCCATTCTCCATTTAGAAATACTTTATCTTTCCTACCCAGTCTACTGCAAGTATCATCAATGAGCTTCTCCATTCCAAAGTCAAACAATCTGTCCATTATAGGTTCTGATATATTTGTGCTGACAAGTCCTGTGACAGCCAAATTCTTAACAAGCCCACAATTTTCACCATCTGGAGTAGAGAGAAAGCATACCCTACCCCAGTGAGAAGGATGCCTGGAAGCAGAAAACTATATTAGAAAGTGACAACCACCTCATCTCCAATCATTTGATCTGCAATAGATGCTCAAAAAGTCCTACTTCTTGGATGAAGAATGTACACAAGTTAAAATCTAAATCCTGGAAAAGACGTTTGAGAGACAATTAAATATAAATATTTTATATCAATAGTTTTAAGCTGTTATGTGAAGTCAACATTGCAGCTACTCTTGTAGCAAGCAGATGTATCCTAACCAGAAAAAGAATATAAATATAAGAGACAAATGAAAAGCCAAAAGGAAACAATCAATAGATATAGAAATTCACAGACATTGACTTTGAGGATTCATAGAATAAAGAATTTTTTGTTTTGTAACAATGAATAAAGAGAATTTTGTGTGTCTGACTTACGGATATCTAGCATCCCCAACCTTCCCAGTGTATTGGACATGCTGCCTAGTTTTTCGCATGTCCGCCACCGTTTGCAAGGGATTTGTACGCCCAAGATTTGCCACAACACCAGAAATCCTTTCTGTTCTCTTGAAAGGATGACACCAAGCTCCAGTTGAGAATGCCCTTGAGAGACCATTAGTGACTATTGAAGCATCTAGATAATGCTCAATTGGGCGCACAACTCGATCTCCATCCAGGTCTCTCCGTAAGACCTTTTCCATGCGTTTCCGAGCATGTCCAATATGCGCTTTCAGCTCTCGCTCAAGTAACTCACCAGCTAATTCAAACCTTTTGTTTCTAAAACTATCCCTGTTTTCACATTTTCTGCGGCCTGAATAGGCCTCTAAAAGGCACTTCAACATATATCCAAGAAATCGAGCCTTTTGTGAAGTGCTATGGAGACTAGGAAACAAGTACTTGTTAATGCACTCTTGGACAGATTCTTCCGGAGGAAATCTGGTTCCTTTTATCTGTTTACCAACATAAGTCAAGGCCTCACCAGTCCTGCGGAAGCCCTCACATTTATCATTAGCATTAAGAACTGTGGCAAACAGTATGTTTGTAATGCCAGTATCTTCAATGTCATAATCAATCAAATCTATAATTTCTTTGTCAGATTTGACATTAAGTGCAAAAAACAAAATCCAGACAGGGATCTCTGTTGACAAGAAATAAATAGTAAGGCCTTTCTTCTCCCCTTTGACATCATCAACCTTAGAAAGATCCACAAGTCTAATAATTAATCTATTTCTCTTAACTTCTGATTTGTACGAGACAGTCCAACCTTGATTATTTGAAATCCAAAGTCTCTTCATACAAATTTGCTCTTGTGCAATGAAAACCTGAAATAATCGGGACATGACTTCACGTTATCACTGCAGAAATAAATTCTAGATACCCAAGAGAAGTCAACAAACCATAGAGCAGATACAAAAGAAATCAACAATCCAGAAAAAAAAAGAGATCAATTATAAATGAAGAAACAGGAAATACAAAAAGAATACAGTATATCCAACCAACAACATCATTTAATCCAGTATTGCAATGCCAAAGAAGAAAAATATACCAATTAGTGAATCAAGTGCAGTACAGTACAGTACAGTACAGGAACAAGGCTCCAACTAGCACCAAAAAAATTTGCAAGTCTACCTGTTCTAAAAGAATTGTTTTACATCCAAGGTTTGAAATTTGTAAACAATAAGAGTTTATCCCATTTGAGAATCAAACAACACTACATTAACCTAATTTTCATCTTCAGAATAATAAGCTTGACCAAAGGATCTGAAAACAAAAATTAAGTCACCTTCTCTGCACCCTTTACCAAAAAGTAGCCTCCATGATCAAAATCACAATCACCATTTTCAACTGTTTTCATCCAGCAGAGCTCAGACATCACCATTACAGGGATCCTTCCAATTATGATATCCCTGCTCTCTGTGCTAAGGATATCTTTTTCCAGAAATTGCTCTTTTCCAGTTTTGAACTTGTCACTTCCAGAAAGTCTTGGAGTGAATATCTGAAACAATTGCAGGTTCATATCAACATCAAATAAGTATTTCAAGTTGGACTACGATAGAATGTCACAATAATAGAGAATATTTTCCTTTCTCCTCAAATGTATAAAGCCTATATAAATGAATGCTTAATACGAAGATCCCAACCACAACACTCACAACTCTCTATTATCTAGGATTTGTCTGAACTAAATAACATACATTTCCATACTGCTCAATCATTCTATACTATAGACAACCAGAAAAACTCCAAAAGATTAAGAACTTATCCACATGGATTAATTTAAAGTTAAAAGCAAAATGCTTAAGGACATTTCAATCTTCAAGCATTTGAGCCAACATAAACACATGCCAAAATGATCAGCTCTGCAGAATTTTATTGCCATTACCACCACAGGTAAGTGCCATCTCATCTAAAAGCTTATTGCAATAAAATTCCTCTTCCTACCAAATCCTAAAATTATCCAAGATTTTGCCCAAGCAATACCAGCTTGTCGCTTTGAGATAAAAAAATGTAGTTGAAAAAAAGTCTATTGAAAGACACTAATGGCATTGCAGATAAGATACAATAATATGAAACTATTGTCCAGATTCAGTGTTTCAAGATTGTCAAAAAACCAAAAACAGCATCAGTATAAACACCAATGGAATTCCAAATAACAAGCTTGTCTTAAGAAGTCAAAACTCTGAAGAAAAGGAAGCATAACAATACTCGCCTGAAGAGTTACATTCAACTTCATTCTTGCAGAATAGGTCATATTTTGTAGCCTGGCATACCTAGGAAGCATCTTGTGTTCACTGTTTTCTGTACCACCCCAGAAGCTTGGTCGATCAAGAGTAACATTTCTGAATTTTACTGAAGCGTATCTCCATCCATTCTCTCCCTTCCTTGATGGATCAAAACTAGGATGAACAGTGAGCTCACCGAAAGAATCAAAGACTCTTTGAAGGCCATTGTTAATGAAATCATTATAAGAGTTAATTTGGTGACTTATCAGGCCATACTCATCAAAAAAAGATGTTGCTGCCTTTCTACAGAAATTCTTTAAGAATCCTTCACCCAAATTGCATATGCTAGCTGCATCAACAATCTCATCATCATCCGTATCCATGAAAAGATCGTCCACAGCATCAGATGACATTCCCATTTAATCCAAAATCTAAAACAAAATTAAAAAATAAAAATATCAACAACGAGTCATAATAGCAAATGGACAGTTAACATTCAGACCCTCCTATCAGTCTATGTATGGCAGAGAGAAGAAGACAATCTGCATATTTGAGGCACCAAAGGGTGAAACGGGAACCATCATAGCCAGTAGAGAAATTTTTCTTAGCACCGCATCATTATTTGTAAAATTAAAATACCTTTCTCAGTTATATTTGTCTGCCGTTTGTGTTTGATTATAATATACCTTTCCTTAGAAAAGCTGTTTATTGCTTACTTAGAAAGCCAATGTAATTACATGATTTTGAATTTTTTGCAATAATTTAAAAATGACGGATATGGTAGAACCTCTCGGATCATCCAGAAACTTAAATTGCAACACAAACACATCAAGAATGAAGTGGTCGAGAACAAATCATTTTTTTGCAGTTTGAGTTAACACTTGCAAAGCCTAAAAGCAAATGCACGCTACGTGATTTATAAAAGTACGAGTATCTTCGTAACAATTGGAAGTTTAAGCCATTGAGCAACTGAAAAGGATGGGCAAAGCTCTCAATCATTCTCACAAATTCAATTCGCAATTAATTTGAGACCGTGAAGAAAAGAACCAGGACATGCATGAAAGGATAACCCAAGTCTGTGACCCAGCAACCCAAACTTGTCCTCAGAAAACCACTCAAAACAACCAACTCAAAACCCTTAAAAGGATTGCACTTTCTGTGACCATCAATCAAAGAAAAGAAAGGGACAAACAGGGAACACAGTGGAGTTTGTTTGTGGGTTTTTGAACAGCAATTGAACAATTTTTAAGTTAGAAAAAACAAGACCCAGTTAAAATAGTTTAACAAGAACGACTTCACCCTTTCCTCTCATGTCTATTTGATATGACCAGAGTATATACAAAAACAGTAGCAGATTAGAGGGTTTTTAATAGAATCAACACAGAAATGCAGGTACATGAAGCAAGGCTAAACACAAAACTATGAATGAAAAAGTTTAACCTTTAAGCTTCTTCAGAATGTATTATACACTGAAGAGAAAGAAGTCAAAACCCGCAAACCGCTTCTGAATAAGACTGGCCTCTTTCCCCGCCAGAAAACTCCCAGTTTAAGACGACTATGAACTCATCTTCACACAATGCAGGCTAGATTCTTCAGTCACCGAGTCTCTCTCTCTCAGACTGGACGACGATGACACGACTCTTCGAGTCCCTGATCGTAACGGGTAAAAGACAATTAGACTCTTTGAAGTTTTATTTTATTAAAAATATAAGATTATAAATAATGTTACGAATAACTTGACGAGCTTGATACTGGGTGAGTTCTGACGTAGTATACATCAGCACCGGTTAATACTAGATATTATTTGAAGTAATTTTTTAAGTTTATAAAATAGTTCTTAAAATTTATAAAATTTATAAAATAGTTTATTAGTATATATCGTGTAATTTGCTAATTTACTATTTATATCAACCATATTTTTAAAATTTATAATAATAAATAATAATGATAATTAATATAAAATAATAATAATTTTTAAATATTTCATATATAAATAATAACTGCAATTAATATAAATAAAGACAATTATCATTTTACAAATATTAAATTAAAAATAATACAAAATGTTTAAAATATTACAATAATATAATTTTAATATTTTTATTTTAGGAAAATCTTGTTATTCTTAATACTTCTATCAACTTTTAAGATTACAAGACCTGGTGTTAGGTAGTGTATGATCTCTCCCCTAAAGTAGAATACTTTCCCCCTTTATCCAAAGATGGTCAAACAATTTTCCAGTCCTTAAGGACTTTTTATTACAGGAGCACTCAACTTAGTAGGTTCTTTTTTGACAAGAGGCCAACATTTTCAATTATGGTTGCATAGGCCAAGTTTCTATTAGATAAAAAGGTACTAAGTGAAGCACTCCTTAATCCTCAAGGATTTGTCTTCAAGCTCACCTCTAAGGAAGAAGTTCACAAAGTCAAAGAAGCCATACCTTTGCACATTAAGGATAATTCAATTTTTCTATAAAGCCAGTCTATGAGGATGAAACTAGATCATAGAATGTTCAAGCATGTTTCATTGAATATTATTCTCAAACTAGTTTGAGCTACTTAGCTAGTTACATGGGCCAATCTCTTTGTATATATTAATTTACATCCTACGTAAAGAGTATAGGGTTTGTTAGGTTTTGAGTTCAGGTGGATACGTCCCAAAAGTTGCTTAAGGTAATTCTCTTAAAGCAATTGAATACTAGGAAGAGTTGCTGGAGGATGCTACCCATATCACCTACCACTAGAAACCATCTCCAGACATCTTCGGCAAAGAGTGTGAAGGATTGACAAAGATTTTAAAGGAGGTGATTATGCGGAGTTAATGGGATTAGACCATAAAATTCATCTTTAAATCGTAAGTTAGTAGGGAATAAGCAATCTATTATTATTGTGAAAGAAGAAAATATGTCTATTAGTAATGTTTAATCTAGTCTTAATATTAACGTGCAACTTATTGGTCGAGCTAGTGCTATGTGTTCTTATGCATTTTGATGTTAATAAGCTTATTCATTAAGCTAACTTGGTTGACTTTGCTCTTAGTTATTTAGTTAATGTAGTGAATCTACCTTTAATCATTGTGCCAACTCTTCTTAAGTATACATTTAATGGTGAATGCTCGAGGAAGGTTAATAGGCAAATATTTAACTATATTTTTACACCCATATTTAATGAATATTGCTTGATATTTTATACTTTTGTTGTATATTTGATACTTAATTCACTCCAAGTGTGTTTATAGGTTATAATTGCCTTCATAGACTTAAAAGACAAGAATTTGGATACAAATATGATATAAAACAAAGATTTGAAGCATAGAAGGGATGCACGGTTGTGCATCAGTCTATAGACTTTTGGAGATGATTCTAGACATAAAGAATGTCCAGAAGGGATGATATTAATCCAGGAACATGGAAGACAAGAAGAAATCATCGAAAGATCTAACAACATACAAGATCAATTCTCTACCTTGCAAGAACATTTGATAGAAGAGAAAGGGGTATTTAAAATTATGAACTCTTTGTTTTTTATTTGTTTTCCTTCCAGTTTATGTTTGATTTCATTTTCTATTATGAATAGCTAAGCTTCTTTATTGTCTAGGTCAAATGAACCCTAGTTTGTGCTACAATTTTTTAATTCTTTTATTTAATACAATTGTTTTGAATGATCTATTGCGATTCGATCACATGTTTAATATATATTCTAATAGACTTGGGAATATTAGTTCATAATCTGATTTCATAAATAGAGATTAAGAAATCTTAGGTTTGAATAAATCTATCGTAATTGGATGAAGTTGATTACAACCCTAGAGATAGGATGATATAAATCTTTTGGATTATGGTCAAACCTAATAAAGGGATTCACAAATTAGTAAAGCAATCATATAAACTTTAACCTGAGCAATTCAGTTGAAAACCGTAGGATTAGTTGTTAGTAGACTCAAGGTCAACTATTAGCATACCCTAGGAATCTCCATAGTCTAATAAATTAATAAAACAAATTCATAACAAAAGATCAATCAATTAAGGGTTTTTAGGGGGATTCGAACCTATATACTAATTTCCAACATTGATAGTTTTCTAAGTAATTTCTTATTTCCGTGTTCAATGTTACTGCTATTTTAATTTAATTATTTACTTTTTAATTTTATTTATTAAAATCCAAAATCATTCCATAGGTTAGATAATAGAAAAATGGTAATTTCTAGTAATCACTGTCTTCGTGGGATCGACTAGTACTTGCCAGTGCTAGCTACATTTATGTTATGCACTTGCGATTATTACAATATTGACTAACTTAGAAAAATTCAATCAAAGGTCAATTTAGTTAAGGAGAACAACTTTGATTTGATACTTAAGGCTCCTGACCCCACTGCTTCTTCTCCCAGCCATTCAGTGCTAGCAAAATCCTTGATGTGGTTACTCAATCAACTGGTGTAGCTAACTCTAACTCCTTCACGCACGTTATCAAAAGGTGATCTCGTACAAAAGTAAATGGTAAAAGTGGTAAGGGGAAATGCTTTCCTAACTTTTCTATATGACTATCATGGTTTAGAATGAGAAGGGTATTAATAACCTTAACAAACAACATATTGTTGTTGTAATTAAACCTTTGAGTTTTGGAAACGAAGCTCAATGAATCAACTTGTAAAGGGCTTTGGTTCAATAAAAGAAATGACTGACATTTTATCTCTAATCATCATTTTCACTTAAAGGGGATAATTATTGTTGTTTTTAATCCAAATAAGGTTAAAGTTATTGAATCCTTTGCTGATGAAAAAGCTATTCACTTGTAAATTAATTTCAAATGAAGTAATTATGAAGCTTTTATGTCATTCATCTATGCCTTTAGTTTTGGTTTTTCAAAGAACCAATATGTAGAATTACCTTATAAGAGAGTTCTAATGTAACGCCCTAACATATACCATAGAAGTATTATAACATGTCTAGGGTGTATTAAGAAGTGACCATAATGAATTAAGTATATCTAAGTATAGTAAGAGATATAATGGTACTTAATGTAAAAGACAAGTGTAAATGGATAATTTGTTCGCTTTTGTATGGACATGCATACTTAGATGTTAAATATGTATGTAAATTTTTTATATGTTTACTTGGATTTATGTCTGTGTTGTGAGGAGAATTGATAAAATAAGTATTCCATAAGTAAATGGGATGTTTTTGGTTAAACTGGATGTATTTTTGTGTTACTCTTGCATGATAAGACCAAAGTTAGTTGATTTGAGATGTGTACCTTGCTGAATGGATATGTTTCACTAAATATACTTATGTACTTTGACCATATCTTGGTCTATAGACCTCAAAATTGGATAATTTCAGTTGTAGATTAAATTAGAGAAATAGATATAAAATTTCATAAAGGAACCGAATTCTGAATCTGCCTTTAACAATTTTGAATTCTGTTTTGAAGTTGAGTTCTGGATACTGTCCTTGTTTTCGAACAACCTGTAGTGTTTGGGGAATAACTCCTGATATAATTAACCAAATTGCATGAAATTTATGTCATTAAGAATTTAAGATATAGGAGACTGAAATAAATTGATGAGATTATAGGCCAATGTGGGAATTAAAGGAAGAAGAAGGACCAATATGCAATTTTCCTAAAGTCAACTCATAGACTAATAAGATTAAAACATGTTTGTCTAATAGAATTGTAACACATGG
Source organism: Erythroxylum divaricatum (assembly GCA_025434745.1). Taxonomy (NCBI): domain Eukaryota; kingdom Viridiplantae; phylum Streptophyta; class Magnoliopsida; order Malpighiales; family Erythroxylaceae; genus Erythroxylum; species Erythroxylum divaricatum. The sequence goes on from JANTPM010000008.1 coordinate 17,317,869, forward strand.
TCCAATGGAATTATAACATATGGTCCAATAGAATTGTAACATATGGTCCAATAGAATTTTAACACATGGTCCAATAGAATATTAACACATGGTCTAATGAGATTGTAACACGTGGTTCAATAAGATTGTAACATATGGCCCAATGGGATTGAAATATGTGTCTAGGACTATAAAATTCATGAAAAGGCATATAGAGGGTGGAAATGGACGAAACTTTGATGGCTTAACTTTAGATTTTTCTCCTCTCCATTTCACCTTCTTCATCCTATTATTTTGTCATTTGGTGATTCAAGTAAAGCCAAAGAGGAAGGGAAAGAAAAGCATTAGAAGAACGACTTTGCCAATTTTAAGGTTTGGGACTTCACTTAATTAATTTTTGTATTTGTGTATATTTGAATGTGTACAAAGAATCATTTGGATGTGTTATGGTTGATTGGGTGATCCTTTGGTGTTATTTTAGTGATATCTTGCATAGAATTAGTTGAATATTACAAGAGACTATCATGTCACGAAATTCTATTCAAGGTTTGTTGAACCAATCACATTGTTTAAGTCATAGCAAAATCTAAAAACCTCTAAATTATGTGATTTTAGCTGCATATGAATCCTAATACATAAAGCTAAACATATACTCCGACTTAATTCTGGCGTTATGACCTTGAAAATTAAGATAAAAAATGGTGACCTAATGCTATCCCTGTTTTGGTGCAGCTTGTGATATTTGGTCTATATCTCATGAGTTAGGAGTCCAAATGACCTAATTGTTAGCGCTATAGAAATGAGAGACATAGAGGGAGAAATGTATAGAAGACCAAGAAACCCAGTTTTGACGTTTTGTATATGAATATTAAGGAACAAGTACTGGTATGAATGGAGAGATTGTCTATCACGACTGTGGCATTGTTTTTGTTTTTAATTTCTACAACATCTTATCCGAACCTTTATGAATGTGTATAAAAATTTTCATACACGTAGAAATAAATGAAATACGACTTCCACATATGAATTGGGAGACTGAACATTGGAATATAGGATTAAGCATAATGCATTCCAAAGAAAATTTACATGTACATAAATGATTTGTATATGCATATTCATTACTCTTATGTGTATAATATGATTATACAAGTTTGATTTTGATATCCTTCTAATGATGGTAAGACATGAATTACATGTATGAATGCAAATATATATTTTATGACTTGAAATGTATATCATATGACTTGTCAATATATGAATTGTGAAATCGACAAATGGTTAAAGGACATGTTATAATGCCTGCTTTATTATCTTGGTTTTGGATAGATCAGCATGTCTATAACGTTACAGTGCAGCTGCTACAGTTTGACACCACTAGTGTCCACAGTTTGATACCTTTGGTTATCCACAGTTTGATACTTTCGATTATCTACAATTTGATATTTTCGGGTATCCATAGTTTAATATCTTTGGATATTCACAACACCCATTATCCACACTCATAAAAAATGTGCAGGCTTAACATAGATAGAAAATTTAATAGTAATAAATAAGAAACACAGCATGACAATATGAATAATTGGTATTGATGAATGAGCATTGGTATCGGTTGTAATAATAAATTGTGATGATGTGCAATTGTATTGATAATTTATTTACATGAGCATTGAGTATCAATGTTTGGTTCTTAAATGTGAATTTATAGTACATGAGTTATGATATTTTTGAATATGTATGCTTAGTAGATGACTGTTATGAGTGGTCATCCAAAATATGTGTTTTCCCTACTACGCTTTCAAGCTTAGCACAGGTGTTAATCTATGTAAGTCCAAGTCACAGGAGTGAGGTACAGAGAAGATCTGCAAGGACCAAGGCCAACAGATAAAAGAAAAGTACGTTTGGAATGTTTTTTAGTTACAAATGATTGCTTATGTAAAAAAAAGGAAATTGTATGTTTTCTTTTAGATTACCATGTAAATGAATAGATGTATTAATACTGTTAAATGATAATGTTAAGCATTGGGAAGTTTTGTAATATATATATGTATAGCATTAAATAGAATTGTATACCTTGAATGCGTGTATAGGAATTTGGTTGCTATATATATGGATGGTTGTAGGTTCCGTATGGGAAGTGTTACATGTTGTGGAATCAGAGCATTGTCCAGGCGGTTCTGACTAATAAAAGTCTAGTAATGTGTGATATGGGTTGGTTTTAGTGTTGTCCTAAAGTAGATGTCCCTGTATTCTTATAAATAGTAGAGATGGAAAGACCTCGTGAAGTTGATGAGCAACTAGCTGATAGTGTGGTAGGGGAGAGAATAAGTAGTTTCAAGTCCTTCTAAGCCTCTAAATAGTGTGTGATAGAATGTTATCAGTAGGTTGACTAGCCTATGATAAGCATGTTATTAGTCCATTGGGCTACAGTGTATATTTGAATGAAATGCATAGAGATTACCCTATTATGATCCATAGGAAATAATTTTCTGATGATCTGATAGAGCTACCCTTCCATGAATTTGACTTGAACTTGGGCATGGATTGGTTATCTAAACACCAAGCTATAGTTGATTGTGGGTTGAGAATAGTTGGGCTAAAAAATTCTGATGGTTAGGAATAATGGTGCATGGTATTATGTCTAATCATTTGACTAATGTAATATCAACCATCCTAGCAAGACGACTGCTTAAAAAAGGTTGTGAGGCAAATTTGTCTTTAGTACTTGATTCAAAAAAGGAGAAGGTGAATGATATATTGTTATTTTTTGTTATTTTCCATTTCTATTTTGTTATTGATTTTATATCAATTGTTGAGTATTTCTTTAGTTTTTGGTGAATTTGGTACTGCTGTGGGTTTTGGCTGATTTTTCGTAGGTTTAAAGAT
>JANTPM010000008.1:17362681-17377323 GCA_025434745.1 Erythroxylum divaricatum
CAGTCTTGGAGTGGTGGCCTGGAAGTGGCAGACGTGACCAACAAGAATCTTAGAGTGGTGAGCTGAAAAGTGTCAGCCGTGACCAACATGGCCGTGAACAATGAGAACATTGGTCCTTATAAGGGGACGAATATTATGGTTTGATCTAGTTGTAAGATATGAGACTTGAATCCCAAACTGATTAAATACAAAATTTATATAAAATTTATAAAAACTTTAGGCTCCCCACTCTCATAAACTAACTTTTAGGTGTGGCTCACCTAAATTCCTTATCATCCGAGTCCCACCCACAACTCCATCTATTCTCACATCACATGTCGTTAATGCAAACACATGCACTAGTGGCAGTACTAGCGGCCAAGCAAAAGTAAAAAGATGCGGACTCCAATCCTTCCTTTGGGACAACGGAAAGAGAACATTAAGAACACCTGAATAAACGCAAGCTACGGACAACAAACTAAAAACACACACCTCAAAAGAGTCGAGAGAGACAGACAAATCTAGTACAGTGTCCTTGGATCTTTCTTACATTCTCTTACTAACTACCTCTACCAAATCTCTGCCATTGTCTCTGTCTCTCTCTATCCGAAAACTAGAGGAATATTCCTAACCTCTCAACCATCAGAGTCTGTGGATTGAAAGCAAAGTCTTTTCTGATGAGACTAAGGCAACAAAGTGTGACTCTGAAGACAATAACAACGCCACAAAAGGGTATCGTAAAGTCCCAGCAAGATCCATGCTTTCCTCTGCTTTCTGACTATACACTCTCCCATCACCATCATTGAGTTTTCTCTCAAGAACCTCTATATGTGCTCGTGTGAGAGTGAGACAGTTGCATTTTCAGTGGCAATGTGGCTTCAATTGGTGCACTGACAAGGCTGCCTTGGTGACTGCTTGAGTGTAGGAGCTAATGGCTTTTTTTAGAAAGTTCTTCTGTCGGAAGCCTCCTGATGGACTCCTAGAGATCTCTGAAAGAGTTTATGGTATGCTTTGAGGAAACATTCTTGCTTAACTTTGTACGCCTTCTGCTTATCTATTCGTTTAGGGTGTGTGTTTGTGCTTTGAATGCATCCGTCAGAATATGCCTTTCTTTCTTTGCTGCTTTTGTTTCTTTAACTTCACTAGCTTATTTCAATGTTAGTAATGGGTGCGTGGAGTACCAGTATGTACTTTGCCATTGAAAATATGAACTAAATAAATACATAAATCTCGGTAAAAAAAAAAATCTCAAGAATGATTAGTTCAGAAGACACAGAATAATAACCCCAGCCGAAATGTTAGGTCATTCGGAGTGCCTTACAGGAACAGAACATTGGTAAAGATGGACTTCTTTACTTTTTCTTTTTCTTTTTCATGTTTTCTCTTTTCGTCGAGATACGTTTAAGCGCAAAACAGGAGCCTGCTGTGACTGGTGGTGCCAAAAATTGTCAACCATACTAATGATGTTTAACCCGTGTGACTGTACCGCCTAGACCATCACACTTGCAAACTCGAGCAACAGCACGTGTCCTTGCATTACATTAACTAGGTAGTTTCTGCATATTATTGGTTTGAGGCTCGTGCATACAGAAACTGGATATCTTTGCTAGGTAGTCAAGATCACACTTATCTAGTGTGATAAACAATGCTGTTTTGTTTAGAGAAGTTGATTTTATTCTACCTTCCAGTGAACAATAATATCTATTTCTTCCATATTTTGTCTGGTCAGAATTTTCTGCGTGACTCACTTTTAGGAATAATGTTGATGCTTTGCTGCAGTCTTTACTTGCTGCATTACTACGGACATTTTAGGAGATGATAAATACAAAGGTCAAATAGCAGATACAATAGTTCAGCTTCGAAGCAACTTCCCTGAAGCTTCATTCATGGTGTTTAATTTCCGTGATGAAGAGAATCCAAGCCAGGTAGCTAGCATATTGTCCAACTATGATATAATTGTAATGGACTATCCTCGTCAGTATGAACGTTGTCCATTGCTCACATTGGAGATAATCCATCACTTTCTGAGGTCGAGTGAGAGCTGGTTGTTGCTGGGGCAACAAAATGCTCTCTTGATGCATTGTGAACAAGGTGGGTGGCCACTTATGGCTTTCATGCTTAGTGCACTGTTGATATATAGTAACCAATCTGCTAGTGAACAGAAAACTCTGGACATGATCTACAAGCAAGCACCTCGAGAGCTTTTGCAGATGACATCAACCCTTAATCCATGGCCTTCACAGTTGAGATATCTACAGTATATATCAAGAAAGAATTTGGACTTAAGATGGCCACCCCTTGATAGGGCACTTAGATTGGACTGTGTTATTCTTAGAGTTATTCCTACGCTGGATGGAAAGGGGCCCTGCTGTCCAATATTCAAGATATATGGACCAGACCCTTCTATAGCTGCTGATCGGACTCCCAAGGTCCTTTATGAACCACCAAAAAGGAGAAAACTTCGTAATTACATGCAGGTATCAAGTTATTTGAATTTGTGCTATTGCTTAGTCAATTTAATGAACTTTCTAATGAAAGCATTTTTGTTGATAGTACATGACTGAGATATTCTTCCTCAGATCTGAGTAGGCCCCATAAGTAATGGAGGTTGTAAAATTTCCAATTAGAATGCTGCCAACAGATTGTTTGACTGTTGTTGATGCTATTTCTGACCTGTAAGTTTAAGGATTACATGGAAAGAGTCTTCCACTGGTGTCAAATTTGAGGGAATTCAATAGAAATAAGATCCGAGTTGTTTACATATATATCATGAGACTTGAAACCTGTTGCATTATATAAATTTGATCCCTATGAATTTGCTGCAACCATAGGCAAGCTTGGCGTGTATGGATCACAATGATGTTGAATCACTTTGTCCAAATGTTAAAGGCTTCTAAATTGAGGCAAAAAAAAATCTATTTTATATGTTGACTATACCTGTTACCTGTGATTATGGTTTGGATAGTAGGCAATATTGTCGAGACATAAGCTCAGGAGACATTGATGAATCCTTTTGTAAGGTGCAAGAGTATCATCTTTTCATATGTTGTTATTGCAATTGTAGGCGTCTTAGCTGCAAGCATAAACTATTTTTAGATAATAATATAACTTAATTTGAAATTTTGCTTCTTGAAATCATGCTCCTGTATCTTATTTGGTAGTCAAGGAACTACATTTATGCCCATTGTCAAAAATTGTAAATTTGTGTTCAACTTAGCCTCTTAATATCTTCTGCAGGAAAATGAGGAATCAGTTAAAATAGACATTGGTCTTCATGTTCAAGGTGATGTGGTTTTGGAGTGTATCAGTTTATGTGGTGATCCGGAAACAGAACTGATGATGTTTCGGGTCATGTTTAATACAGCTTTTATAAGATCAAATATCTTGATACTTACTTGCAATGAAATTGACACTTTATGGAAGTTTAAGGATCAATTTCCCAAAGAATTCAGAGCAGAGGTACCAATTTACCTTTGCAATACTATAATCTTTATAGTTGAATACAATTTCATGGTAATTCATTCTTGTCTATGGATGAAGATTCTCTTTTCAGAGGTGGATTCTGCTACTTCCATTGCGTCATTCAACATGCTTTCTTTAGAGAAGCAACATTGCCTTACTGTGGGAGAATCTACTAAAGTTCAAAGCGGTATGGAGTCGTTAGATACAACTGCAAAAAATGATGCAGCACCTACCATGCTTCAATATATCACTGCACCTCATGAACACTTGGATGATGATTCACATCATAAAGTAGATACTAGCAACGTGCTAGTGGACTCAACTCTTGAGAAAGTTCAAACTGAACCAAATCCAAAGAACGTGAGCGTTGAGTTCGGTTCCCCATGCATTATCCCGGATGAACAATACATGTCCTATTCTAAGGAATTGTTAGATAACAATTCAAGTAGAGAGAAGGTCGAATGCCTAGAACAAAGCGTTGTTCCTCCTTCAATGACCTTTAAACCATTTTCAGATATGAACTTAAATAGGGAGAAAGTTGTGACACCAAATTCTCCCCTATCTACGCCCACAAGTATGTCTTCTGATGAAAAACTGACGAGAGAAAAGGTTGAACCTGATGAAGCAATGGTTGTTCGCCAAACCATCAGTTTACCATCACTTGATGCCAGTTCTATTCAATGGAAGGCCCGCCTGCAGGATTCTCAGATTGGTCTCCAACGGCCCTTTGCATCTAAGATCATATCTCAGAGAGCCCCTCAGACTTCAGTATCATCTCCAGTTTCACATTGCAGATCCTTGCAAGGATCACTGCTGCCTACATCAAGGTACCATAAAGCAGCAGGAGCGATTGGTATTACCGCTCTTTTGCATGATCATGCTTCATATAGTGCCGATGAAGTTTTGAGTCCAGTGACATTATCTCTACCTTCATCAACAATCCCGTCTCCTGTCACTAATGCACCAAAAGCGATGAAACTCAGTCACGTATCTAGTCTGATGCGACCAACATTACCTCCTCCACCTCCTGCCTCAGTGAAATCATCTGTTGTGGCTCTCACACCTGCAGGAACAATGCATTCACATCCTCTTCCTCTTCATCAGGCACCTTCAGAAGCTGCAGATCCCTCATCCAAGCACTATCCTGTGCTATCGGCAAATAGAGTCCAATCCGTGCAAGTTCCCACTCCCCCTCCTTCAATTCCCTCTCTTTTTGAACCATCCGCTTCTACTTACAAGTGTCCATCTTCAGTCCCCCCTCCTCCGCCCCCTCCTTTACCCTTTTCTTTCTCTAGGGCATCATTATCAGTCAACACATTATCCTCATCTTCTCTTCCGTCCCCTCCACCCCTTCCACCTCAGTTTTTTCCAAGAACATCTCCATCTTTGACTGTCAGTAAACTATGTACAACTACCCCTCCTTCTTCAGTTGACTTATCAGCTAACATATCTGATCCTCCACAGCTGCCTGCTTCAAACTATGTAGTAACATCTGCACCTCACATAGCATCACCTCCTCCTCCCCAAATGACTGGGTGTGTCCTGACTACTGCAACTTCATTGCCACAACTACCTCAATCTTCTTGTTCTTCTCAAAAGGATTCTTCATCTAGTGCCTCTGCTCTGTGTTCCAAAATTCCTCCGGTGCCACCACCTCCTTTTCCTTTTCCCAAGGGGTTACCAAAAGCTGGTGATGCAAGGCCGTTATCTCATTTTGGAGTTGGTAGTCACAACGTGCCTGGAGTTCCTGCTCTACCTTCTAGTGCGTCATTTGGTGCTAAGGGAAGGGGCGTACGTTCAAGTTTAAGAAATCAGGTGCAACAAAGAAAGGCCAACTTGAAGCCGTATCATTGGCTAAAAATAACTAGGGCCCTGCAAGGAAGTCTATGGGCTGAGGCACAGAAATCTGATGAAGCTTCTAAGTATGCATACCTGTTGTCTCTGTTGTTGAATTTATCAGCATATATTTGTTCAGAATTTAGTATTAATCCATTCGATTTGACAGGACTCCTGAATTCGACATTTCAGAACTTGAGAGTCTTTTCTCAGCGTCTAATACAAATTCTGATAATAGGAACACTAATGGCAAGCCGAAGCGGTGCATGCCAGGACCTAAATCTGATAAAGTCCAGCTGGTAATAGTGTGTCTTTAATTAAGTGCCATTGATTGCTGCTTCTATTATTGCAAAAACTTCGATTTTTTTTTTTAATCGGTCAGGTTAGAATTTCGTTAGGCTTGCTTCGTCCCTATTGATCCCGCTACAGATATCTTTTATCAGCCTAAGATTTAGCCATGCTGGATTTTGCTCATTGTATGTCTTACCAATACATGGTTTATCATTATGTGATTTGATCATCTTCTGCCTTTTTCTTAGTGATGCTAGCCAACACTTCATTTATTACTATCCAATGATCACTTTATGTATTACCATCCGATGATCCTATGAATAAGTATCATAAGTTTTCCAATAATCATAATAAGAGTAGCACCTTTCTTAGGACATGCTTGCTTGCATTATTTTCCTTCTCATTTTTCACTTTTGATTCCTGTTTTAAGTTTTATTGTCTCCTTTGAATGCAACGAAACAAATCAGGCTTGAGCATCAATCAATTGCTTTTCAATGTCATCTGAAACTGAAGAGATAAAGGACTACGTGCAAATTAAACATGCAATTATGCTTAACTTTACATGGATAAAGAAGTTGATAGGTTGATGGAATTCTTTTACTTTGTACAATTATTTCTGGTGTTTTTCTCACATTCCTACTTTGTCATCCTGTAGCCAAAACAATGACTGATTATCAGCGTATGGCTATCTCACAAGTTACTGGTACTGCAGATTGATCTTAGACGGGCATATAACTGTGAGATCATGCTTTCAAAGGTTAAAATTCCTCTGTCTGATCTGATGGTAAGCTGAATCTCATGCAGTTATCTTACATAACTACTGGTCTGTTGTGGATTTTGGATAAAGTTCATATTTTCACCATATTCTATGAGACTATCAACATGGGTATAAATATTATAGTAATGCTTATAAGTTCAATTTTTTTGATTTGGTTTTGTGGTTAAATTATGAAGTACCTAATGTTTAAGGACTCCAATATAAGAAACCAAACATGAGTGGATGCAAAGCATGATAGTTAATGAACTAACTGTAGCTGGCAATTGATGTTAATAGTTTATGCATATCTTTTAAAGTTTGTCATTAGTCCACCTAATGGTTTCAATCCTATTTACTTCCAGGAAAATTTTGTTATGCTCTAGATGTCATGTTATATGTGATCCACCCGATGAACTATCTAAGTTTCTTCAATTTTGCAACCTTTCCCGTGACTTCAATTCATTACACCAATTCTAACGTCTAACGGAGAGGTCACCATAGTGAGTATGCTATTTAGTCAGTGCTGACTTAGTATTTATTGAGTTTTCTTTACTGTTTTCCCATCGTATTCGTACGCTATGTCCAAGTAAGAAGTAACAATCATTTGAGAAGCAAGTTTCCCCTTCTCCACTTTAGTTTTGTATTGAGTAGTTTAATGTGGTAACCATTTATTCTTGTTTTAAGCCATTCAGAAGTTTTGGGTGATACTCTTACATTTTGCTTGCTTTCAAACATTGACAGAGTTTTGTCCTTGCCTTGGACGATTCAGCATTGGATGGTGATCAGGTTGATAACCTTATTAAGTTCTGTCCAACAAAGGAAGAGATGGAATTGCTCAAGGTATTCAAGTATATATTGTGCACTTGTCGCATTCCCTATATGACGATAGCTTTACTCTGTCGCCAGCAATTATTAATATCCCAAGAAGACAACATTTTCAGTCTCAAGTAAAAGTAAAGTTTCTATAAAAATGTGTATAGTATTGGGAGGCAATCTTGTGTGTGAATAATTGTGTGATGAAAATGTCTCTCACCTTTCTGTGTGCTTACAAATACTACAATTTCAGGGTTATAGTGGCGATAAAGAAAACTTGGGAAAATGTGAACAGGTAAGTGAAAATATTTTGTCAATGTCCTTTCCTTTGTGTTTACAACTTGCTTCTCTAGCTTTAATTTTACCAAGCAGAATTGTAAGGAATCGGATTATTCATTTGTCTTCACCTTAATTGAGCAATGTGTCCCTGATAAATCAATTGGGAAATGTAAAAGATGGTACTCATGATTATGGAAGCATCAAGTCCATCCATACATGAGTTCATAGTTGGATGATGTATTGAATATTCATATATTTTTTCATTTCTCTAATACATCCTGATCAAGAAGCCGATACAAAATTACAGTTCTTCTTAGAGTGCATGAAAGTGCCACGTGTGGAATCAAAGCTGAGAATTCTTTCCTTTAAGCTACAGTTCCATCCTCAGGTCAGTGGACAGACAACTGAGTCTAACAAGTTTTTATGATGCTTTCAGAATTTATTATTGATCTGGGATTTTCCCTGGACTCATTTAGGTTTCTGACCTCAGAAACAAGTTGAACGTCATAAACTCAGCTTCCGAAGAGGCAAGTCAAATCTTCATTAAATTTCTATTGATTAATCCAGAAAAGATATATTTTTGTTCTTCCCTCCCATGGGACGTGATAAAGATTATTTGATCAGATCAGGAGCTCAGTGAGGTTGAAAAGGATCATGCAAAGCATTCTCTCCTTGGGTAATGCTTTGAACCATGGAACTGCAAGGGGTGAGTGGTAATAGTCATGTGTCTCTATTATTAACTCATTTGCAAGTGTCATAGTCCCATCTTGGCTGATTCCAACGGTGTGTCATTTGTATTGCTCTCCATTCAGGTTCTGCTATTGGTTTTCGGTTAGATAGCCTTCTCAAACTTACTGATACACGAGCCTGTGACAGCAAGATGACCCTTATGCATTATCTCTGTAAGGTAAAACTATATGTATGCCTGATGTTTACTCATGGTTTTAGTTTGGTACCCAGTTGACTGTACTTATTCCCTGTCGCTAGAATTCATTGGTCACTAATTTCTCTTTTTAACTATTCACTTCGTATCACACTTGAGTTCATGATTTAGTTAGATTGTTATCAACGTCCGCTAAGCTAACTCCTCTCAGATTTATCTTTATTATTTGTGCTCAACTACGCTCCAAGACTATAAATACCACCCTAACTCAAAACTATATACGTAGTGATTTTCTGCACCAATGTTTCTTCCAACAATATTTCTTACAAAGCTTACCAGAGCATAACAAATTAGTGATAGGGAGAGAGAAGAAAGTACTGGTCCTTAACATTTTAGGATGCCTAAGCTGGATCAAGTCATTGGTGCAAGATAGTTTATTTAGTCTGTAATGAGGATAGCTTGTCCTTCTCTTCGTGATTGTTTCTTCTTGGACACATCTTATTTTATCCACAAGAGAAAACAAAAAGAAAAAGAGATCGACAAGCATATGTGCTTAGGTATTAATAGGATTTTAGAGACCAAAATATATAATTTGGTTCCTATGCTTAACTCAGTATTCTGATTTGGTCCCATTATTGGAAGTCTCTCTTTTTGTCCCTTAAACTGAAAAGTAACTCAGATTTGGTTCCTAAATTAGTAATATTAAGATTACTAAATAAGAACCAGTTTTTAAATTAAGGGACCAAAACAGAAACTTTGGAACTATGGGGATGAAAATATATAACAAAAAGGCCTTATATACGGGCCAAATTATGACTTCAGTTTATTCTAAATATTGTAGACATTTACAAGTGATTTCTGTAGCAAAATACTTGTGGTTACAGGTACTTGCTGACAAGTTCCCAGAATGGTTGGATTTTCCGAAGGACCTTGTGAATTTGGAGACTGCAACAAAAGTACTTTTCTTTTCCTCTCTGAGTATTATCTGAAGCTTCAATTAATATAAAATTATCCTGAACTATGCGGTCTCTTTTGCAGATACAACTGAAAAATTTGGCAGAAGAAATGCAAGCCGTAAATAAAGGAATCGAGAAACTTAAGCAGGAATTGACAGCCTCAGAGACTGATGATCGTGTGTCTGCAACATTTTACAAAGTAGGAATTACTTATCCACTGCTACTATTCATATTTGTCAATGAAGTTTATCAAAAATGTTTCCTAGGAAGTGCACTACTTTTCAAACATGCTCTGATTTGTGCTATTTCTGACTTTAATCATTTAATTATTCTAGTTGGATATGTGTTTCAGTTGATTCTAAACCACTGAAGCACTAAACTGTTGTTTGAAGGCATGCTTTTGAAAATGGTCGTCAGGGGTCTTAAGTTTCTTGTGTTAAATCTTTACAATTGTTTTACATTTAATGGCCCATCTTTAAATTTTGTTTGTCTTTTAATGCTTAAGATACCATGTAGGAAAATGGCATATTTCTTTATTGTTTTATTTGTGCCAAAACTGATTTTGTTAAAATTAGATAATGTTCACATGCACAAGAGGTTCTTATTGACACTGGTAATTATACCCATTTGATGAAACTGTTCAGACCCTAAAGTTGTTTCTGAGTTATGCTGAAACTGAAGCAGCATCTTTGGCCTCGCTTTATTCCACTGTGGTAAGTACTGGTTTTTGCTTTCAATAGCTTTGAAGTTTAAAATGTGCTTAAAAATGGACTGGCTGGTTTCAGGGTAGAAATGCAGATGCATTAGCTCTTTATTTTGGAGAAGATCCAGCACGTTGTCCATTTGAACAAGGTGAGATTCAATGTCCATTTAAGACTTAAGATCACCATCACTCTGATGCAAACCTGTGCATGTGGCAATTATTGTCTCAAACTCTTTTCTTCATTATCAGTTGTCTCTACTCTACTCAACTTTGTGAGGATGTTTATCCAAGCACACAAGGAAAACTGCAAGCAGCAAGAGTTTGAAAAGAAAAAAGCGGAGAAGGATGCAGGACAAAATGAAAAACTAAAAAAGATTGCTTCCAAAAGGGAGTCTCAAAAAGTCATTGGCGGTAAGACCAAATGAAGGCTTCAAGTCTTGTGATCGGTGAAGGAGCTGGCCTGATAGTGTTGAAGGTGCCGAAAGAAATGAACAGGATGCATTAAGAATAAGAAGTCTCAGAGGAACCAAAACAGGACATCTGACCATGATTTTGTAGTAGAAATGTAGTATATCGTACAGTTTTTTAAGATGTATTATCATTATGTCATAAGCTGTAGTTCTGTTAATTATGCAAATTTCAAGATCACTTGTACAGGATTTATAGTTATAACTATTTTTGGATTATTGGAAACGGAAAGTATAATCACTAACAATGATACAGAAAAATACCTGCATGCTATTAACCTACAAGGCCAAATTGATAGTATCACTTGTACTTTAAAATAATAATAAAAATAATAGAGATCAATTGATTAGTTTTAGTTTAATAACATACTTATTTAAAAATAATAGAAGAGAAAAATGCATATTAAAAATAAAATTATAATGAGATCATAATTATAAGATTCATATTATATTGATGTATTATTCCTAAATTATTCATAGTCTATTTTCTATTGAGATTGTAGATTAATAGCATGTAAAAAAATACTAACACTCGTTAGCTTTCTTTCTTTATTATAAAAGAAGTAGTCGGGCTTATGAACTAAAGCATAGAGATATTATACAAACATATAAATATTTATTAAAGAATAAGTTTATTGAATTGGCCTCATATAAGAATTCCATTTAGAATATTACTTATATATCTATAAAAATCTCAATGTAATAAATATATGAGTAATCGTTTGAGTTAAGATCTCCAGTTATTTCATAGATAATTATTGGATATAATATGAACTATATGAAGATAGTTGAATGATCAATATATGATTCATTACCCTAAAATGATTAAGAAGAATGTTCTATTATTTTAAATTAGTATTGATTCAAAAAATTCTTAGCCAACCTAAATTGACTATTTGAAAATAACTTTCATATATCATTACTTACTAATGGTAGAGAACTAACATGATTGGACTCAAATAAAGAAAAATTAATTTCATATTCTATATCTATTTGGAACTTTATGTCATGAAAGAAAAATTAAAACTTTATTTCAATTAAATTACTAAAATGTCTAAATTTTATTATAAATAGACTTAGAATTTAAAGGAGTTAATACTTCTTGCCTATCCCTCTCTACACTAGTTATAGAATTTTTTTTTTCGATACATTCATGAGGATACTATTAGATGTTGAACACGTATCTAGTTATGGGGATTGTGATGAACTAATTTTAGAAATGGCTTAAGGCAAACAATAAGAAAAAGTTTAAGCTTCACAACAAAGTACAAATTATGATTAATGCATTATTATATTTTATGCGTTAATTAAGTTATAAAATTTAAGTGATCTTAGCTTTTGTTAAACTTCAAATGCTTTTCTTCCATGGTAACATTTTTTTTTTGGTAATTCAGAAGGTATATACATAATTAGAAGTTATGTACAGCTTAAGATTATCCATACTTCAATTTCTTGTCCAAATCAAAATTCTAACTTACAAAAGAGCAACAGGAGCCCTACAAATACAGCCCTCAATCACAACAATAATAACAGGCCAAACCATGACATTAGTTGCCATGACAGAACCAATTTCCAGCATACAAAGCCATATCCAACCACAATAAGCAATACACCAATCCAGCACCCCTACAAGTTCTTACCTGAATCAGATTCCTATGTGCAAAGTTTGGCATCTACCATTCGAGCTGGACTTTATAGATGGAGTTCATCGTGTAGCTTGTGTCCCCTTGCTTCCACAAATCTTTCTTCAATGCTCAGTAAAAATTGAGGCTACCTCTTCAGCTTTTGATCATCCTTGTATGGTTGCCAAGGAAGGATTAACGTTCTTCTCTTTACCCACTACTTTATCTATAATGAACCTGCAAACATGTCATTAAGAATAAAGCACACACACACACACATTTTACCTGCTCACGGTGTTTATGCTGAGGTGCTCTATAACTTGAAAGATCACTTGCGAGTTAAGGCTTCTTACATCCAAGGCTTTATCTTTGAAAGTTCGAAGGTTTCGTTCATACCACAGGTTATACAAAACTACAGAAAGGATAATGATGAAGGTATTTATGTTACAATCCCTGGAGAGTGGGGACTGATTAACCCATAATAATATGGATTGGGGATCAGTGAGTTGAGGATGACTAATTTGGAAATGGCTGAGAGTGTTTAACCATACGGTTCTTGAGAAAGGGCACTCAAAAAATAAATGTTCGATAGTCTCTAAGTCCAAAACATACAAAGAGTATCGGTTTGGAGTATGAAGGTACATTGATTTATCCCTAGTTTGCAATTTGTTCAGAAAGGCTAACCATAGGACGAAAGAGCACCTAGGACTATTCCCCTTATGCCAAACTAATGGATACCAAGGAACCGTCTGGATTGTCAGTCTCATGAGAGTGTATGCTGAAACATTGGTATACTGCATAGAAGGGCTTAGTAGCCATTCTAAACTATCCTCTCGTGAAGAACCTGGATTATAATGTAGAGGTTCTAGGTTGCTAATAGTCTCCATAGTTGTATCTTACCAGCACCATTCATTGTTCCAGATTACTTCTGATACTCTAGCATTTATGGGAAGATCGGACCCATTGATCTATCTAGGAGTAGAGTAAGCCATCAAGATCCTTCTTGGATGTCAAGGATCCTGTCATAAAAAAATTCAATCAAAATATTCAACCAACAAGGCTTAAAAATATACTATTAAGCCAAAAAGATAATAGTGATCAATTGATTAGTTTTAGTTTAATAACATACTTAGTTAAAAATAATCTAAAAGAAAAAATGTGTATTGAAACTAAAATTATAACGAGATCATAATTATAAGATTTATATTATATTTATGTATTATTCCTAAATTATTAATAGTCTATTTTTTATTGAGATCGGAGATTAATAACGTGTAAAAAATACTAACACTCATTAGCTTTCTTTCTTTATTATAAAAGAATTAGTCAGGCTTATGAACTAAATAATAGAGATATTATACAATCATATAGATGCTTATTAAAGAATAAGTTTATTGAATTGACCTAATATAAGAATTCTATTTAGAATATTACTTGTATATCTATAAAAATCTCAATGTAATAAATATATAAGTAATCATTTGTGTTAAGATCTCCAATTATTTCATAAATAGTTGTGGATATGATATGAATTATATGAAGATAGTCGAATGATCAATATATGATTCATTATCCTAAAGTGATTAAGAAGAATGTTCTATTATTTTAAATTAGTATTGATTTGAAAAATCCTTAGCTAACCTAAAATGACTGTTTGAAATAGCTTTCATATATCATTACTTATTAATGATAGAGAACTAACACGATTGGACTCAAATAAGGAAAATTTTAATTTCATATTCTATATCTAATCAGAACATTATGTCATGAAAAGAAAATTAAAATTTTATTTCAATTAAATTGCTAAAATGTCTAAATTTTATTGAAATCTACCAGTAAGTGATAAATGTTTTATACTTAATCTAGATATTTTTGCCTATATCTTGTCCATTAATAATTTGAAGCTTCCATAGGCCAATCTATTCACAACAATTGGGCTTCCAAGGAAAGTGAAAGGAAAAGGCAACACTTTGAATCCAGTAATGCCTCACCATATCCTCTTGATCCCATATACTGTAGGAAATGTGGAAAGAACACTAGCCAATATTAACATGTAGTTCAGATAATTTGGTCAACATCTAAATAGCCATCATCACTGCTATTAATGAGGTTCTATCTACTTTAGATAAGATTATTAGATCATCAGCAAAAATGAGGTATACCTATTCTTTTACATTTCAAATGAAATTTGAAATGCTTAGTTCTCTCAGCAATTCTTGTTAATAGTATGTTGAACACTTCCATGATAAGAACAAAGATATATGGTGATGTTGGATCACCTTGTAAAATTCCTTTGGAGTTCTTTAAAGTCCTTGTAGGCTCTCCATTAATGAGTATGCTAAACGTGGGATGGTGAATGATAAGTCAAAATTTGAATAGATAATTGGGGAGTGATTTGGATTCATTTTGACTTATTTCTTTGTGGATTTGAAGTTTTATTCAGTTAATTCGCTCACATTCTGAGTGTATTTCTTGATAGGTACAATTGGTGGATTATGGGGAAAAGGGGCATAACTTCCCTTGGGGATGTCGGACCAAAGCCAATCAAGGATGATTGCAAGGAGAATTCCGAGCGTTGCAACCTCCGAGAAGAA
>JANTPM010000008.1:17445329-17460937 GCA_025434745.1 Erythroxylum divaricatum
GTTTCAGTCTAAATTGCTCTTCAATATCCCATGATGGATCTTTGGTTGCTGGTGGATTCTCAGACTCCTCACTGAAGGTTTTATCTTAGATCATAATAAAAGCTTACAAGTACCATGTTAATGAAAAGAAATTGCTAAACCTGAGCTGTGCTTCCGCAGGTTTGGGATATGGCAAAACTTGGTCAACAGGCTGGCAGTTGTAAGTCTAGACAACTAGGACTTAGTTTTTATGTGCTGATTTTTCAGAAATGTGATATTAGCTCTATTAGAAATGTTCAAGGTTTGGAATATGCTGATGCTTCATGATAAATGAAAAAATGTCCAGCATATGATCTCTGTTACAGCAACAATTATAAGTGATTTATTGCAATATATTAGACAGAAAGATTTTCATATTTATTTTCGTACTTCATTTTAGGAAATGAAAAATTAAGAATTTTAGACATCTCATCTATCTTGGATTTTGAAACATGTTGCTGCTGACCACTTTCAGTAATTATCAGTGTAAAACTTTACTTGTTCTGCTGTTTTTTTTTTTTTTCATCATTTAGGGTCTAAAATCATTTTAAGAAAGTGATAAGGAGCTTAATACTGTCACATATTAGCATTGGGTTGGTCTTTCATTTATTTCAGCACATGTGGTATTTTTTTATGCTTAAACTTTACAATCATTTTTTCCATTTATTGTTATATATATTGCAGCTGCAGTTAGATAACAGTCTGTTATACATGAGTCTACATTCTAGGCAAAAAGGAACATTTGCTAAACTAGTTTTCAATTTCAGCTGCTATTCAGGTTGAAACAGACTCTGCCCCAAGTGAGCATCGTGTGGTGCCAAATGGTGATAAAAGATCGTATACATTGTTTCAGGGCCATTCAGGACCTGTTTATTCAGCCACTTTTAGTCCCCTTGGGGACTTTTTACTGTCTTCTTCAGCAGACACAACAAGTATGTCCTGACTGTCAATTTAGTGTTATATCTCTGTGGGCCCATCCACTTTTTCAATTCTGCTTGGTAGTTCTATTTTTCTTTTTTGCCTATAAATTTATTGCGGAAATACTATTTTACTGTCTTACAGTTCGATTATGGAGCACAAAACTAAATGCCAATCTTGTATGCTACAAGGGCCATAATTACCCAATATGGGATGTTCAGGTATGAATTTTACTCTCCAGCATAGGATTTTATTTTCATTATTATGTCTGGTTGGCCCTTGTCTTTGGACGGTGGCATCTCTTAACAGCTGAAAGTTGAGCCCTCATAGCTGGGGAGTGATGGCCATAGATGGTACTAGAGACAGTTTAAAAAAGTTCCTTTGGAAACTTCTCATGAATTTCTAATTTGGTGCTGCAGTTTAGTCCTGTGGGACATTACTTCGCAAGTGCTTCGCATGATCGTACCGCAAGGATTTGGTCTATGGACAAAATTCAACCTTTAAGGATAATGGCTGGTCACTTGTCTGATGTTGATGTTAGTATTTTCTGCATTATCCTATCGTTTATATTTGTGCCATCCTGAATCTGTTACATTATATAGACTCCTGAAATGTTTTGTTTACTTAGTGGCTGCTTCACAGTAGTTTATCATCGTCATATTTCTAAATTTCTGTAAATATATAGTCATGATTGGTAACTTAATGGATAGCCTGGTTTTGTTAATTTTCTTTTTTAAGCTAAAAAAATGGTTTTTGGGGCAACTTGCTCCGTATACTTACTAATTCTTTGACCTTGGTATAATGACAGTGTATTCAATGGCATGCCAACTGCAACTATATTGCTACGGGCTCTAGTGATAAAACTGTTCGACTCTGGGATGTACAGAGTGGAGAATGTGTTAGAATATTTATTGGACACCGTAGTATGGTTTTATCATTGGCTTTGTCTCCTGATGGGCGTTATATGGCATCTGGTGATGAAGATGGTACAATTATGATGTGGGACCTGTCAAGTGGCCGCTGTGTTTCACCTTTGGTGGGCCACAATTCATGTGTCTGGACCCTTGCTTTCAGGTGCTTTTTTTTTCCCCCCGCTATAATGCCCTTAAAAATTCTTGGGCATTTAGGCAATAGAAGTTTTAGTTAGCGACTGTAAGTTTAGAATAATTTCTAAACTTTTGATTTTTCTGTCTTCAGTTGTGAAGGTTCACTTCTTGCGTCTGGTTCTGCTGATTGTACTGTGAAATTATGGGATGTAGCTTCAAGTGCAAAAGTGACAAGAACTGACGAGAAGTAAGTGTAAAAAAATCTTATGCAATTGCTTTTCTCATATTTTTCAACTGTTTCTGTGCTGGCCACTTAATGGCTATGTTCCTTTGATCAGCAAAACTGGGAATGTAAATAGATTGAGATCGCTGAAAACTCTTCCAACAAAGTCTACCCCAGTCTACTCTTTGAGGGTAATTGCCTTGTCCATGTCAGTTATGTTATCTTGTAATTGGTCATTCCTTGTTGTAACGTTTGCATCTCATGTTGGTAGCAGTTTTCAAGAAGGAATCTTCTATTTGCCGCTGGTGTCCTTTCAAGAAGTGTGTGAAGTACTTGAACCTTTCTATTTTAAAGACGAGTAACAACTACTATTAGGGTGGCTAGAGGGGATCAGCTAACACTGTTAATGTGCTCTAATTTGTTGGTAGCATGAGATGAGCATGTTCACAAATCCTACTAAAATTTTGTTTGTAGTAAGAATTTTGTTGTACAATCTTCAGTCGCTCCCTTAAACATTCACTTGCTTTTTCTCGGTAGGAGGAGACACGTACTTCTTTGGAAGTTGAAAAGAATGGGAAGATGGTTGACGGGTCCCTGGCGCTCAAGTTTCTGTAGTTTAATTAATATTGAATCATCCAAGCAAATTCTTTAGGTATCCTATAGTGGTGACAATTTCACTGGCATGTTGGGGGAATGATGCGGTTGCCTAAGATTAGGGGAGTAATGGGCCTATGCAAATTACCATGATTTTGTTTCAGACGTTGCGGCCATGCTGGTAATGGCTTTGGGAGTGGACTAATCAGTGTAAAAGACTAGGATTTGAAATTTATAAAGCTTTTCATTTCTTTTGCCCTCGAGTTGTATTTCTTTAATTTATAGAAAATAATAATCAAAAGGTTGGAATAAATTATAAAGAAGAAAAATCCATAGAAGTAAATGTTATGATTTTAGAATCAGCTAGGGTTGAATTCGAATTTTTTGACGCCATTACAACGTTTGGTGTATAGGATAGATCTATTTAGTACAGAATTATGTCAATCATCTAAAATAGAAGATTAGTGTCTCCAAAGTTCTTTAATTTAATAATTAATATTTTAGAATCATCTTTTAAAATTAATTAGCAAATCTTGAAAATGGGAAAGAATTAAAAAGTCATTTCAACAATAAATAAAAAGATCATCATAAGCCTAATGATATAAAGAAATAAAGCAAAAAAAAAATTAATATAGTATCTGTGAAATTATTCTCACTCAAATTATGCAAGAATTCAGATAGAACTTCCTTTATAGGAAAGTTTGTAGCTCCATTTTATTTTTATTTATTTTTGGAATGGAATATTTAATTTCTTAAAAATTAATAGTTTCGGAATATTTATTTATTTTAATTAAAAATATAAAAAGATCATTTTTTAATTGTTAAGCAATCCTTAACCTCTATTTATATAAGTTACAATGAATAATGATGAAGAGCATCAAATTAAAATTTTAAAATTATACATCAAAATTAGTTGAGCTTTAAAATTTTTTGGAAATATTTTGTGAAATGTCCAAAGTTTTTGATTCTATTAAGTTGTACTATTAACTCTAGTTGACCTGATAATTTTTGGATATGTGACACTTCACGTAAATAATTACATTAAAAGATCAGATTTAACTATGGATTGAGTTGAATTGGGCTCTATGATTACTTAGGCCTAGCCTAACGTCCCTTATAAGGATCCCAACGCAGTTTGAAATTCATTCCAACCTAACTCATGCCATTCAAGCTTGAGGTGTAATCTAACCTATTCGACCCATCAAAGCATTGATCAACATCGTTTGACCCTTCTTTGGCTCTCTCATCGTCAATTCTTAGATAATACTTCCTTAATTAAGCAACAACAACTCATTAAGCTTTTCTATGAACTCCTTAGGCGTGACAATTTCACTATTGTTTTAACATTTCATTGTGTACTTCATCCATAACACTATATGAATGCTTATATTCAAGGTAACGTCTGACAGGTGATCTTTAAGATTAACAACCTCGCCACTTGATTTAAATAGGTTTCTAAGAAGATATTTCAACTTGTTATGATATCAATTACTTTGATACCAATTATTGTGAAAAATGGAAGTAACTATGAGAGAAAAATAAAGAAACAAAATACAAACATTTACGTGATTCGACTAATTTATGTAATCTATGTCCATAAGTAAAGAGACATAATTCTTTTATGAGAAAGGCGATCTAAAAAGAAGTATGATAAACATAACCTTACAACCTTTAAAAGGCCCTCTTAGATCCTCTAAGGTCATAACTGGTTTGGTTAAAAAACAACAGCCCCAGGTGTTCCTTCATTCTGTAGTTGGATGTCCTTAAAAAACTGCAAACAAGGGATAAACTTCTTTTTCTCTATACTCCTAACCATTGTTCTCTATGTATATTGGACTATGAATCCAATGAGCATTTGTTCTTTGAATGCCCATTCTCTAAAGCAGTATGGGAACATTGCCTCAACCTCTTCCAAATTCTCATTCCCAACATGATGAGCCTTCAATCCATCCTCAATTGGTTTAACCATATAACCTCAGACAATAACCTTTCCTTATTCTACTGTCCACTATTGTGTACAACACTTGGACTGAAAGGAACTCAAGAACCTTCAAGGATGCAACCATAGATGTGGAGAGCTTACACTTAATCTTCCAAGTTTTGGAGCATCTTAGCCCAAACACATTGGGAAGGCAAATAGAGGAAAAAAATCATACGCTAACAATGTTTTGTAGATTCTCTATTTCAAATATGATATCAACTCATATTATAACACATATACTCATCAAATGGCCAAAAGAGAGGATGGAAACAGTAGGCAATTCTACTACGTCTCAGTAAGCATGAAGTTTTGACAGGAAATGGTTTTGGTATCGTAGGTGCACAACTTTCCTATGCTTGCAAGTTAGATGTTCAGAAGCTTAATACTTAGAGAATCATTTCCTATGGAAGCTTCTTTGGGAATGACACATACGATGAAGGCATCGTTGACAGTTTTATATTAAATTCAATCTTCTTTTACCAAATTTGATTGCAGTCTATTACTTGGGTTGTGTATATGAGTGATGAAATGTTATGTTACTAGAATGCTTGTGACTAGTTTTAGGTTACTAGGGAGAAGGGCTACATTTTTAAGGTGTTATGGTAGGAAATAGGAGAGGCGTGTTGGTGGTAGTGCTGTTTATCTTGATCTAGGTTTATTAATATTTTGCATTACCTTATGTCTTTTGGTTGATAAGAGATTTCCTTAAGTAAATCTCTAGTGGTGTACATAACATTTTCTATTTGTATAAAAGTTACTGATTTATCAAAAAAAACTTACAAAAACCCTTATCAAACTATTTATAAACTAGGATCACTTGTAAAAAGTTTAATTACAATGAAACTTTATTATCATAGAAATCTAAAGTCATTGATATTCTATTTCCACATAAGCTTGAGGTTATTAAAATTCTATTTTACAAGAATTTAAGGCATATTTCATAATTTCCATGTTGACTTGAATTCTTCAATGTCTAACTAAGAATTAGTCCTTGCTATATAAGCCCTAAGGTCCTAAAGGTATGTGAACATTTACCAAGTCTATGTTATGCCTGAACTTTTCTACAGGTAAAATCATATAAATGGAACAAGTAATGCACGATGCATTCATGTACTGCCTATACTTCTCTTTAATTGTGATTGATAAACGATTAATTGACTATATTTATATGTTATATTTTAGTGTCTCTTGCTTGTTATTTGAGATTTTAATAGTATTTTTTATACTTATTTTGCTTCAAGTGTATTTTTTGGTGATAACAGCCTTCATAGACCAAAAGGAGAAGAATTTGGGAGAAATCAAAGCATAAGCTGGAAGAATTGGAGCAACTTTGGAGATATATGACTGTGTGTAGGAATTGTATAAGTCATCGTAAATGTGTGAAGCTTCCAAGATGTTATGCCATTATGAATATGCACGCTTGTGTATGTTGACATACACAATCGTGTATCGTGTATGTAGCTCACATAAGTTTTTATGACTATGTAAATTCACAATTTAGAGAAAATTTTGAGATACATGGTCATATCGTGTATATTTCAAAAATCCTAGTTTTTACTATAAAAGAAAATTATTGAAGGCTAAAGGGAGAAGAAGGGATTTTGAGTCAGGGTCAGACACCAAAAAAGGAAAGAAAAAGTAGTTTTGAATGTAGGACGAAGAAAACATGACAATTACATCACAGGGTTCGATAGTGAGCATCCTTTGATCCAAAATTCAAGAATATTTCATTAGAGATAAAATTGGATATGGATTTTGGGTTCTTTTATTTCTATTTGTTCTTTCGAATATTTGATGTTGGATTTGTTTTATATGTTTAGGAACTAATTTGTTTAATGCCTGTGTATGATGAACCTTAATTTGGGATGATTAATATGATATAGTCTTTTATTCAATGCAATTTTATTGATTAATTTATTACTATTTAACTATTTATATTGTTGAACTAGTACTTCTGAGATATTAGTCCGATGTTTGATTTCATTTAATTGAAATTTAGAAATAATTTCTTTTGAATAGATCTACCATAGTTGGAAGGAATTGCATGCAAACCTAGAGATAGGTCAAAATAAGTCCTTTAGATTAGGTCAAACTTAATAGTGAAATTCATAAATTGAGTAATGCAATCTTAGGGGTTTTAAATAGAAAGAGGCTTTAGTTAATCAATCGAGGGTTAGTTGTCAATAGTTTTGATAAATATATTAATATAAATAGAAATTTTCACAGTCTAATAATCAATAATTTAATTGTATGATAAAAGGTTTATATTTAAGATATCTTAAGGGATTCATCACCTAAGTAATACTTGTTTGATAAGGTTTAATCGTAGTACTTTCTTTATCCTAGTTCATTTTTGTCTTAAACCTTAGTTTAGTTTGTTTAGTTTCATTTTCAATTAAATCCATAATCTAATTTGGCAGTTAGATAAAAGAAATCAAACCAAATTTTAATCACAAAACCCTAACAATATGTACTTAGTTTAGATATGTATCTTTCTTAGAACTTCCAATCCCCGACGTAAAGATGGTAATCCCAATTGCCACTTTAGATTAACAAAATTGAACGTCATTGGTATTCATTATTAGTCATGGATTATAAATTTCTTTATGGGTGATATTGATTTGAAATGGAGCTGAGAATGAGGAATAAATGAAGTAGAAAAGGTAGTCATAGTATGATTTGTGTTAAGGAAAGAATGTGAAACAAAATGGGTAGTTGATCTGGAAAATGTTTATTGAGTGTCCTTTGGTCTGTTAGCTATATCTTTTCCTCTAGTTATCCAAACGAGATGATTCTTAATTTGGATTAAATTATAAACATATGGATACATTTCTTATGTAGACATAAAATTTCAATTCTATTTTTAAGAATATCAAAATTTGTCATGAAGTGAGAGCGAAGTGTAGCACATTGGTGGATGAATGTAAAATTCATCTTCGGATTTTAGGAGAAAATTGGGATTGATATAGATAGATTTTGGCAAAGCTCCCTTCTTGAGAGTTGTAGATATTTCTCTTATCTTTCCAATGCTATATAGTATGAATTTTTTTTACTTCTAGGCCGAAAGTCATGGTCTTTATAAAGGAAGACGTGCAAGAGAGGAATAGCTTCTTCTTTGATGACGTCATCTCCTTTTGGGTTTTCTTTGTGATGACATTATCTCTTTTTGTGTTTTGCATCGTCTGTGTTTTGCTATCGTCTGTGTTTTGCTATTGTCTATGTTTTGTATCGTCTGTGTTTTGCTATCGTCTGTGTTTTGCTGACTTGTCTTCTTCTGTGTTTTATTGACATGTCTTTTTCTGTGTTTTACTGATGCGTCTTCTTTTATGTTTTGCTGACTCGTCTTCTTCTATGTTTTGTTGACGTGTCTTCTTCTGGGTTTTGTTTCTTTTGGGTTAATGTTCATAAACTTCTTTTAGGTTAGTATTTATGAACTTCTTCTATCTTTTGCTATCTTTTATGATTTGGCGACTCGCTTCTTCTGTCTTTTACTTCTTCTGGATTACTGTTCATAAACTTCTTCTGGGTTACTGTTTATGAACTTCTTGTCTTTTTGCTTCTTCTGCCTTTTGCTATCTTCTGGCTTATTTTTGACCCTCTAGATGATAGAATCTGTTTTCAAGGTCTTCATGAAATTTGTAGATCTTGAATTCCTCTTTCGAAATCCTCCTAAGATAATCTTAATTCAACATCTCTAGTGAAAGTTATGCCTTTTGTCGCAAGACACGTTTGATATGATTGAGGACCAAATCTTGTTTGATTCTTTTAGTTATAATTTTGTTATCCGACCTCCAAATGAAGTGATTCTCGAACCCTTAGATTCCTAACACTTTTCTTTTTGCGTCTCCAATGAAGGTCATAGCTTTTGGTGTTGATTTGAAAGAGATGCATTAAATCAAGTAAGGGTATAAATTGAAAGAGTAGGAATTGGATATTTTACTAAACATTCTTAAATATTTTGATGATTTTTGGATCAGTAGAGCTCCGAATAAGATAATTCTTATTTCAAGATAAACTAGAGACATGAAGCTATAAATGGTATGAAGAAGTTGACATCTAATTCCTTTTCTAAGATGTTTATGGAAGTTGTGCATGGTATGCTGATTTGGACAAGAGCAGTCCAAAAATGTTGAAGTGCATCTTTCAAATCACTGACCCAAATTGAATGATTTTGGTGTCATTAGGAATGTAAGACGATAAAGAAGATTCTTTTAGAATAAAGTGTTATGTCAGAATATTCAAGGGTGCTTTTGGCAAGACACTTACATGTAAAAGACATAAGGCATAAATGGAAGGGCAAAATTGGAAGAAGAAGTGTTATCTTGCCTATAAATGGAAGGAAGCAGAAGAGAATAAGAAAACGAGAAAGAGAAAGAGAGGTGTCATGAAAAAAAAAGAGAGAAATACCAAGAGAGGAAGAGAATGAGAGAGAGAAGAGAAACCAAGCTAGGGTTTCAATTTCCTTAGCCTATAAGAAAGATTTGTTCAAGAAGAGAAAAAAGGTAAGGGAAGAGAAGAGCTTCCATTTGAGCTAAGGATCTCTTCATTTGGTGAAGAAGCGAAAGGATCGAAGAGAACTATTTCGGTTAGATCAGCTCATAGAGCACTCATTAAAGATACAACAGGAAAGAGTCTTAGAGACCTCAGGTTGTTTACAAAAAGAAGAGACATTCTGAGCAGCTTATAAGCACGGAAATCAAGTGAGTACATGTTTATAATAGAGTAAATAAGCTGCTACTGTTTTCTTTGAATCAAGAAACTTAATATTTTCAATTGCATCATAAATGTTATATTCGTTGTTCATAAATGATTTAGAGTCCATGGCTACTCATATGAAGAGATTCAAATGTATTTGTGATAACGTAGGTATTGCAGGGAAACTTGTTGGAGATAAAGCCAAGGTACATGCATTGCTTTGCAATCTTAGCCTGGATTACCGCCAACCATGTTAAGGCCTCCTCTACCCTCATATAACGAGATCCTAACACAGCTCAATACTACGAGAGTCGCAGTAGCGTTGAGAAACCCCCTATTAGGCAGTTTGCCTTCGCTAGCCAAAAAACCAATGTAACTTAACGCAATACAGGTGCTTTTCATTCTCGTGGATGTGGCTTTATTCCTAACAATGCACAAAATCAAATTGTTGCAAGTGATCATAATCTCGTGGCAGGGAGCAATGACCACCACCTCCCGAAAAGCGAAGGATGACACCTCAAAGGCGTGAACTTTACCAAAACGAAACTTGTCAGTTTTATGGTCATAAAAGGCATATTACCAAAATCTGTTGGGATATTCCCTTAGTAGAAATAGAGGTTGAAATTCAACAAGCCCTCGATGTGTGAATACAAACCTCCCTAGTCCTCATTGGACCATCGACATAGGTGCGACTAATCACACGGTTAATAATTTAAAATTATTTTCTAACTCAAAAAAATATCATGGTCGTGATCAAGTTATGGTAGGCGATGGATTATCCTTAAAAATGATATACTTGATCCCGAGCTTGCAAAAAATTTGTTTTCCAGTGAAATGTGAGTTTACTAACAAGTTTTTTATGTAAAGGAGGGTGCGACAGGCAAATCGCTGCTGATAGGAATGCGTAAAGGCGACCTATATATCACTAGTGGAAATAAACAGGCTTGGTCATCCACAAGCCTCTTCCATTCAAAAACTTGAGTCCTTGAATTTAATTGATGCTTTAGTTAAGAATAAGGATTCGACAATGTGTGCTAGTTGTCTATTAGGCAAAATGAATAAGTTGCCATTTGTTACCTCAGACAATTCTTCTTGTGAACCCTTTGAAGTTATTAATTGTGATCTTTGGGGACCATCTCCTGTTTGTCTTTTGGAAAATATCTATTCAATGCTTTACCTATTGATGATTTTAGTCGTTTCATGTGGCTTATACCCTTGCGACATAAAGATGAGTTTACAAATGTCTTTATTGCCTTTGAGAAGTTTACATGCAGGCAATTTAATCGTCAGATAAAAACTCTCAGAACAGGAGAATTTGTAAACAATGCTTTGGCAATATTTTTACAACAAGAAGGCATTAGACATCAATTATCATGTCCGTATACTCCTAAAAAAAAGGGCATAGTTATAAGGTTAATATGAGGATGACACCTATAGAAGTTGAAATCTTTCTTCGAACATATGGTGCTACAGGGATTAACCAAAAACTCATGCCACTGTTTCCTCTAATTTTCCTTTAGCTACGGTTCAAAACACATTAAGCACTAATGTTAATTCTTATCTTGAAGGTATAAATACTCAATCAGGTGCTACTCCTCGACATGCTGACGATGCTACACCAGTGATTGAAACTTGAATTTTTTTGAGCAACAATGACTAGCAATAGGTTGCTCAAAGTAATCTACATGACTCTTAAAAGTCAAGGAGTACCTTCCCCAATTGAAACTGAACCATTTGATGACTCTATAAGGTTCAGTGAAAGACCTTCACAGTTTCGTGAATCGCTGCTCGAGCTGAAGCCTTCATTCCCAAGACAAACAGGTTCGATTGAGCAGCTCTCACAGACTCACGAGTCCCTGCCCAAGTATGTTCCTTCGTCGCCAGAACCAACAGACCTTCGTGACCTTAATAATTAGGTCTCTTCAGCAACTTCAAACACAAGCATCTCAATTGAATCAAGCTCCTCGAGTGCCACAAGTAATAGTTCAACAAAAATAGCTTCACATCCCATGATAACCCGCTCAAAATCAGGTATTTGTAAGCCCAATCCCGGGTACGCATTGAATGCTCAACTTATGCAAATACCTTTGGAACCTAGGTCACCAAAAATTGCACTTAAACATGAAGGCTGGCGGAATGCTATGAATGAAGAAATCTCAGCTTTAAATGAAACTAACGCCTGGACTCTTGTTCCTCGTAAGCCAGAAATGAATGTAATAGGTTGTCGATGGGTTTTTAAAACCAAATTGAAACCAAAGGGTAACTTAGATTGACTGAGAGCTCGACTTGTTGCCAAAAGATATTATAATGAAACATATTCTCTTATTATTAAACTGGGTACTAGTCGTATAATACTTAGTGTGGCTCTTGGTAAGAACTGGCTTATACGACAATTAGATGTTAAAAACATGTTTTTTTACATAGCTATCTTAACGAGGGTAGTATTATGGAGCAACCAACAAGTCTAGAAGATCCCCAGTTTCCTCTACATGTTTGTAAGTTGCACATATCACTACTCTATAGGCTTGAGCAAGTAGCGAGAGCTTGATTCGAGAGGTTTAGCACTTTAAACTTGGTTGACTAATCTTTGTTTATCTTACACTGTGCCACAGGTTCAATCTTTTTGGCTTTATACGTTGATGATATACCAATGACAGGATCAGCTCATCCTTACTCAATAATTTCATTAACACTCTACACTCAGAGCTTAAAATGACGGAATTGGGTGAAATTCATCACTTCGTGGGAATTGAGATCACATGGGATACTAGTGGCCTGTATATGTTACAACGTCACTTTGCATACACCATATTAGACAAAGCTAATATTCTTGATTGCAAACCCCATGTCCACGCCACTACCCTCAAAACTCAAAGTTCCCTCCAATAGTCCACCCTTTTCAGATCCTACATTATACAGAAGCCTTGTTGCTCAATTACAGTACTTGACATTCACCTAGACTAACATTGCATTTAGTGTAAACTATGCTGCTTAATTTAGTTAAGCACCTACTGAGTTTAGTTTCAAACTATCAAAGAATTCTTAGATATATAAAAGGAACCTTAGACCTTGGTATTAATTTTCAAGCAAATACTACACTTGATCTTTTTGGTTTTTTGATGCAGATAGAGGAAGTTGCACAATGACAAGATGCTCTACCTTTGGTTTTTGTACTTATCTTGGTGCTAATGTAATATCTTAAGAGTGCAAAGCAACAACATATAGTTTCTCGATCAAGCACAGAAGTTGAATATTGTGCCATGGCAAATGTCTCAACCGAATTAACTTGGCTTGGCTATTTTTCAAAGAATTCCACCCACTCTATATTATGACAATTTGAGTACATTGTTCATTACAATCAATCCTATTTTCCATGCTAGAGTTGGATTATTATTTCGTGAGGTAGAAGGTAGCTCTAGGAGAATTGGTGACCCAACATGTGTCTTCTCAAAATCAAGTTGCTGACATTTTTAAAAAGCCACAATCCAAAACATCTTTGGCTATGAATGGAGACAAACTATGCCTTGGCACCCGGCATAGTTTGAAGGGATATATTAGGCAAGCCCACCAAGCTCAGCTAAGCCTAGATTACATTGGCCACACGGGAGTAATAAGGATGGCTTAGAGAGATGTGGTCCAATCCAAAGAGGTTGTTGATTCAATCTACATCAAATTCATATTTTACAAGTGTCGATTCTCAATATCCTGAAACTATCCAATCTCAACTGAATAATAAACCAACCTATCGGGATCTTCTTCTAAAATAACTCTTGAGTTATTAGGAATCTATTTTGATTTTATTAACCAACTCCTAATGGCTAGATGCTTCTGTGCTATCTATATAAGAATATCTTGTAAAGTGTTTATATGTAAGTTAATAGAGAATAAAAATTCATTCTCCAATTCTTTTTTTAATTAAAACTCAGCTACAGTTTTCCAATTAAATATGTTTAATGTCACACTTCCTTTGTCGGATAGATTATGAACAATAACTTAATTTTGCTACGTGGAAGAAACAACATTAACGAGGTGAAAGAAATCATAAAACTTAACATTATGATTGTTGGTGGTAGTAGCAGACTTGTTGTTGCTTAATTGACAAGGATCAATAATGGCACTTATTTAAGGTGAGGCAGTGTTTTCCAAATTCAAACTGAAGCAGACATATACAAAGGCACAAAAAACACAAGAACCTTATTTCTGTGGTGGCTTTGTATCAAGCACTTGCCAAACGCAACTTCCTCCATGTCATCCAATAATCTTGGATGGCAACAACTTAAGAGTTAGCTTGTGTCCAAATTTCTCGTCAGTCCGTTTTACTCACTACAAGAAATCTACTGTTTATCGACCAAAAAAACCGACAGTAAATGCATTTATTCCGTCAGAAATTATTATTACTAACGGAATAAAACGAAGGACAACGGTGTCGTTAATACGACCGTAGATAAATTTAACAATGGATCTTTTATGTGTCCTTCCATCAGTAAAGTATACCGACGAACAGACGTAAGTATCAGTAAATTTTACCAACAAATGGTTGTTTTTGTCAATACATTTTTTGATGGAAAAAGAAGAACGCTCGATCGGTAAACTGTAGTTCAGATAATTGGAAAGGTTTCAATATTACTAAGAAAATAGTCGGTAAATATTATAGAATTTACCAATTGTTTCAGGTATTCCATTGGTAAATGTAGTGCTTTTTTGCGACGATCTTTTATATTCAGTCAGTAAATAAAAGTAAGTAATTTTTTAAAAATATCCCGAAATAAAATTTTATTTCATGATCTTATGATAAATGCATAATTTCAACAGTTATGAATTATATATGCATAATAATTTTATTTATTTATATATTTAATTTGTTTAAATGAAAAGTTAAATGATGATATAAAGCTAAAATTATCTTAATTGATAATAAAAACATTACAATACACATAAAAATTCTTTGTAATTCAAAGCAAATGACTACATCAATCTTAATGTCTTGGTGATCATTTGTGCTATGAGATGCTACTATCCCTCGCTTTCAATTCATCCATCTCTTGTCTCAGCTGAGCTATGTAGTCTATCAATGTGTCCACTGTTGTTAAAAATCGACTGACTTGACCAGTTTGCGACTGTCTAGTAGATGTTGTTGTACTGGACATGGAGGATTACAAATAACATATGTTCGCAAATAAACCTAGCCCGAAAATCCTTCCACGACGGTCCTTACCACCCATAGCATCAAGATACATATGAGTCTCATTAACAGGTTGTTCCTGCTGAGACTGTCACTGAGTGGTTTCTTGTATTTGGTCCTATTAGGAAACAATTTTTACATTAGTAAATGATAAATATTAAGAAATAATAACAAAGCATTAATTTCGCATACATTCAGTTCTCTATATTAGCTGTTGACGAATGTCACATTGTCATGCTTCTTTGTGTGAGTTTGCAAAAACACCTGAATAGGTGTAGGCCTCATGCTTATAGGCTTTTTCTGCATATTGAATCTAAAATGTTAGAAGTGACCTAGATTTTATAAAAATTTTAGCAAAGTATCCTCTATTTTTATGATATTTCCCTCTGTTAAACAAATAAAATAACTCAATACAATCATATATGGCACCAGACATTTATATCATTATCATTATCCATAATACACATATTTTCACTTCAACATTCACTCATCAATTTAAATTGAAATACAACACAAGTAAAACATTTACAATATAAGTGTCAAGTTTAGATACTTACATGTCTCTGTAGATACTCATGGTGGGTAATTGATCCTTCCGTATATACGCCCTAAGATGGACTTTGTTAGTGGAGTTACACCTTAAGATGGACATTATCTCAAGGCTTGTCTAATACTCCTACCAACGACTCTATATTTGCTCCGTAATATAAGGCGATCGTACACCAGCCTTGTGTATCACACCAATAAAGTTGCAATAACATCTACGAACTTGCTTCCCCTATACACTATGTATGACCCCGTTGATAGCAGAATTCTAGTAAAATTATTTCTAAAATTAAATGGAATAAATTCGACAACTTATAATCTAATAATATTATGTAATTAATGTATACAAATAAATGAAAAAAGATCATTATTTGCATATTGTACCTCAAACTCCTGAAAGTAAAA
>JANTPM010000008.1:17481147-17494168 GCA_025434745.1 Erythroxylum divaricatum
CATGTACAACCCAACTTGAAGAGGAGTGTCGAATATTTAGTCCTCAAAGTTAGGAGTTAGTTTCCCGTTTTGTAGACATTAGGAAATCAGTCTTTATTGTCTTTATTGTGTTACTATTTTATAGGTGATAGTTTCCTTATTTAGTTATGTAGAAATGTGTATATATATCTTGTACCAATTATAATTTCAAATAAGAAGATTAAATCATTTAGAATCTTCATGTCTAGCCATGAGAATATGGCCCATCCACATCAAAGCAAATCACCAAGTCAACAAAATCTCTTAAAATCCACACTCTAGCTATTGGTATTAGAAATTAACCACTAAGAAAATGGACAAAAGGAGATTACACCACTCTTGTTGCTCTTATAGCAAGAGAGTTGGTCAAAATGCATGATCTACATTGCTCACAATGATGCTCCAAAATGCTACAGTTTACATTTATAGTCTATCCTAGTCTAGTTTGAATTCTCATGTTACCAAATACATCTTTCCAGGAAAACTAAACGTAAAAACAAACATTCTCTCATCAACTCTTCTAACCCAAGGGAACTGAATATCTTTATTTTCTCATAGAAGCAATAATGTGGTTGTGGTTCAAACCGTTACCACAATTTAACGCAATTGTGACCACATTTCTCGTAGTTGCACCCATATAATTCATAAGTGATCCCAATCAGAGTCTAAAACATAGCTTATAATTTAAACTTTACATAGATGCATCGAAACTTGATGCATACTATAACAAAAAAAATTTGTAAACAAAAAGCTTACCGCTAAGTACACCATATTTTCTTCACTATTACTAGGTATGCATTGTTGGTGAAAAAATAAGTCTAAAATATTTAACAAAATTTTAATCAAATAATTAGCTGGCCTTGAAAGCATATGATGTTCTCTAGACCTAAAACAAACCACTAATTTGTAAAAGAGAATAAACTTACAACTTAAGTTGCCTTAGACATGTCCATATACGAATACTTCAATCTACCTGAAAATGAAACTCCAAGCACTATATTGCCTCTTTATTGCATCAGATATAGTTTGCATTACTTGCACTACTATAAGAATGGCTAACCTAACCATGATTACTCCAAATTCATATTTAATTAGATTATCTCTGACTTCTTTTTCAAAATGAACAAAAACAATTACACTTAGAACACAATAATAAACTTATGCAAATAAATGGATTTGTTGTTATCGATCTATAGCAAAAATTCAACGGATAAAACAAAGCTTCAATCAAGAACTACCCCAAATCTTTCAACTAATGTTTGTAGTGTTGTAGACTTTCCTAATTCAAGATTTAGAGACAAAATGCACGTTCCTATTAATTCCTTGCCCAATTTTGAGAAGATATGATTGGAGAAGCAAGCGACATATACTAATTTTCATAGCCTTAAACTTTTGTATCTTTGTGTACTTATCTGTTTTATTATTGTTTTGATGTCTATATTAGAAATTGGCTTAATTGCAACTCTGTTGGAACCTGAACATTATGCAACGTTCGTTTTTAAATTGCAATGGTTGCAATCAGAATAGTGGCTGCAATGTTTTAGTCCTATGTTCACAATCCGAAATTGTCAGTCATATCCATCATAACTGTATAGTATCACCTTCTATATGTTATCTAAAACATTATTAATACATAAATGCGTTCAGTTCTTTTGCTTATTTGCTGAATTGAGATGAGTGGCATATGGAAGCAGATGGAATTCTTTGACTCCAATTAGAGGTGTCAAAGAGGAACAAATGGTTTCAACTTGATTGGTGAAAACTGGAAATAGATTGCTACTTCCATGCTAATTCCGAACTGCTAGCTGAATTACATGAATTACATTTTTATTGGAAAAATGTAAATTGCAAATTCTCAATCTATCTCTTGTGATGTTTTGAAATACTTGTAATAAGATCTTATTCTAGAAATAGATATAAGATTGCTTTCAACTACTAATTGCCTTTAGACCAATAATGAATATGCTATTTAAGTTAATGTTCTTCAGTCAAACTACTTATAAACGTGCTCAACACAAACCCATGTTTAGCAATGAATTTGATTTACTAGAGCTACATTCAGAATTCAAGTCATATGCGTTAACTGGTAGAGGTATCACTGATCATAGCAGATTCCTTCATCTGATTCTCAAAAATGAAAATCAATTATCTAGTTTTGTACTTTTAAATGCATACCCTAAGGACTCATCCGATTCTCAAAAATGAAAATCAATTATCTAGTTTTGTACTTTTAAATATATACCCTAAGGGCTCAAACTGCCCAAAATATTACCATATTATCATGAATCATGAAGAACCACGTACCAATAGTAAAAAACTCAACCAATCAGTGTTAGATTGCTTCTATACATCCCCCAAATCAACTCAGCTACACTTGCCTATACAAGTCATTTTCCTCTACATGATTAGTATTGTCCATTCTATGTTTGCTATTTTACTTGTGGGACATATATACCTAATCCAAAAGTTCCTCAACAAACTATTCTTAATTCCCATGCATCCAAAACTTCTTAATTCTGCACTCTGGTGTATGAGGTTTTGAGAGAAAGAAACCTCAGGAGATTCAAGCACACGCAGACCACTTGACAACACTAAAGTGAACACTATGCATGCTATGAAGGAGCTACTCTGGTGACACTTCAGTGAAGCTAAATTCTCCACACATTTAACAAATAGATGGGGCTTATAATAAGAAGAAACAAGCTTATTAAGCTCCTACATGATGATCGATTGATAGGATAATTCGTTCCCAGATTTCTTTTAAATACCAATATAATGTACTCTCCCTTTGGATCAATCATGATGACAATACTTTGCAAGGCACTGCCTTTTTTGAAATAAAATTACTTTAATTCCAAAGAAACAAAAATCCCAATCCATCTAGTGCATCCGCCACCTATAGTACCGAAGTACTTGTATTGCAAACAAACTACCCATGTTTTATACGTTTCCCTAGCATGCCTACCCAACAGTCTTTCATTGGATATACTGCGCTAAGCAAGGAAGACAAAAGCAAACAAAGAAAAGAACATTCGATTCCTATTTAACAATTAAAATATAAGAAAGAATGATTAAAAAAAAAAAGCCAACGTGTTCCCTGCAAATTCAAAGAATGTACAATGGGACACCAACCTTCCCTATCTTGTAAAACAAATCTGGAGCAGTTTCAATATCTAATAGCTACTCAGTCCCTTCTAAAACAACCTATGATTGTCATATCTTGTATGAACATGAACTCTAAAAACCAGCAGGGACTAACTCTACTGGTTCAACCAAAGTTCCTCAAACAACAATTAACATTGATTCCTGGGACCAGTATAGACTTAATGTAATAGGTTGTGAAAACAAACAAACCCACCACATTAAGGATTGAAACTATTTATGGCAGAAAATTGAAAGGTATATATGCGCCACATTGCACTTGAGACCAAAGTTTCGAATTGCGAAATTGCATATTATCCTGTAGGTTACAGTATACGTATATTACAATATTTATAGATACTGTGATCGCAATTACGACCAATTGTGTTAATGAATTGGAGCAGTTGCCAATTTAAAACATTGCTTAAGACAATTTGAAATTAAACTCAATAAAAAAGTAGTAGAATTAAATGGTTTAAGCAAGTTATTAGCGGAAGGATCCTCTATAGAAGATACATATCAGAAAGGCTATGTCTGATTTTAGAGTATAGAGAGCAAAACGACAACATTAAGTGACATCAAAATAATAAAATATGTAAAATAAAAGTTCAAAACACCTACCTCAAGAAACAATTTGATTTATTGACATTCCATGGAACATTACTACTCGCTCTCCAAAGCGATACCTGTGGCCTTGATTCCAATACCAAATAGACAAATCTTTGCAAGACACAATAAAGGGATCAGATAACATAAAATAAATGCCATATTATTGCTAAAAGAATTGCTTTTTTCATACTCTATCCAGAACCTTGAACACAATAAAAATTTACAAAAAGTTTCAGAAAGTTGACGCTGGATAGAGCTGAGGTGAAAACTTATCTAAATTGCCATAAATTTTCCCGTTTAAGCCTAACTTCAAAATATCTGTTAGCTGCTCAAGAAGAAAATAATGTTGTGGTCTCCTTTTCTGCAGTCTACAATACAGATTAGACGTACCTTTTATCTTGTTAGTTGATGAAAAAGTTCACTTATCGCATCATCGTAACAGATGTGAGAACTTCCTTTGACAAAGAAAAAGAAAATTAAGACAATTGCACAAGTACTAACCCATAGTTATTTGGACAGTTAAAGACGACAATGATTAAGAACTTCATTGGTTCTCTTAAACTGGTTCTGATCCTCTGGTTGTGACAAACGATTTGACGGGATCTGAAAGTATTCATATCCATATAGTCAAATTCAAGCAGTGGAAGAATTAGAAAATTGACGTTGAAATGACAGTGTTTGGAAAAAGCCATCACGAACATACCCTAATCTGGAAGTCCTTTGTGCGCTCAAAACATCAAATCAATTTAAGTACACATGGTAAGAGGAATAAGTATTCGGAAAGAAGGCTGTATATCACTTTCAATACTCACTTTCAATTAGTGCACCACATATGTGCTTCCGGAGATCTCAAAAGAATTATTAGAGACAGATTGATCCCTTTTATAATCGTGGCACAAGCTTGCTAGTAAACAACCCTATTCTACCTGTAGTAGGGTTTTGAAACCGTAAGCAGGAAAACCCATCAAAACAGTACAAGGTACGAGGTTCTTGCTAGATTCAGGTGAAAACAAAGTAAAACTTAAAAAAAATCTCGATTATGTTACAATCGCATGCGTAAATAAAATAGAACGCAAATGCAAAGATGAAGATAAAGATTATGAGCATGAAGCTATGCGAAAAAGGAAGGGTTTTACAAGTGCAGGACCATGCTAAACTTAGATAACGTGAATGGTCCCATGCTACTACACTGTTCTGCCGCTAAATTATACTGTTTTCAGGCGTGCCTAGAAAGCAAACACCATCAAAAACAACGCTTCAAGAAGTTAAATATAATTAAACAAGAAGATTAAACTATACTTAAAATGAATGCTTCAAATGAGTGAAAATGAAGGCTAACGGATACTTCCCAAGGTTCTGACTTGTGAATGCTGCCTGCTCTTCATTGTTCCCTGATCTACGTCATGACTGGTTGCTACACAAAGAAAAGAGAGAGGCTCGTGTCTAGTATGGAACAAAAGCAGCCTAAGCAAGTGACCTGAGAAAGAGATCTTTTGGAATTTTTATTCAATGCAGTTATATCCGATATACACAATAAAAACACATGACTGGTTGCTACACAAAGAAAAGAGAGAGGTTTGTGTCTTGTATGGAACAAAAGCAGCCTAAGCAAGTGACCTGAGAAAGAGATCAAACTCCTCCGGGGCTGGAAGCTGACAGAAAGAGAAGTGAGCACGCAAAAGCAACCGTATAGTTTTATACCAATGCCTCTGTGTGCTCACTCTCTTCTGTCAATTTCTATGTCCCAGAAGATGAAATGAGAATTTTATATTCTCTTTGAAGGATTTCCAGCAAGAGATAATACCAATCATGAATTGGAAGGAATCACAAACTGTATAGAAGCATGAGTCAGATCTGAGAAGAAACTGGAACGATTTAACGAAAACGACCAAGAACCTAGGATCCGAGCTGTTTTAAGTTAAAGTAACAAGCTTTGAGGTAAATTTTAGGGTTTTCACAGGGACCATGATGAACTAGAACCCCCAGAAACCCTTAAAACTCCAAACATCCCACATTCACTAGAATGAATCATCGTCATCACCACTGCTTGTCTATCTCTTCACTTGCAGCCTTCCCTGTATCACTTCTCTCTCTTTCATGCAAGACGTACAGGTGTCGGTGACACATACACCAGGTGTCCTTTCTTTATCTGAACAAATCCAACAGGACGCGCAACCACGGAACATAAATATGAAGGAGATAAGGGCTAACCAAAAGCAAAATCAGAAAGAAATATATATCAGAGCCAGAGGCCAGGCCAAACAACATAAAGATAGAGAACAGGAAAAGTAAGTATGCGAGTCTGTGAGAGGAGAGAGAGCACAGCTGGGCGCTGATAAAAAAAATGGAACTTTGCATATGGCATGTCGTAAAAATTGGAACTTGGATATGGTTGGATATTTGTTGGTGGCGTTTTGGGGTTCTTATCATGACTTATGGGTGGGGGCGACAGAAACTTTTTTTTTTTTCCTATTTTTCTACTCGAGAAAGTGGAGAGATGTAATACAAGGGAAGGGTTCAGTGGGGATGTGATTGGTTGGCTGAGATTGTTCGAGGGTACGTTTTGCTATCATAAGCCTGATGACTTCCGATTTATTCATGGCCGTGTGATTTGACTCCTTTTCAACCCTATTCCCTGCCGTCCGATTCATACTTTGCTTCGATGGATAGTACCAGTAGCTCATCTCTCTCTCTCTCTCTGTGTTTTCATCTTGGGAATTGGGCCTTCATTATATACGAGAGACTGCATCTTCTGGGGAAGCATGTTGCTATCTACTGGGTCTGGCTCCTCTCTCTCTCTCTATGTTGTCCACACTTTGCTTGTTTCGCTTATAACCGTCAATATAAAGCACCAAACGTTCAGAAAGTCAAGTTATGTCGTTGGATTTGACCACTTCTTCTTTGGGTTAAAGTACTATGTTTTTCCAAGTTCGTTTTTGGATAGGGTTACTTCACCAGCAACTTTGCCAGTTTGCATTAATATAGAATAACATTACTTGCCAATATATTGTTCCTTTGTAAGTACTTGCATGTCGTCTCCATTTTATTTGTGGGTTAGTTAATGGTAAATCTTTTTCTTAATATTATGCGCAAGTTTTCCATATTTCATATCTTTGTATTGAATGGATACTTCATCGTTCCTTGTCAGTCAAGAACTCTAGTCATATAGGAGTTAGATTATAGGCCGATTCATGTTACAATAGTCAATGATTTGACCCTGTTAGCACTAAAATGTTAATAAACTTTATGTCATACTTTCATCTAATGAGTGATAACCGGGATTTGTTCAATTCTCTTATCTGCATATGCTATCTTTTCCAA
Source organism: Erythroxylum divaricatum (assembly GCA_025434745.1). Lineage (NCBI taxonomy): Eukaryota > Viridiplantae > Streptophyta > Magnoliopsida > Malpighiales > Erythroxylaceae > Erythroxylum > Erythroxylum divaricatum. The sequence continues at coordinate 17,488,237 of JANTPM010000008.1, forward strand.
CTTTTTAATGTTTAGACGACTTGAACCATGTACAGCCATGAAGCACTTAGGTGAGGGGGAAAGTCAATTGAACCAGAGGATTCTTGGTTATTTTTGGCTATTATGCGTATGCCAAAGTAAAAGCAGAAGTAGAAAGTCACCAAGCAACTCAATCGTCCACCAAGGTAAAACGACGGAATCGGTGTAAAAAGTGTAGGCATTAAACCTTTTCTTTTCAAGGATGCTAGTGCTGCCATTCTTTGTTATACATACTACATTGTTTAATATACAAGGGGTAAGCACATTGAAGGTGTAATATTAAAGGGCATAAGTAGAGGAACAAACCCCGAAAAGACGGCTGCCTTTAGAATTGCTATGAATCTATGCATTTAATGTGGGCAGTCTTGTCGGCGGGGACCAATCGTACTTCAGTCTTTACTACTGTTCTTTTTTATCGTATTTTTCATTATTCTTTATTTTTGTCACGTTCGTGGATAAGAGAAAAATAAAAGGGGACCATATTTGATATACCAGATAATAAAGTTGCTAAATGTGACAATGAAACTAGAGTGTAAACAAACCATCGATACTTTAGCCTATCATATTCAAAAATTTTAAAATTAGAATAGAAAAAGTTTAAACCCAAATTCGAATAAATCTAGTCCAAAAGATTTTTAAAATTTTTTTCCATTTAATTAAGGCTAAATCAATGTGTAATTAAATTATATTTAAACTCGCAATTATGAATTTAAATTACAATTTGGATATTTGTAAATGATCACAGTTAACTTTATTTACTTTTTATGTTTATTAATAGAATAGAAGTTCCAATTTATTAAATGCATTTTTTTAAATTACTAACGTTCATGTATAAAGGATGGAATGTATATGAAATATTACCAGCAATTTTATGATCCATTCTTCTTCGATTCTTAGGGATTAATATGCCTTTGGTGCACTAGTTGAGAATTTGGGACGGTGTTGGGTCGCTTAATATTCGAAATTCCATCCAATTGTGATTAGAGATAAAAGATAAGAAGTGGAAATGATTGAGCTGTTGCATGATTATTTTACTTTTCGATACAACATTATGATTATTTTCTCTAGAAAAGAGAAGGCAAGAATGATTTACGAATAATATTAGAACTTCTTCTTCTTTCATTTAAAAAATGTCCCTTGTAATTAGAAATCTGTTTTAGTATTTAGAAAGCATTTCTTCTAATTTGACGTTTTGTTTTCATTTCTAATTTAGTTCTTTATCTTGTGACTTTTAAATTTTATGTTTTTATACTCGAATTTAATTTTTCTACATTATATAGCGTTTTAGAGTTATTTAAATTACACCCGAGTTCTAACTTTATAAACTATATATATATATAAAAGCAATCTTTCAATTTTGTTTCTAAAGTAAAAGACATATAAAGGTAAAAGATATGTAAATTTCTTTATAGTTTAAGAAAATTTAGAACAATTTATTAATCTTTAAAAAATTTTAAAACTCTGTATTAGTTTTAATTTTTTTAGAAAATTTCTTAGTTAATAAATAATAACAAAGTATATGTGACATGAATACCGCATATAAATCAATTAAATACTATTTACATGATGATTAGATCTAGTTCTTAAACTCAAACTAAATTAATTAAACTTCATCTAAATTAATAATTTATTATAAATATATCAATTATTATTTTAAATATAGTTTAATTAGTTGAAATCGAGTTTAAAAATTAAGTTAAGTTATCATGTCGGTGATATTTGATTAGCGTATGTATGATATTTATATCGTGTATATTTCATCATTATTTTTAATTGAAAATTAAGATATATGAATTCTTAAAAAAAATTAAAATTTAAGAAAATTGAAAATAAGGAGAAAGATTAAACAGAAGTTACTAAGTGTTGAGTTAAAAGAAGGGAGCATATACAACATCATATATTTTTCCCACTGAGGTAGAAAAAGAAAATGTAAATAAGTCCAAAACTGATAAATTTCCATAAATTGTTACGAGACTTTTATTTTTCAACGATGAAGATGCAATAGAAGCCTGAGTATTGCTATATTGTGGCAAAACATTCCAAAATGGTGTTACTATTTTTTGTCAGCCTTAAAGCTTATCGCATCATATATATTAGGATTTTCGGTTGTTTGCTTGACACCAGTTTTATACCCAAATGTAAGAATACAAAGTTTCAGCATTGATTTGTAAGGATTCGGTTAAGTTATGAGTTGTTTAGGTTAGGGTTACAAAAATAATGTTTTAGATTCGTGATAAATAAGTGGAAATTGGGTGGGAACCAAGGATTGTATAGGAAGATGGGTAAACCACACCCTTAAAGTCTCCGATAGCCACACATCTCAAGCATTTCCTTCACCAATTTAATGCTTCCAAGCTTGCAACCTTTAAGTTAGCTGTAAGGAGGTCATGGACCACTTGGCATTCTATTTTAAATTAATAATTAAATTAAGGAGAATCATTGGTATTTATTGCATGAATTGAAGCAAGCCAAACTTGGAAGAAGAGGAATCAAATGTTGTCTCCTGATCAATTATGAGAATGCAAGATAAGCTCAGTAGGAGCAAGAAATAATCGTTTTTAGCTCATTTCCTATCTTTAACTTCCTAACAATTAACAAAACTTCTATTGGTTAACTTTGTTTGGTTTAGTTTCAAATTCATAAGAATAAATTGGCAATTGTATGCTTGAAGAAATGATAGCCAATATAATTTTTAAAATAATCTAAGTTAGCGTTTAAGTCAATTATACTAAATCTACAACTGGTATATATATTTAAGAGAAAATACTAAAAGCTTCCCAAATTATTAATATTTTATTAATCATATACAAACCTTGCAGTTTATCAAAAGAACACATAAATTAAAATATACGTATGAAGATCGATATACAATAACAATTTTTGACAAATTTTATTAATGTGAAACCTCTTCTCAACTTAAGTTCGAGAAATAATTATAATATACCTCCTTTTCTCGTTGGAAGTATATAAAAAAAGAGCATAATTGATGAAAGTATAACACTTTAAACAAATTTCAATTGATACTTTTAAAGTTATTATAATAAGAATTCATTATTTTGAACTCAAAACTTGCAAAATTTGTTACTTGTTTAAAGACTAAACATATTTTCAAGTGATTATGAGAGATTCCAAATCCATATCATCTCCATTCGTGTTATTGTCTTATAGTTTCTCATAGATTCATGGATTTTTACCGCTCGGCAACCAAACCAAAACAAAGATCATTGTGATTTTGGTGCCAAAAAACAGATCTTTTGATTACATGCTTAGATGGATAAAGAAAACAATGAACCTAGTGATCGATGAAGTTAAGTCCTCTAGCAATGTAAATCAGTTCAAGTTTTCTTCTAACTAGGCCAAGGGGAGTCTAATTAAGTGAGGCCTTGAAAATAGTCTAGCTCTGTTTCTGCAGTGGCAAAGGTAAATGGTGAAAATTTCCAATTAAAAAAACCTGGCCACAACCACCGTGAGAATGATCTGTGGAGGGTTGAAATTTTGATAGTAGTAGAAGAAATGGGTGCTGGAGGATGTTGCATTGGCGAGTTGATCATTTGTGTAGTCGTATAGGATGACTGCAAAAACTTGCGAAAATGGCTCAATGAATTAGGTAAAAAGTGGAGATTAGTTGTGCGATTATTTTGGATATGTGTTTTTTTTATTTGTATTTTACAATTTCTTAAGATGAGTGGAGGTGTTCATAAAGGTGTTACATTGGTAAAATTTTGATGCAACGTGAAAATGCAGTACTTTAATCTAAGAGTACAAAAAACGTAGATCTAATCCAAGATCTACAAAGAAATCAAAAAACCTTAAGAGAAATAGAGTATTTTGATTGAAAATAGGCAAAAGTTCTTCCATAATACAATAAAGAAGTAGTTATATGAGTTTTAATGACGTAGAACCCAATAATAAGGATAAAAAACTGTTGGACCCCGAATGTTTTTTTTAGTTAAGTCTGATTTAGATAATTATGGAGTTTGGATAAGTAAAATTTTTTGGGAGTTGATTAATTTATTTATTTATTATGTCAATGTTAGTGGAATCTATTTCATGGGTTAGTTGAAGTAAAGGTGGTAAATAAATGCATAAAAGGGGTATTTTGGGTAGTTTACCTAAGGTTAAAAACACTAAGGCATTAAAGGAACGACAAGGTGGACTTTTCTCATTCATTAAGGGTAAAATGGGAAAGGAAAGGTGTTGTCTTGTGCTTGAGAAGAAGAAAAACGAAAATAGGTAAAGGAAGAAGTGATATATGAAAATGAAAAGGTGAGAAAGAGGGGTTTCGGTGAATTTGAGAAAGAATATAGTTTCAAGCTAGGTTTCATCTTTTCTTAGTCTTAAAGAAAGAGTTTGAGGTTGCTCAAGAAGGGAAAAAGAAAGAGGAAGGGAAGAGCTTTCTTATGAGCCAATAATCTCATAAATTGTTAAAGATTCAAGGTAAGTTTGATTTTTATACTTTGGATATATGGAAGCGGTTTTGGTTCATGAAGCTTAGGAAATATATGGGCTTAAGCAATCTAGAGTCAATTTTAGTGAATGTGCTTTATGGGTTCTTAATTTTGAATTCCTGTTAAATAGAAATTTAATCATTTATGAAGGAAATCAAGGAGGCGATCAAGAGAGGGAAGAGGAGTAAGAGAAAAGACATCCTTAAGCCAATTTCTTAAGTAAGGAATTCAAGGTAGGTCTATGTTTATAATAGAATAAATAAGAAAATAAATATTTTCTTTGAATCAAGGAAGTTTTATGATTTCAATTGCAACATAAATGTTGCATTTATTTGCTTCTTGAATGAATTGAGAATTTGTTATATGTTTGATATATGAATTATGTTGATGAATTGTGAAAGACTTTGAAAATGAATTTTTCTGAAAAGATACATGTTTATGAAATCATGTTTTCGGAAATAGTTTTCGAAATATCTCATGTTCATGAAAAATAAGTTTTCAAGAATATGTCATTTGAGCAAACGGTTTTCAATTCATGAATTACATGTTATGTGGGTTTAGTATAATCCATTCAAGAATGTCACGTGCATGTCGACCAAGTTAAAGACTTCTCCCGCCTACCCGCTAGTGACACAGAGCTCCTTCATGAACTCTCTCAAGTTTACGTCTACGCAAAACCACTATGTGAGATTGCGTTAGTACGCCAAGTTTACGACTACACAGGACTATTATGTAGAAATGTGTAGTTCGCCATGTTTATGAATTTTCTCAAACCATTTTGATGTGCTTATGTGCTTAGGAGATGTTGACAAGTTTGATGCATTCATGATTTGAAATTTGTGAATTTCGGTTATGAATTTGAGAATGATACTTTGATGACTTTAATTAGAACTTTGTATGGGCAAATGAACATTTCAAAAGTTTTGCTATTTTTTCATTATAAACTGTTAACTATGAGCTTTAAGCTCATCCCCCATTCCTTCCTGTCTCTAAGTGATGAGCAAGAGATCGAGTGGAAGAGAATCAAAGCATCACTTCAAAATTTGCATCTTTTTGTATTTTAAGTTAGATTTGTTACTACAAGGCTTTAGTTGCATTTTGAGCAAATTACTATTCATGTATCTTTTTGTATTTTGGCATTTTGAGATATTGATGTATTGTGGCTGAAAATGCCTACTAAAGCTTTGTAAAAACTCTTATATTTTGATGTTAATGAAGTATGTTTGTGTTTTGTTGATGATATTTCAAATTTGTTCATTGCATTTTCAAGTTTTCTATAAGGGTTAAAATTTGTTTTCTGGCTTCAAGGGAAATATCGTGTTGATCTAGGCTGAATTGGATAAAGATGTCTTCTTATAAGTTGTAGATTATTCTTTTAGCTTTCCAAGAATATATAGTATGAAATTTTTGGATATTGGAGTTGAGAGATATGATTATTAGAAGTTTGTGATGTTGCATAGGATGGG
>JANTPM010000008.1:17494268-17514529 GCA_025434745.1 Erythroxylum divaricatum
ATTTTTGGATATTGGAGTTGAGAGATATGATTATTAGAAGTTTGTGATGTTGCATAGGATGGGCATTAGGAATAGATACATTATTTTGAAATTTTGACCCGTATGAAAGAAAAAATTATTTTTAGGTCTTCATAGAAGTTGTAGGTCTAAAAGTCCTCTTCAAAACGATCTTTAAATGACCTTAATCCGATATTTGTAGTAAAAGTTATGCTCTTTTTATCAAGCAGGTCTGAAGAATAAGAACAAAAGAAAGAGGAGGCAACGTTGCGATCGCGACTCTGCTAAAGGATCGCGAAAGTTGCTCGTGATCGCGACGTTGCGGCCATGCACGATCGCGACCCATAGGTCCTTACCTCTAAACCTGAACATCTTTCACTCTTTTGACCATAACTTTGTCTTCCGACCTCCAAATGACCTGATTTTTGAAGCATTGGATTCATAACACATTTCTCTATATCTCTATAAAAATTTATTGCTTTTGGTATTGATCGAATCAAAGTAAGGGTATCAGTTGAAAGAGTATGAATTGGATATTTATCTAAACATACTTTAGTATTTGGATGATTTCTTGATCTGTAGAGCTCCAAATGAGATGATTCTTATTTATAAATAAACTAGAGACATAGATCTACAAATCCTTTGAAGTGATTGGATTTTAATTTGGACTTTAAGACTTTCAATTTCTGGATAGAATTTAAGTATAGTGTACTATTTCAGTTTAATAACAATCCAAAAATGTGTGGGCTATAAATTTTAGATTTTTACACCAAATTGAATAATTTTGATGTCTTTAAAAACTTAAGACAATGGGGAAAATTGTTCTAAATAAGTCAAATTGAAATTCTAGTTTAAGGTTTCCCAAAAATCTGATCTGAAATGGGAGAAATGAGTTTGTTTTTATTGTTTGACTGGTGTAGGCACGCCACCCTTGTAGGATGCACGTCTAAATGTCACTTAGGACATCGGTCGTGCGCCTTGTGTGGGCGGGGTCCCAACAAAAACTTTCTTGTATTCCTAATAAAAGTAAAACATAATAAATAAATAAATAGATTTTCCAACCTAAAGCTCCACGTCAGTACGCTCCACTTGTAAAGAACTCAACCTCGAGTTATGCTCTGGATAACCTAACTTGCGCTTCGGTAAGTAGGGGTAAATACCCACAACATTAAAGGTTGGGTGATATTACTCATCCATGAAGGTAACTAAATGAATGACATATGCATTGTCATTAATTTTTTTTCTCGATATTGAATGGAACATACTTCTTGGCCTTCAACTTGTGGTGATGTTTAGTAATCCGCTTCTTATTCATAAACACCATTACTTCATCTCTCACTTTAAACACTTGATTCTTCCTATGTGGGTCCACATTAGCTTTATACTTTGCATTAGCTTTTTCAAGTCGTTCCTTCACCTTGACTTATATTTCTTGGGTTTCATTAACAAACTTGGTTGCACTCTTATGGATGTTAACATTTTTATGTAACTGAATAAGGTCTAGTGCATGATTTGGTACCTTAGTGTAAACCACAAAGAATGGAGATCGACCTACATAGAGCTATGGATAACATTGTTGTAGGCAAACTCATCTTGTGCAATAAGAAAATCCCAATTCTTCGACTTATCATGACAAATACATCACACTAAATTACCCAGAGTCCTATTCACCACTTCAATCTGTCCATCGGTTTATGGGTGAGATATGCTACTATAGTTTAAGGATGAATCAAACATACCCCACAAAGATCTCCAAAAATGACTTAGAAACTTAGTGTCTCTATTAGAGGTAATTGATTTTGGAACCCCATAGAGCCTCACCACCTCTTTGAAGAATAGTTTAGCAATGGTTGTCGCATCTGTTGTCTTCTTAAATGGTAAAAAGTGCACCATCTTAGAGAATCTATCACCCACCATGAAAATTGAATCCATACCCCTTTGCGTTCTTGGTAAACCTGGGACAAGTTCTATGGAAAGTTCTTCCTAAATATTATCAAACACAAGTAATAGCATGTATAAACCTACGTTTGATGCATGACTTTTATAAGTTTGGCAAATCTTGCACCTAAAAACAATAGAAACAATGTATCTCCTCAATTTAGAACAAAAATATCTTTACATACCTCCTCAAGTATCTTGTCTCTACCCAAGTGTCCAGCTAACCCTCCTCCGTGTAAGTCTTTAATTATCTTCTACCTTATTGATGTCCATGGGAGGCATAGTTGGTTACCTCTCATAAGTCACCTATCATGAATGTGGTAGTCTTTATACGACTTCTCTCCTCGATAAGTTTGTTATATTCCTTTGAAGTATTCATCGTCAACATAAAGTCTTTTAAGTATTTAAAACCTTCAATCTCAACTGTTAGCGTTCTGATCATGGCTACTCATTGACTCAATGTGTCTACCACTACATTGTTTCTCCCAGCTTTATAGACAAATTTATAGGGGAACTTGTTAATTCTAGCATGCATCTTGGTCCTCAACAGCTTTTAACTTCCTAAATACTTCAATGCTTGGTGATCGGTATAAAGAATAAACTCCTTTCCAATTAAGTAGTGCTCCTATGTCTTAAGAGCCCTCACAATGACGTAGAACTCCTTATCATAGGTATCTTATTTTTGCTTTACGCCCTCACAATGACATGGAACTCCTTACCATAGGTAGCCCATTTTTGCCTTGCCTCGTTTAGTTTCTCACTGAAGTGTGCCACAAGCCTTTTCTTTTGGGATAATACTACCCCAATACTCATCCCACTCACATCACACTTCACTTCAAATAACTTTTCAAAGTTTGATAAGGTTAGGATCGGTGTTGTACATAATTTCTCTTTAATAAGGGCAAAGCTTTGTTTTGCTCTTCTTCCCATCTAAACTTCCCTTTCTTTAGACAACCCGTATTAGGAGCTACAATGCTTCTGAAATTCTTAATAAACCTCCTACAAAATGTCACCAAACCATGAAAAATCCTCACATCTCCAACGGTTCTTGGTATAGGCCATTTTCTAATGGCCTCTACCTTATCTTTATCCACTCATATGCCATCTTTTTCTACAACATATCCGAGGAATAGAAAATTCTCCAATATAAATAGGCATTTCTTCAAGTTGGAATATAATTGATTTTCTCTTAAGGCCTTGAATACATGCCTTAAAAGTCCCACATGCTCTTCAATATATCTACTATAGATAAGAATATCATCAAAATAAACAACCACAAACTTACTGATGAAAGGTTGCAACACCTAGTTCATAAAATGCATAAAAGTGGTAAGTGTGTTGGATAATCCGAAAGGCATGACCAACCACTCGTATAAGTCATTCCTTGTCTTGAAGGCTACTCATCTCCAGGCCTTATTCTTATTTGATGGTATCCACTATGAAGATCAATTTTAAAGAAAATAATGGCTCCACTCAACTGATCTAACATATCATTAAGTCTCGAAATGGGAAATTTATAGTCAATAGTGATTTTGTTGATTGCTCTACTATCAACACACATCCTCCAACTCCCATCCTTCTTCGGCATAAGTAATGATGACACTGCACATGGACCATACTCTCCTGAATATGGCCTTTACTTATTAACTCCTCTACTTTCTCCCATAGATTCTTATTCTTTTTTAGGCTCATCTTATAATGAGGTAGATTAGGCAAGCTGGCTCCTGGAACCAAGTCAATATGGTGTTGGATAACACGCATAGGCGGTAATCCCTCTGGTAAGTCCCTTTGGAGTTACATTTGCAAACTCCTCTAATATAGATTGCACTTCTTGAGGTACCACAGGCTCGAGCTTGCTTTCTACTAGCTCTTCCCCTTTAACCAATAATAGATACATCTCTTTTGTTTCCTTCATCTCATCAATAAATTTGCCTTGATTATTCTCTACCTTTAACAAAGGCTTCTAGATCTTTCCTTGAGACTTCACGCTACTGATAGGTACTAAAGTATATTTTATGCCATTTTTTATAAGATGGTATGTATTTTTCTTCCCGAATGCATCGCAGCTACATCAAACTATCATGGTCTTCCTAACAGGATCTGGCATGCTTCCATCTCTACTACATCACAGCAGTGCTCATCCTGATACTTTCCAATAGAAAAAGTCACTTTACACCATTCTTTAACTAGAATTTGTCTAACCTTCTTGATTCATCCAATGCTATAAGGATTTGGATGTGGCTCGGTGGTTAACTTTAGCTTCTCCACAGTAACTGCACTTATAATATTTTCCTGACTCCCTCCATCAATGATCAATTCACACAAATTCCCTAACACCAAATACCTCGTATGAAAGAGTTAATATCTTTGCAAATCACCATGTTTCTTACGGGATATCATTGGTCTTCTGACGACACATATACGTCTCCTCATCCTCTTCTCCCTACTGTTTCCAACTATCCCCTTCGCGCCAGCACACTTGCTCTTCATCTTCTTCTTCTTCTTGTTCCACCATGTTTACTGCTTTCCTTTTTGGATGATCACTAGATTTGTGTCCTGCTCTGTCGCACCTGTAACACTTTGATAAAGCTAGTTTAGAGCTAATTTGTTTGAGCTTCCGCCATTAGTGCTTCCTTTGCCAACATTACTCCTCATAAGGGTTGCAATAACCACCTCCTTTACTTTATCACCCAGATTCTTCTCACTTATATAGCGCCTAAACTCCTGTTGCTTCTCATTCAATATATATTCAACTTTCATAGCAAAATATCTCGCATTTTGCACTATACGCACAATCTAAATTCCTATCTTCTCTCTTATATTCAATCTCAACCCTCTCAAGTAGCGAGAGGCTTATTGAGGTTGAGATTCAGACAACTGGTTACGGGCTGCCAACCTCAAAAACTCTGCTATATATTCATGGATGCTATGACCACCTTAATGATATTGCTGATACGCATCGAAAATATACTGCTCATAATCTAGCAATAAGAATTTCCCTCTAAGCAATTACTTCATCCTCCTCTATGAAGAAACCGTATTCCGCTCATCTCTCCTTCTTCACTCCCGTAACTGCTCCCACCATACGAAAACTGCCCTTTTTAGATGGTAGGCTACCAATTTCACTTTTTTATTCTCTAAAATCTCCGTATAACCAAAGACTCTCTCTACCTCTGCTAACCAATCAAGAAAGCCTTTAATATCCAGATCTTCACTAAAAGATGGGATATCTACCTTAAGTTTATATTTATAGTCTTCTCTTCGTCTTGGCTGGATGACTTCTTCCTCATCATTGGAACTATTTTCACGATTCCAAGACACGAGATTTTGAATTTGAGGATGCCTCGCAGGATCAACTTCCCTAACAATTGGTTCCTTAATTCTTCTTGTGTTGTCTCCTTGCTACAACACTTGCAATTGGTCTTGAGTCAACGCCAACTGTCGTTCCATATTGCGAATTGACTCCTAGACTTCGAGTAACCCACGAACGTCGTTGTTGGTGTTGGCCATTGTCAAACAAACAAACTTTGGGTTTTCAAGGCTTTGATACCACCTGACGCAGCGTGGAAACATAGTACTCTAATCCAAGAGTATAGAAAATGTAGATCTAATCCAAGATCTAGAAAGTACTTTAAAACATAGATGAAAACCTTAAGAGAAATAGAGTATTTTGATTGAAAATTGGCTAAAGTTCTTCCGCAATACAATAAAGAAGTATTTATATGAGTTATAATGACTTAGAACCTAATAATAAGGATAAAAACGTCGTTATAGTCCTAATAAAAGTAAAACACAATAAATAAATAAATAGATTTTCTAATTTAAAGCTTCGTGTCAAAATTGATAAAAAAAATTATGCAAATTAAGGTGTGTTTTCTTTAAATAGTACCTATGTTCCTTTTAATTTTTTTTGTATAATTTGTGTTTTTATTATAAATTTCAAATTTAATGATATAATTAATAAAATATGTATACTTTATGATCGATGTTTAAGATAAAATTTATTTTAATCCCCAACTTTAATAAGTTATCAAAGTTAATTAAAACTTTTTTATTATTTTAATATATATGAATTTTCATTTTATATAAAATATAGTCCGACTTTATCCGTCACTAATAATTATCACAAATTTAAGTGACTTGGATTAATAGATCAACTATTTAATTACTTTATCGGACTTGTGATTTGAAAAAATTTAACTTCAAATTACTTATTTTAAGTATAAGTAAAACATAACCTAATACTAAATAAGAGTTTTATTTTTTTTCATTTATTCACACAAGAGATTAGAGAAAAAAGAGCGAGAGTAGTAGGTTAAATTTTTTTAATTTCTTTTGAATAAATCCTATTTATTTGGCCGTAAATTTTTTTCCATAAGTCTATTGTGCTATTGCCAAAATGTTATGTCAAATCTTTTATGGCCAAATGAATGATAGTTATTCCAAAGTAATAAAAAAGATTCAATCAACTATTCCATCTTTTTCACTCAGTTCTGTTGTGTAAATAAATGCAAAATAAGAAGAGAGCCCTTTTTGTAAGGCTAATTTTATTTTAGTTTGTAATTTTAGCCTTAGGATAGAAACGGCCTAAAACTCAAAGCATAAGAAATAAAATCTTAAGATCATCTTCAAATCAAGTAAAGAAACTCTGTTCTAACTAAATATGTTGATTAGATCCAAACTGATAAGAATTTTTACCCCCACAAGTTACCTTAATAAGATCAAATTAAGTTCTTGTTAAAAAACAAAGAGGAAATTCTAAAAAAATAAAGAAACCTTTCCGTTTGAATTATAATTTGATGATCCTTGAATTACATCAATACTATGTCCCTTATTGGCATAAAACATCTAAGAATTAGAGTTCTAAAAGGGAAAGAACATTTGTATCATAATTTAGGCAGAAAAAGACTAAATAAATTTAAAAAGTTAATTATTATATAAATAGAAATTTGAAGTTTAACACAAATAAAGCACTTATTCCTACATGATTGGTGCTTGTCCAGGACTCACACCAATGTCAATTTTATTATGAAACATTTTGGGTATTCAACAAAGATGATTTTGGTGCTAGTTGTAAGCTCGTTCTAGTAATAATTTGTTTTTTTTCTCAAACCTCTTGATTTTAGTGTAAGACTAGTGTCAGTTACTAATATGACACCTGTGCCAGTCATATTCTCCAATTTTCTCCTAGTCATACTTTTTGTATTAAATATATTCCATCTTCAAAAATATGTAAAGAAGTGGTCAATCTTAGGAATGCATCTTATTTATCTTAAATAATCTCCTTTTCTTGCATCTCCATGATTAATCCTTGCAAAGCTACCTTTATGTGTTTGGTCTTTGTCCTAATCATTCAACCTTCAATTTCTTAGAAAGGTATTGTAAGAAATGGCTGAAAAAAAGGTGCTTTTACTAGTACAAGTTGATATTCATCATTCTCCCGCCACTTCCTCAAAAGTATTTGTCCTCAAATCACCTAATCATATAAAGATAAATCAACAACATTAAAAATAGCACTCATATCACTATAGTTGCTTAGAAAATATAATTTTTAGGCATTGTCATTTTTCTTCTCTAACACTTAAAACGTCTATTTCCTCCATGATGAAACTTTAGATTTTTCTTACTTACATATTATACACTTTTTATGAAAAAATTACATATTATGCTTCATATTAAGCTAATAAAAATGCTCATGCAATGTATCTAAAGTCCTTTGTACACCAAGATGTCCTATTAAACTACCTCCACAAGTCTTTTTAACCAAAAATTCATGCAAAGAACATATAGAAATACACAATTTATCTTTCTTAAATAAAATCATGCCATGCCTATAATAACACATATATGACATACATTCTACATTTGGCCAAAATCAACATCATTGACGTATATATCTTTAATAAACTCAAACTAAGTAATTTAGTTTGCAGTCAAGTAAGCAATGTGTACCTTTTAAATAATGCATCAACTACAACATTTTCCTTTCCATTCTTATACTTAATCACATACAAAAATGTTTCAATAAACTCTAACTATTTGGCATATCTCTTATTAAGCTTACCTTAGGATTTCAAGAACTCCTAGATCTCATGATTAGAATGGATTATGAATTACTTATCCATAAAAGTATTGTCATGTTTGTAAGGTTTTTACTAATACATGTACCTCTTTATTATAAGAATGATAACTCAATGTTCCCCTATTAAACTTTTCATTGAAAGTAAGCAATTAGTTTGGATCTTGCATTAAAATATCCCTTATACTAATGCTAGATGCACCAAATTCAACCTTAAAAGCTTTTTCAAAATTAATCAAACATGTTGCCCCCAATTTCTTTTTTATTATTAGTTATTCATTTATTTTTTATTCATTTTTAGAATTGAGTAATTAAGTTAGTGAGCATAAGTAACAATTAGAAATTAGAATGAAAATGTTAGAATTAAATTAGAGCATAGTATGGTGTTTAAATAGCCTAAGGAGTAAGTAGTCTTTTGATTAAATGAAGTAGGGGTATTTTTGGAAGATCAAGACAAATTGTTGTCTTGAATAATAGAAAGAAGGGAAGAATCGTGAAGGAGAGAAAGAAGAGAAGAGAAATCGTTAAAGAGAGAAAGAAGAGAAGAGAAAAACGTGAGAAAGAAAGAAGGGAAGAAAATTGTGAGAGCTAGGGAAGGAAGAAGAGAAAAACGTGGGGAAGCTAGAAAGGAGGAAGAATCGACTTATGTAAGGTAAGTTCATCTTTTCTTCTTGCTTAGGTAGAGAAAGAAGTAAAGAAATGGGTTTATGTTGGAAGAACGAAGAGAAACCATGTTGATTTTTCATGGATTTATAAACTAGGTTTTGGCTTTTCTAACCTAGATGAATTATGGGTAGGTTAAGTTAGAGCTTAATTTTATCATTTTCTTATTTTTGGAGTTTTATGATCTTACACTTGGTTGTTGTGTTGAATGAATTTGGTTTGTTTTAGAAAACCAAGGAAACCCTATCCAAGAGTAAGAGGAAAGGCAACTTTGAACTTGGAATTTCCAAGCATTTTAGGTGGGTAATGTATTTATAGTTATTATGTAAATGGGCAAATTTCTTGCCTATATGTGTATGCTTAATTGCTTATTTGTGAATTGTTGGGAATGTTGAAAAATGCATGATGATTCATGATTATGTTATACCTTGAAAAAGGTTATGACATTTCGTATACATGAAATGAGGGAAAAGCATAAGAAGCATGAAAGTGAATTGAATTGAGCATGAATATTTGATTGTGTTTGGGCAAGAGAGAAATCATTTCATTCGTCACGTGCACGTTGACCTAAGCCTTTTCCTAGCTGCTCGCTTATGCGTTATGAGATCCTAAGAAACGGACTCATTTTGTTCATAGTGTAAACTTCAGTTTCTCCATTTCGACCCATGGGACTTTCAAGCCATTTGTTTATGCATTTCGTCTTTGATTTATCAAGTGTGATGCATTTGAGTGGTATGTTTGATGGTTAAATGTACACGTTATGTGTTAAGCATTAAGTTCCTTAATTATGACTTTTTAAGCTAGAATTGTGGGTGATTGACTTGCTATAATAAGATGATATATATATATATATATATGCTTGATTATATGGCTCGTTATCGATGAGTATAAATATGTTAGCCACTGAACTTTGCAGCTCAATCCATTATTTTCCACTCCTCAGGTGCAGAACGAGAAGATCATTGATCCTTGTAAGGCATTGGAAACTCCAAGATAGTTAGAGAGATCTTTTGTAACTAAGTCAGTGACTATATTTTTTGATAGCTTTATAAGCATATCAAACATTGAGCATCCATTTGTATTTTGTATTAAATTATTGATATGTTGGTTGATATGTAACTAAAACTAGACTCAACTTCATTTGATTCAGTAATGAGAATTGAAGAAGTCTCTTTTGTATATGTTCACAATTATCTTTTGTTTGAATGGTTATTATGGTTGTAAATTGTTATGTATATGTATAACTAGTGTGTTAAATGTTGGGATTGGGTGTTGGTTTCGTTAGGTTTCGCCACGACGAACCTTCCCTAAGAGTTGCTCTCGCTTAGTCAAAGAGCTTCGTTGTAGCAAATCACAGGCTTTTGCCTCGATGTATTTTTCCCGAGAGGAGCTGGTGTCCATCTGAAACTTTGTCGCAACGAAGGAATGACTTTCATCACAACGTATTTTTTCCAACGGGTCCTAAGCAGTGCATAGAAGGTTTTGCTACGATAAAACGTTTAGTTTGTCGTGACGAAGTCTGCCAGAGTTGATGCTACAAGTCTCCTTAAAATTTTGAGTTCCCAACCTCTTCCTCTCACGACCATCTCGTATAGTAGCCTCAAAATATGTACTGCAACTTGGGACCTAACAAAACATAATAAAGATACATCAGCCAACTTATCTTTCAAGGTATTAAAGCTTTATCATGCACATCATCCTATGTAAACTCAACATTCTTTCTAACAAGTTCATCTAGGGGTGTTATCATAAAACTAAAGTCTTTCAAAAAACTTCTATAAGAATTTGTTAATCCATGAAAACTTACCTCATTTGCATTTTTAACTGTAGATTGGTCCCTAATTTCCTTAATCTTATTCCATATGAACTTATAATAAAACTAAGAAAAAAGGATTCCATACAAAATGCACACTTCTTAATATCAGCATACAACTTATATTCCATTAAAACACAAAAATAACATGCAAATGTTCAATATAATCATCCAAGCTCTTATTGTACATTAAAATATCATCAAAATAGACTATAAAAAATTTTACAACAAAAGAATAAAAACATAATTCCTCGGCCTCATAAAGTTATTAGGTGTATTAGTTAAACCAAATGGCATCACTAATTATTTATATAAACCATATTTTATCTTAAAAGGAATTTTCCATTCATCACCCTTTTTCATGCAAGTTTGATTACAGCCATATCTTCAAATCAATTTTAGAAAACATACACGAACTATACAATTTATCAAGTATATCATCTAACCTATATATAGAATGTCTATACTTTATAGTGATTTTATTAATGGATCGACATTTGACACTTTTTTAGCACCAAAATCACATAAACCAAACATCGACTAAAAATCTCCTTTATGAATACCTTTTTCATTAACTCATCCACTTACCTTTATATCTCCTTTGTATTCTCAGGACTTGCTCTATAAGCTAGTCTATTTAGGATTGATAAGCTGATAATTAACTCTATTTCGTGTTTTATACCTCTTAAAGGAGGTAAACCACACGTTATTTCTCATAAAAGAGATTTGCAAATTTATGTAACAAAGAAGCAACAAAACTAAGAAATTTTTTTAAAAAATCAACAATTCTTATATAAAAGCACAAGTAGTTGCTACCTCACTAATATAGAACTCTTAATCTTAAAACTACTAATAAAAACATTAACTCTTACTTTTCTCTCTATTTTATGCTCTATTATCTAAATATTTTCCCTTTTTGTACACCATAATACTCTTCTCATAATCTTGCACACATTCTCCCCTTTTATCACCATTATCTTTTCTTGAGCACTCATTTATTTCTTTCCTCATCTTAAAATCTTTAGCTATCGTCATCTAATCCTCATATGCTTCTTATAATTTGAAAGGTGATAATAAAATATTTTATTTATTCATTACAATAGGGTATCTATTCTTATACCCATTATAAGTGACCTTTCTATTACATTAATGTGGATGCCCTAAAAGTATATGATTAGTATGCATCAGTTATAAACCACATATAATCTCATCTTTGTAGTGCCAATAGAGAATGGTAATAACAGCTACTTTATCACTTTAATATATCCACTTTTATTTAGAAATTACAACTTATATGGTTTAGGATTTATTAATCTAGCCAACTTCATCTTTTTAAACAACAAAATAGTAGCATCACTAGTATAACTACTACAATTAATAATTATGCTATATCCCTTATTATTCACATACAGTTTGAATAAAACATTTTTCTCACATTGGACCTCATTACCATCCTACTTATGCTATAAGTTAAAAGCATGCCTAGTAACCAATACATCTCCATGAATGGGTCTTTGAAACCATCCTCTAATGGTGGCATCTCATCATCATTTAAACTAACACTCTCTACTTACAATTATCTATAACAACCATAGATCTTTTATTTAGATATTAATAATTAAATCATCAGCACTTAAAACACTTACATTACATGACTTAAAATATGATGTAGTTTTAATTTTACCTTTGGAAACAACAATCGAATCCTTTACTTTAACATCTTAATTAGGTTTTGGCACATTTTTATTTTCCTTCAAATTTGACCTCTATAAAAAGTTAGAGGTCAAACCATATTTGGAATTACCCTTAAACTTCAATTGTATTTTCTCGTTAATAGATTTACAAAATAGTCCTTTATCTCCATATCATGTTATATCTACACTAGATTAACTATCTCTTTATGCAAACCACTAATGAATATAGCCACACTAACCTCATGGTCCTTTATACATTATCCATAATCATGGTTTATCTCCATCTCCTATTAGCAATTCTTTTTGCTAACTTTGAGTCAAACCTTGCAATTTTTTACACAATCCCCTATGATAATGGCTAAGTATGCACCTTTTATGCATAGCTACCTTCATCTCTTCTCATGGACAAATAGGTATTTGCCCATTTCTGTGCCTATTGATTACAAATTGATCTTATTACTAGGCTAACTTTAGAGTAATTATTAGAATCAATTATATGTTTTACCTTCCTATCCCAATCTAAATATAATTTTTGACCATTTTTCTTTGAAAATTAGGGATTTTAATTTTAAGACTACTAAAATTGCTATCTTGTTTCTAAATAACCTTTTTACCTTTCTTAAAATTGGTTTCATCATAACTAGAATCCTCCTCTTCCTCTTCTCAAGCATGTTTATTCTAGAAGATATAGGCTTAGGTGGGGACTTTAAAAAAATTAGCCTTATATTTGGAACATTGAATTAGTCTTGGATAACCTTCACAAACATCTAGAGATCAATTTTTGCATTATCTCCACCACTACTTATGTTTAATCCTACTAAGAAAATGTTAATACACTCTTTTACAAGCCACACTTGAGATTAGGTTAATAAATCACTATGTTCCACTCAAGTTTGACTTTTCTCTACAATGTTCTCACTGCAGTTGCCTTTTACCACTCATGTTCCCCTTATAAGCCCATTAAGAACAACTCTATCAATGGTCTTACCAAACAATAAGAAACAATGGAAATTTTAGCTTTGACCAATAAAAATTAGGATTAACAAAGAAACAACGATAAAATGAAGTTAACAGCAATTTTTCAAACTTAAAAAAGAAAGAATAAAGGAAACTTAATAAGAAAGAACAAATGAAGTGAAATAAACATGAAAGAATAAAGGACGCAAAATTAACAAGAAGGTAAAGAAGGTGAAATGAAACTAAAAATCCTTTTCAATAGGAAAGTGATTAAAACACTTTATAACATACTAGAACTCTTTATAATCATGTTGCGCAATATATTATATTTAGGTTTTGATGTGCATTTTTGGTTTTGAATTTTTTTTCCTTTTTTTCTTATTTTTTGATTTTACGTATATAATGAAAACTAACTCAAAAACATAAGATAAAAGTTAATGGAATAAAATTAATTAAAGAAGAATGAAAAAAATTGAAGCTAAATTGAAAAAGAATTGGATAAGATGGATGATGAAATAAAATCACAAATAAGAACAAAAAAATAAAACAAATTCTTAAACGATAAATAGCAGTTGATTTAAGAGTTAAAGCTTTGGTTACCAAAACCTTAGGCTAGAAACCACCTGTAACCTCAATCATAAGGAATAAACCTAATATCATCTTCAAATCAAGAAAAATAACTCAAACCAAACTAAACATATTGATTATAACCAAAGTTATAAGAATGTTAACCACCATATGTTGCCTTGATAAGAATATATTAAGTTCTTGTTAAATAATAAAGAGGAAATTCTTATAAAGTCAATGAATTATATTCTAATTGATTCTTGAATTACATCAATATGCCTTTTATAGGCATAAAATACCTAAAAACCAAAGTCCTAAATGGAAAGAAATTTTGATCATAATCTGTGTATAAAACAACCTAACAACTTTGAAAATCTAATCCTTATCTAAATAGAAAATTGAAGTTTAATAAAAATAAACACTTAACCTAAAGTTCTCAAACCTCCTAATTCTAGTGTAAGACTAGGAAAAATCACTAATATGATATTGATTTTGATTACATTATGCTTCCTCATTCTCTAATTTTCTCCAAGCCTTGTTTCTTTATGTATTAAGCAATGACATCTTTAATAACATGTAAAAAAGTGATTAATCTTTAGAATACATCTAATTCATATTAAATAGTTTCCTTTCTTGCATCTCCATGATTAATCCTTGTAGAGCTACCTTTATGCATTTGGTCTCTACCTTAGTCATTGGACCTCTAATTTCTTGCAAAGGATCATAAGAATGGTTAGAAAAAAGTGCTTGTGCTGGTGCAAGCTAATCTCATCAATTTGTTAAATTCATGTGTCCCATAAATTAATTACATAGTTCTCTTGTCAAGTCACATCGCCTAAGTTAGTTATGGTCACCAAAAAGGAATAAAATTGAACTATAATTGTTTTAGAGTGAGAGTTTATGTATTAAAATCCTTGAAACTAGAGTTCATAATAATTTTGATAATTTTTCTAAACTTATAGATTAAAATATCAATATTCCCTTTTTTTAAAATAACTATCCATATGTTTCATTCAGTAAAAAATAATGGGCTTATGTAAATAGAAATTTTTCGTTTCTTAGTTAAAATTAAACATAAAAATTTGATGCAGAAACAAACCCTCTCAAATTTTGTATCAAATGTACTAGTACTTGATCTAACTATATAAGTGCCTAGTTAATGTAGCTTACTCCATTTTCTTATTTAAAAAGACTATATTATTTCTTTCCATCCATAATTTGTATATACAATAGCATATAAATATTTTAAATATGATCAAGTTTATTTTGATTTTATACCTAACGTCTAAAGACCAATCTATAATTTGATCCCATGAGCTAGAAAGAGTGTTGAGGTTACACCATATAAGAAAGGTCAACTAAATATGATAAGAGTAAGGGCATTAGAAGAATAGGTAATTGCAACTTTTGGGGCTTATTCTACAGTGAACACGTAATCTACTAATAGGGAGTTTCCATGTGATTTTCTCAAAAAGTCATAAGTCTTCTACTAATGAAAAACCACAAAGTGAAAAAAAAAATATTTAGGCAAACATCCTTTTAACCATAGTAATTGCCACCAATGTAGGATTTCATTATAATGTTTGAATAAAGGATAGCAACTAAAGTTAGAAATTTTTTTCAAATCTATCTCTATCATATCTATTAGTCTTTGATATTTCTATTAGGCCTATATATAGGAATAACATTATGAATCCCTATGAATTGTCCATGATCACATTGCCACCTATCATCTGTAATAAGTTCTTTCACCTTGGAATTTGTTGGAATAAAGAGTAGTAAGGTAGAAAATATGGGTAATAGGGAGAGAGGGTCTAACTTGGAACAACTATCAAACCACATGCTAGCTTTTTTACCATTTACAATAGGTGCTTTTATTTCCTTGGCTAATATTTCTCTTAGCTTCAACATTTGGTTTATAGTCCATGAAGTTTCAAGTTTACTTTTCATAATTAAAAAGTTTTGTTCCTTAGATATTCTCCATGCATTCACCTATAAGGTCTTATTGTCATCAAATAATTTCCAATTCTTTTAGCAAGGAGAACCTTGTTTGTGGTTCTTATGAAATTGATATTAGGACCTCCATGGTTCTTTAAAAGACATATATCATGCTAGTTGACCTTGATTGAGGCTTTAATTAAGACTTGTCCTCACTATAGAAACTTTTTTAATAGTATTTCCAAAAACTTAATGAGATTGTAAGGCAAAAATAAGTGGGAGCTCTTGTATATATGTAAGCTATTGAGGATTGTAGTGATGAGTTGGCAAATGCCTACATAAGAAAGAGTTTTGTTTTATATCCACCAATTCTTTTTAGAACTAAGCCAAAAAGTGGATCATAGTTTTAGTAAGTTATTTTAAAAGTGGTAATTGGAATACTCGGGTATCTAAAGGGAGGTTTTCATAGCTGAAGACTTGTAATATTGGATAACTCCATAGATAGCTTATATGAGCAAGATGATAAAAATAAGTGACTTCTGCAATTATTTACTTTAAAACTAGACAATTTAAAGAAATAATTCAAAGATTGTATAAGGGTATTAATAGAGAGATTATTAGCATTACTAAAAAGGATCAATGTATAAACAAATGAGATATTTCAAAAGCTTAAAGTTCTTACATTTATAGTGATATCAAAAAAGCACACCCTATGAAATGTTATGAGTAATAAGTCTAATTATAACCTCAATGCATATTGCAAAGATGAAAGGTGATATAGGGACACGTTACCTAATCCCTTTTGCCTTTTTGAATAAAGTAGTGACTCTTTATTGATGATTATACTACATGAATCTATAGAAATACATTGGAAGATCTAACCAATGAAAGTTGGTGGGAAACCAAAGGCTTGTATAATTGACAGATGAATTTTTAGCTAATAATATTAAATGCTTTATAGAAATCAATCTTTAATGCACTACTTCTAATTGATTTTTTACTGTGATAGGAGTTAAATAATTCTTCAACTATCAAGACATTATCTCCAATACTTCTATCTAAAATGAATGCACATTGAGAGTGATTAATGATGTCTCCTAAAACATCTTTCAGTTTGAAAGCAAAAACCCTTTAAATGACTTTGAAAACTGTGTTTCATCATACTATTGGTCTGAAATCCTAAAATAAAGAAGGATTAGGAGTTTTTAGGAATAAACAAATGAAAGTTTTATTTAATTCTTTAAGCAATGAGCCTAAAGAAAAGAATTATATAGCATCTTTAATGACTTGATCCTTAACCGTATCCTAGGAATCATAAAGAATGAGGAATTAAAGTTATCTAGTCTAAGGACTTTATTAAGAGGCATACTGAAAAATGTGTCTTTAATTTCCTTATCAGAGACTGCCAAAGTGAGGAAATCCAGTTGAATATAGGAAAAACTAAGAGTTATAAAAGCATTCAATTTATTCAAAGTTAAAGAGGTGATTTCCTTTGCTCTTAAGGTTGATTTAAAATGCTTATAGGTAAGAACTTTAAGCTTATTTCGAATCCTGAAAGTAATACCTTTTAAATCTAGAATACCCCTTATTGTTTTAGAGTTTGTCCTAAATTGTATGTATCTAAAGTAGAAAGTTGAATTGCAATTACCATCTTTTAACTAGGTTACTCTAGCTTTCTATTTGAGAATAGAGTTGTGAGCATCCATAGTGAATAAGTACTTGCAAAGGGGTTCTTTCTATTGTTACTTCACAACAAAGTTTGTTAAATAAGCATTGAGTTTCTTCTATATAGAGTGAAATATATTTCTTGTAGATATTACAAAATTGTTTTTGTCTTTCTAGAAATGCTTTTTATGACGAGATTTGAGTTCAAGTCTTGTAAACCCCAGTTTCCTCATAAACTTGTAGCTTTCATATCCTTTAATAAAGATAGAAATTCCCTTTAAGATGAATTCCTCAAATCCTTCTAATTTAAATAAAAATTTAGAAAATCTAAAGGGAGTTCTTAGTTTTCTATAAAAGAGAAGCATCTTTACCTTCAAAGGGGTGTGATCAGATATAAGGGAGGAGGGAATTAAAAAAACCTTTGCTATTAGGTAGAGTAGGCACCTAGGAAGAATTTATTTAACCCCTATCAAGCTTTTCCATAATAAGCACCTCTCCTTCCTATTTTTTAGACCGGTTAAAAATATTGCATTTGTATATAAGATCAGTTAAACCAATTTTGTGTAAACATGTTTTAAAGTTTTCATCAGTTTACTTTAACTTAGAGCCTTCAACCTTATAGGCAAAAAGAATATAGTTAAAGTTTCTCGTTAATAACTAAGGACCTGAGATAAAGACAAAAAAGTCTCCAAGTCTCTCCGTATTTTTAATCTTTGATAAGCAAAATTAGTTGCATATATGTAAGTGACATTAATGATTTCTTGTACATGAAAATAATCAAATCAAATGTTTAAAAGTTAATTAGCATGATGAGTGTCAATGAGTCTAGTGACTTTTGGATTGAGATCCATTAAGATTCTTCTATTATAATTCATTAAATGGTTCGAAAGAGTCTTCCAATCCATTTTTATAAGAATTCTCTTTAATTTTGGTCACCAATAGGCTAATCATACTATGTTTTTTCTCTAATAAATAATCATAAATGGATTTTTTTTCTTAGGGCAATTTAAGCTCTTTACATTGTAAGAGATAATCATAGAATTAAGGGGGCTTGAGAGACCTTCCCCTTTGCTTGTCTCATAGAATTTCTCTTAGTAACTGGAGTGAAGTTTTCTTCTTTCTCCATTAAAGAGTTGGCTTGTGATTAACTAGTACAAACTTGACTAGTTTTTGATTTGCTTATTAATTTGCTTTCCTTGAAGGGGTTTTTTAATGACATTTTCTAGTTTTTTCTTTAAAGAAAGGGATTTTATTGTACTTTCTTTAGGGATACATATCTCAAAACCTATAGTACTAATAAAAGGAGGGAAGGAGAATACTTGATCTATTTCTTTATTTTTTAGCCAAAGTTGAAGTCTCAAATTATTTTAGCTCTGAAGAAGAGTGAGGGATTGAAGAATCATGATGTTCCAAGATCTTACAAGTTAGATTCTTTCCAGAAGAAATAGTATTAGCAACCTACTCATTATTTGCATTTTTTTTAATTGAGGTAGATTAAGTGACATGCTCCTCAATATTAATCCTAGGTCTTCGAGCCTTAACTTCATTAATTTAACTAGACATCTATGGATAAAAGAGAGTAATTTTAGAATTCAAGAGCCTTTCATCTTTATTTATGTTTTTAATATGAAGTGTCTTAATAATTTTAGCATCCCTTTCTACTTTAACGTATATTTTTCGAATAATCGATTATTTTAAGGCTTACAATATGTTCATTTAGGCTTGTTGGTTTGCCATAAGAATTGGCTAGGTAGCTTAAGCCTATAGCAAGCCAATAAGCCTAGATGACACTGGAATGGAAAGCCAATATTCAAAAACATCCTTATTTGGATATACTTTTATAACATTCTTTACTAGTTCCATCCTTAATTCTTACCTAGTACTCTCCTTCTTTAACTTCTTATCCTTTCTTTTTCCATTCCCACTCTTTTGCTTCCCTCTTAGTTATTCTCACATCTTTATTTTCTTTTATGGAAATCATTTTCAGACTTTTCTAGCTACTTTTCTTTTTCTTTTATATCATCATATTAAATCCTAAACTTAGTTCTTCTAAGGACTTTCCTCCCTTAACATCTTCCACGCTTACTTCTTTTTATGTTTTGCCTTTATCTCCCAACTCTAACTCCTGTTTAGCTTAGCTCTAACTACTTTATCCATCCTTTAACCTTTAGCTTAAGATAATATAGCTTGTAGTTCCTTCCTTAAAATTTCTAATAAGAGAACTTGGATTCAAGTTTTGAGGGACTCCACTCCTTCTCCAAATCTACATTACTACCTTCCTAAAGTTACTAATGCAAAAGCTATAGAGGCAACACCAGTTCAAGTTTTGAAGGAGGGAGCATCAAAGTGTGATACAATTCTTCTTGGCTTCTTCATCAATAAGATACCTTCATTTTTAGTCATGAATAGTTTGGCTCAACATCAATGGAATTAACATGGCTTAAGAGAAGTGCTTGTTAATGAAGATAATCTCTTCCTATTCAGATTTGAGACTATTTCTTAAGCTTAAAAAATAATTAAAGAAAGCCCTTGGAACTTTAACTTCAAATTATTATTCATTTAAAAGTGGAGCCTCAGATATAATTACATAATCTCAAGTAAAAATTGTCCCTCTTTAGATTAATATCCATAATGTTCCTTTAGAATATTGGACCATTGAGGAGCATAGCTAGTTGGTAAGCTTTTTTAGTTAACCATTATTGTTGGGACCCATTTCTGGAACCCAACCTTTTGGAATTAAAAAGCGTGCGTACATAATTTTTCGAAAAATAGATCTTGAAATCATAAAGCATGGGAGAAAACAAAAGAAAGCAAAAAGCTTAAGGTCAAAACTTTTAACTCCGACATTTGAAAACGCATATGTTAGAAAAAAAGTTGGAAAACTATAAAGACAAGTTACATCTTCCGAGAAGACGACTTGGTCGAAACCAATCCAAATCGGTATAGTTTT
>JANTPM010000008.1:17514585-17541534 GCA_025434745.1 Erythroxylum divaricatum
CACCTCAATTCATTTGCTTCTTCCTATTCAAACACATCTCATATCTCATTTTTAAATAAAACTTATCTTTCTTTTCCATAGAAATCTTCCACTCATATATATATCAACAACTCATATACAATTTTCAACAACTTATTGGGCTCCGGAAACGGGTCCCAAAAATTATGCCTTGATGAATCTACTGTAGGTGTGAAAAGAGTGATCTATGTTAGGGTCTATTTTCTTACCAATATTTAGCAAGAACTCCTTAAGGAAATACCTCTCTTAAGTTTAGATGAAAATGATGGCTTGTTTAAGGATGTGGTATTAATTATCTATTCTTGGTGACTAGAAGTAAAGTAAAAAAAGGGAAACTAGAAGGCATGAGGAACAAAATTCTTAATAAGGGAATGTAATAAGTTGTTGAAAAAGGATTCAAAAGAGATTGAAAGTTATAAAGAGAGAGTTAATAAGGGAGCATTAAAGTGAATAGTAATTAAGAAGTTATTGTGTTGACTGATATAAGCGTAAGGGAATCACTTCATTTAATTTTACAGGCTATAAGACTCCCCAGTTAGGATAGAGGTTCTATCAATACTAATCAAGATATAGTTTCTACTAGTAAACCTAGAGTAGATGTTACCCCTAATAGCTCTGGATAAAGGTAATTAAGAAATTTAAAGTACAGACAG
This sequence comes from Erythroxylum divaricatum, assembly GCA_025434745.1. Taxonomy (NCBI): domain Eukaryota; kingdom Viridiplantae; phylum Streptophyta; class Magnoliopsida; order Malpighiales; family Erythroxylaceae; genus Erythroxylum; species Erythroxylum divaricatum. Next base: position 17,515,257 of record JANTPM010000008.1, read on the forward strand.
ACACAAAATTAGACTCTTAGATAAGGATAAATTGACTGAAGAAAATCAATCAAACTCAAAACCATTATTGGATCTTCCTCAACCATGTAAAATGCTTTTCAAGTTTTTTAATTTCATGAGTGTTACTAGAGGGAAATCTAACAAGAAGAAGAAGGCTCTATCATCTCCTTCCTAATTTCTCTTATATCATGGAATTTTATAAGGTTTAACAACCCAGTTTAGTACCAATCTTTATTAGAATACTGTTGAGCAAGTTTTACAATTTATAAAACCCTCAATAATCTGTAAGCGCACGAGTCGTACTTTGTAGTATTGAAAGGTCGATCCCACAAGAAGGGTTCTAGCCTAATCCTAAGTCATCTAAGGCTTAGAGAAAAGAATAAAAACAAATAAAAACTGCACAAGTGAACACAAAATGTAAATACTAGAAATTGATTCAAGAATTGTAAAGCACGAATTTCAACAAACAAAATTAAACTGAGTAGTCACACAGGTCACAATAGAAATCCGTCAAGAGGGTTAATAAAGTTATGAGAGAGGGATTTTACCTATCATTAATGTTAATCTAGCCATTTACGTGTTTATGGGGTTATCGATTCTAGATGGTCATAGGATTAATTACTCTCTCTTGAGTTATAACCATTAAACCTTAAATTGTAAACCCTAATCCTATTATGGAACTCGCAATCACTTAATTCATAAATTACCCATAATTTAATTAGTTCTAAAGCTCTCTAATAAACAACCGGGTCCTGCATAGGATCTCTCTCTATGAAATTACCAACTAAATTAATTAAGTGGTCAATTAGATCGCCTAAGTCTCATTAATTCGATTTAATCATTTTTATCTGGCTCACCCTCTCGGTTTGTTACTGAAACATGCAAATGCATTAATCAATCACAACAATTAAACTAATAAGCACAAAAATAACTAAATCAACATTAACTCAAAGTAAACTCCCAAAGGAGAGTTTAGAACATTATCAATAACCCGAAATCCATTTTCATACAATCCATCTCAACTTTATATATTTAAATGAAAAAGGAAATGAAGAGAAAATGGAACTTAGGTTGGACAAATTGAGAAGGCAGTGACGTTGGGATACCACCTGATCAGGGAAGGCAACAGCGTTGGGATCCACTTCTTCTTCCTCCTCCTCCTTCTTCTCTCTCTCTCTTCTTTTTCTCTCTCTTTGGGGTTTCCAAGAGTGGCTAAATGTAAAGCTACCTTCTCTTCTCTTGTTGTTCTTTAAATAGTCGTTTATGTTTTAGGTAACCCTAGGATTTTTTCAAGGTTCGAAAGGTCAAAAAATCCCCTCCTATCTTAAATTTGTAAGCATCTGCACGTCTACCCAACACCAAGCCTTTTGTCACGATCATGAGCTATTGTTTCAGCCTGAACGTCTTTCGAAACTCCTCCATTCTTCGATATTGACCCTTAAACACTAGCAAACACATCAAGGTACCTTAAAAATATAAAATTTAAGCTTAAAGGCTTGTACTAACCCGTAAAACACTTAAAAACACAAATAATTAATAAACTAACACAATTTTAACCTAAACACATACTAAATGATCCAATTAACGACTAAACATATATCAAACTATGTCCTAAAATATAATGCAATTTACACTTATCAATTATTTTCACATTGTTAAACCATAATTATTTAATTTTATGGAAACTAAGTTATTGGAGAATAAATGTTAAAATCTCGACTTTTTGAGGAACACTGGCCAACCATTACTAATAACCAATAACACTATAATAACATATCAATTATATATGATCTAGATAGATTATAGATACTTTATACCAACATTTTGAATTAGCTAATACATTTATCATTTAAGATGAAGTCCGAGAAGTGCAATTTCTAGGTCATGTACATATATGCTTTTTACTACACTTTTCAGAGACTCACCTTATAGAACAAATTAAAAGATATTGGCTATATAATAAATTCCCCTTAAATCATCCTTGGTGATTTCAACAATATGATTCACTCCTTAGAAGCTTAAGGAAACACCAAACTCATGAACTATATAAAGGATTCAAAAGATTATGTTAGTCATATTTAGGTGATTGACCTTAAAATGGAAAAATGCTTCTTCACTTGGAGCAATAAGTAGAAAGGAAGTCATTCATGAGAAAAAAATTGGATAAGGCATTAGTTAATTCTAATTGGGTTTTAGATTTCCTTTAGAGCAAAGTTTCTTTCTAAAATCCTCTCTTCTCTAACTATTCCCCCACATTGGTTCAGAATATATACACTTTCAAAGGAGACATTTTTTAGGTTCAAGGATTATTTGGTAAACGTAAAGGAGCTTAAGAATGCAATTTATAAAAGTCTTAGCTTTGAAACTTAAAGACGCAAGATGTACATATATATGATAAAACTTCAATAAGAAAAGGAAGTGTTTAAAGAACTCAATAAGAAGTAACACATTGTAGGTTGTATCTGAGGCTACAAAGAAGTTATTCAGGCTATAAAATCTTTTGATATGGAATTGCAAGCTAAAGAAAAAGGTGGCTTTGCTTAATTACAATTGAGCAATTTAAATGCATCACTCCATTTTGAAATGAAGATCCAGAATTCAATGGCTCAAAAAGGGTGTCAAGAATTCAAATTTCTTATATAATTAGAGCTTTATAAAAGAAATGTTAACATAATTGCCTGATTAATAATGGATAATGGCTCTATAATTGATTCTTAACATAATTGCCTCATTAATAATGGATACTGGTTCTATAATTGATTCTCAATCTGATTTAGGCTATATGACCTTTTCTTATTTCTAAAATGTTATAGTTATAGATTTTCCTTAGTGCAATTTCTTTAGACTTTAATTAAAGAGTATATTACTACTCATAAGATTTATGTTGACTAGACCTTTCAATGCAAATGATGTTAAGGTAGCCTTAATTTCCCTAAACACCAGTAAAGCTCTTGGAACTAATAGCCTTAATTCATTTTTCTTTCAGAGAACATGCTCTATAACCAAGAATAAGGTTATAAAAGCTATCTTAGGGTTCTTCAAGCATGATAAAATGTTGAGGAAGCTCAATAAGACATTTTTTTCATGATCCCTAACTCATAATCTCTTAAGACCTTAAAGGAATTTAGACTAATCTCTTAAGACCTCAAGGAATTTAGACTAATCTCTTGTAGAAATATATTTTATAAGATCATTTCTATGTTAATTATAAATACACAAAAAGTATTATGGATCACTACATTGATCCATCTTATGGGGTTATATCAAAGGGAGATGTATTAAGGATATCATATTATTAGTTCAAGAGATTTTAAAGAATTATAGTTGGATACATTCTTGTAAGGACTGTGTTATTGAAATATACTTCCATAATGTATTAATTCCATGTATTGTAATTTTATTTTAAACAATATAAGGGCATTTGGTATCCTGACTATTATTGGAAATTGGATTGAATAATGCATTTTTAATTTCTCATTTGGCATTTTATTTAATGGAGAGCCTATTAACCTTATTAAAAATACTAGAGGACTGAGGCAAAGAAACTCCCTTTCTCTGTATCTCTTCACCTTATGAATTAAAGTCTTAATTAGACTCAACAAATTTGTCATTAAATAGGAGCGCAACTTTAAATTTCACTCAAAATGCAAGAAATTGGGATCTGTATTTTATTATTTATAGATGATCTTATTTTTATTCTTAAAATGTGATCAATGATCTATTAATATTTGAATGTCAATCTTAAATTCATTCAAAGAACTTTCAGGACTCTCTATTCATAAGGATAAAAGTTAAATACTCATCTCCTTTTGTAGATAATATATATCTAATTGTCTCTCTATATTAACAAGTTTTAAATCTAAAAAGCTTCCTCTCACTTAATTGGGCAACCCCATATCTCCCAAGAGACCAAATATCTAGTGAGTTCTAACCATTAGTAGAAATAATAAAAAGAATAATACCAAGTAAGTGCATTATGAGTCTATCTATTATAGGAAGAGTGTAACTAATCAATTTAGTGGTAAATAGTATCCATGTTTATTAGTCTTCCCATGTTATGCTTCCCACAAACATTATAAAGACAATAGAATAATTAATAAAAAATTCCTCTATTTTGGTGATAACAAGAAATGCTCTAGCAAAGAATGAGATGGAGTGATCTTCGCTTCCTGAAGGGAGAGGGAAGGCCTAGAATTATCTACATTAAAGTTACAAATAAGGATCTTATGATCAACATGATTTGAAGAATCCATACTAAAAAATAAGATCTATGGCTTAATTTGCTTGAGCAATGCAAATTTTTATTTCATTCAACCTAAGTACAAGTTATGGATTATGATTTGAATTTTTAAGTTGAGGGAAAAAGTTGAATTATAGTCTAAGAGCAAGATAAAAATGGTAACTCAACAATGTTTTGGCATGAAAATTAAATAATATTAGGGCCCTTAAGTAGATTAGTATAGCTCAATCCCATTAGAAATGTGAAACTAGACATTAGCATAGTAAGTTATGTTCTAAACAACAACATTAAAGCTCCTGATATAGTTGCCAAGTAAACCTATTACTAATAATATCCTCAATTTTAATCTCACTCATAATTTGGAAGATACCTTACAATGGAGTAGACATCCATCTAGTAGCTTCACTAATCCATCATATAAGGAATTGGTAAAAAATAATTCCTTTAAGATGACTTAGCCTGACCTGGTGTTCATAAAGTAGGCCAAATCTCAAGATTCTTTTATTCTATTGTTGGCAATAAAAGAAAGATTGAGCATAAAAGATAGGTTAAGAAGTTTACTATGTCTCCCTATTATTTATGATCTTTCCAATGGGGGGACATGATTCAACTTCTTATCTTTTCTTTAAATGGAGACTTTCATCCTACATTTGCGACCAAATTCAACTACTTTGTAATTTATCATCTCTGTCATTTAACTCATAGGATATGATTAACAAGCTCTCTCATAATCGTAATGTGAGGAAAGTTGACTTATTAGTGCTTAAGATTGCCTTTGGTAATTGATGTTCATCTCCTAACCTATAGATGTTTCTATGCAAGTGCAACTATCACTTTTATAGTATAAGTTAAGGAGTACTAGGAGTTGATCCCACATAGACTACGAGTGTTATTATTAATATTTTGTCTATTGTCTAATCAATAAATTATATAGATGGTGATTTATCTAAATCAAAATTAAAGTAATAAACTAAAATAATCCAATATAATTGACTAACTAAAAAAATTAAATCAAGAAATGATCAATAAAAATAACAGTACTTGGATAGTGAATTGCCTTAGGAATTCTTATGTAAATAAGACTTTACAAATCAATTTAACGTAAAGTTCATTGAACCTTAAAAATTCATCAATTATGTTAATATCTTTCTTAAGATTTTTAACAACTAATATTTGGATAATTAATCAAAATCTTAAAACCCCTAGAATTACATTAACTGATTTATGAATTCCTCTATCAATTTTAACCTTAATTTGGAAGATTTATATTAACCTATAAGTAGGATTACATACAATTATTTTCAATTAAACTAGATTAATTCATACAAAGAATTTTTCAATACCAAATGTATGAAATAAAATATGAATCAATATATTGACATAAATCAATTTAAGAACCATAAAGAATCTATAATTTAATCTTAATAAAATTAAAGATTATAATATATTAAATTGAAATAACTATAATATATCATATTTAGGTACCATAAGGATTTAATTCCTAATTATAGATTACATGATCAAATGCATTTTATTCTTTACAAAATCCACTTGAGATCGATTGAAACCCACACCAAATATCTTTCATTTCTTATTCTTCATTTTCTTTATCCTTCTAGGTCATCTAATTGTGTTTCCCAAACCTCTCCCTAATTTGTCTCTATGTCTTACCTTCAACAATTTGAAATTCAGAATGAACACGTCTATAAACACAACCCAAAATATGAACATAAGTTCATTAACAACCAACATGGATGTGTACTTCTTAAGCACGGTCATTTAACATATAAAATCCATCAATACACCTCAAACTCTTGAAACATAACAACGTAAGACAAAATTTAGAGATAATAAAGAAAACATAAGCATGTCGTAGGTTGTGTTCTTACCATCCAACTCCATAACTTGGTAAAAAACAACTATAAATCTCTCCAAACTTGTTTGTCCCTTTTGCTCCAAATAAGTGAATTATAACCTGAAAACAAAATATGAATGAAATAAGTACCACAAAAATTTTAAAAACCAAAATAAACAAATGAAATGCACTAAATATAAATTTGAAAATGTAAATGAATAAACACTTATCAAACTTTCTCACAATTAGGAATTTGTTTGTCCCCAAACAATATCTTAACCTATTTTTCCACATTTTAGATCATCACACCTTAAGAATCAAACTAGAATACAATTATAATCAAACAATCATAAAATTAACTCCCACAAATAAACACTGTAAATGATATTTTGTTGATCTTTATTAACTCAATTGCATTTGAACATTCTCAAACAAAAGAGTCACTTAAGTCACTCAAAGTGTGTCGGGTGAAAGTTATTAGAACCCTCAAATTAAAGGCTGGAAAGAATATTAACCATATTATTTCTAATAAATCACATCTTCACCATTATAAAATAAACTAAAAGTAAAAAATCAAACGGTCTTTAAATTAATGTCTAATGGAGCTTAGGTAAAGGTCAGATAAGGGTAAATTTTAGGTTAATAACAATGAAGACATTTGCACAAATAAGATTACATAAAGATCTCATTCAGTTTAGCGCATATCCTCCCTATAAAATGCAAGTAAAGTGTAAAAAAAAGCCTTGAATAGCACAAGTATCTTCTATGTCTCCTTTTCACAATTACAAAAATTTTAAAACAAAAATATTTTGTGTCTTCTTTTATTCTTTTCTTTTTTTGAATTCAGCTCATTTCAATATATTTCTGACTTGAAAACTTATGAGCTTATAAGAAGAATATATGAAAATTGATAATTAACACACGAGAACATATATTATCAAATACATAAGCTTACATCTTACCTCATATTTGATACTTCTTAATCTAGTTAGATTCTTATGCAATCAAGTAAAAAAAATCTTTTAGGGTGCAAAAGTAAATGTCCAGCTAACAATAAAAATGGTAAAAAAAAATCATTTAAGTAAAAGTAAATGTCAAGCTAATAATAAAAATGGTTTATCAACTTGTAATGTGGTTAAAATAATTCAAAGAAAGGGAAAAAGCTTAATTTTTTTTACGTAAAATGTATAAAAACAAGGTAGGGTAAAATAAAAAGAAAAGGCCCAAACAAAGGGTTTATTATAAGTGCCTTTTTATGTTAATGTCTTTAGTCTAGAGATGCGGACTCAACCTGTATAGTAAAATCAAGTTGTAGAATCATATAACTATACATGATAAGCACACAATAAACAAAAGTAAAGCATAATATAATAATGATAATTGTTCATAGGCTTAAAAGCTCACAATTTAAGCGCATGTTTAAATAAATCCCAAGTACTTCCATCTAAATCAACTATAAAACAATCATTCATAATGTAAGAAATAAGAATCTATCTAATCATACCTTCTTCCTCTCATATTTTGGTCTAAATCAATAATTCATAATGACTCAAGATGTTTGAAGAAAAGAAATGACATATCAAAAATTTTCATAAAGAACCAATAATTTAGGACTAATATATGCTTGATATACAATCAAATTCATAGTAGAATAATAATATCCCTTCCTCATACTTAAAGGTGTATATTATCCCTAATGTACATAATATAGCACAGTAAAATAAAGAAAGACAATCAATATGAGAAAAGGTAAAGTAAACTAGTACTTCCCTAATTTATACACAAAATATTCATATTGATGGTGTGAATTTCATCGTATGCAGTAACCCTTTCATAAAGAAAATAAAAGGGAATAGAGCATCAAAATGGAAATAAAAAGCAAAAATAAATATGAACTATATTTATGAAAAGTTGTAGTCTAGTATAACAACAAAAGAGAAGAAAAAGAAAAGGCAAAATAACATCAGTTTAGTAGGGCTAGTCCATTACTAACTGTCAACATAAAATAAAATGTAAAATAAAAACATAAATATCATAGTAAAAAATGGATTCTCACTCCTTTCTAGAAACGTAGACAATCTAAGTCATTATAGTAGCTAAGGAATCCAAAATTTGATCATCAGTCTCCTTATACTTAGTCCTACTGGGTAGATTAGTCTAGTAGGCTAAAGAAATATCGAGCTCCTAATTAGTTGCGGCCACTATCTCAATTAGGGCTAGTTCCTTTGCTATAGGATTATTTGGTTAGTGATGGAGTAGTACTAGCACTCACGGCTGAAGATATAATATAACTCTTAAATGATCAGTGATATAAATAAGAACATCCTCTACCCATCTACTATGTACATCCAATCGTGCTACTTTATAATCATTTTCTAAACCTTTAAAATATGAGTCATATATCTTTCCAATCAAACGATCAGGAGTTGATCATAATGCGGAGAGGTGAATGATTGGATAAGTGTAGTATCATTAGTAAAAGGGTTACCATAATGCATAATTCTAGCTAGAGATGGTGGTGGAGGAATGTTATGGTTGTGCCACTTCTTTAATATATCAAGACAAATCCCTTTAGCTCTATTAGTAGCATCAGGCTCTAAAAATAAAATAAAATGGCGTACCTACTGGTCTTATCTACTCTATATTAGCTTGTGACTCTTAAAATATCGATGTTGATGGGTACCATATATCTATCCAATAATCTTCATCTTAGGTAGTATATCGAATAACCCAATACCTCTAACTAATTTGTTAATATAAGAGATATATAGATGGCTCCAATCATAGCTTCATATGACTGATTCTTGAAAAACCAAACTAGTATATGGCCAAGGTGGATGGGTACTCTCTCACTCATACTATATAGATAAAAGATATCCATCTTGGTCACCATTCTAGTACTATCATCTCTCTCACTTAATGCATGACTCAGTAGAGAATACACATAACTTAGTATTAGGGATTGTAGCATAAAGGCCCTTGATCGTATGGACTTATAATGCCACTGTTTGTTGATAATGGACCAATATGCCTATGCATTAGTACCCCACTCTCATAGTAGAATAGGTGGACCAATATGCCTATGCATTAGTACCCCACTCTCATAGTAGAATAGGCATCAGAAGTAGAAAACTCAATAGAGTGTAGTCCTATGTATATAGAAAATTTTGTAAAACTCATACTCTGCCTCTTCGAAACACCTAAAATTGGATAATGTTATCTAAAATCCAGCTAAAATGTGTCTTCTACAATATAAAGGTAGTGAGGAACTCATGAGTGAGCTATCTGTAAGAGGGCTTCTCGATCATAAAGAGTCGATCCTAACTACCAACATTTAGTAAATCTCAAACATCTTATGCTACTACAGCCTGATCAAGCACCTCCTAATTTATGCATATACTTTTACTAACAGTTTACTCACCAATATCTCAAATCTAGAGGTATGTGATGGTACAGTAAATTTCAATATAGTTTGAACTGGGGTTGGAGATTGTGGTGGCTTGGGTTGACTCAGTGGATTTATAAATGTGCCTTCATTTCTTTGCCTTTCTTTAAGCACCTCCTTAACTTGACACTGATGTATGATGTCTATTCTCTTTGTCATTGTGCCTTGAAATATAAACAAGAAACACAATGCCCAAATAAGACGGAGCATTCAACTTTAATCAACTTTCACAATACAACAATCACAGGTGAAAAAGAAGAAAAATAACTAGGTCATAGCCAAGCCACTTTAATATGAGCATTTTTTAAAAATGGGATTTAACTATGTAAACAACTCTAAATCACGAGTGAATGAAAAAAAAACTTACCTTAATCTATAAGATAGAATGAATGAAGTATAAGAAATCCACTGTAATATGTTACTTAAGAGTCAAAAACAAATTTAAAACATAAAAATCACCCTAATTAGTTCAAAAGACCTAAGAAATGTGATTTAATGACCTAAATTATCCAAATTAGCTTAACATATCCTAACAAGCAATTTAATCATCCAACTTAACCAAAACTAATTCAACAGACCCTAAAACATAATTTAATCATTCAATTTCATCATAATTTATAGTTATATGTCTTTACTTGATTGGCCGCTATTATGTGCTAAGTACTGAGTAATTTAAGATATGTAGAGAGAATGGAATACTTTTATACTACTTACATTATTTAGTAAAGCTATTAAGAGATACTACCAAACATTAATACCCGTAAAAGGAAACGATATTTATATTATTTACTTATATAGTATAATTCATGATTACATCGTCTTGGCTCTCTTTATATATATAAATGTGAACTCGTAAGGGCTAGTGAAATACGTTTATGATCTAATTTTAATTTAATTTATAGCTTCCTTGACAGCAAATATTATTTCATCTTATTTAGTACTTGAATGATATCATCTTTGCCCAATTTAAACCTATCGTCTGTTTTTAGAAGATTTACCACTTAAAAGAATACATGTAATAAACGCATTTGACAGAAATTAGTGAGAAGTTTCTCAGAACTTCTGTAATATATCTATAAATACAAAAGATGTCACTTCTTATGTCTTGTTCAATTCTTGGTAAAGTGGAATCTACTTTTAGCTTCTTGGAAGTTCTAGCACCCACGAACAGTCTCGTCTCGAGTAGTTTACTAAGACGCCAATAAAAACCCCCTATTCATTCCAAGAAAAACTTGCATCCTGTCTGTTCTTAATCCAAGATATTATGACATATGTAAAGCCCTGGAAAAGACGCATTGGGATCATGAAATTTAGTTTTCTATCTTCTATTACATATCAATTTCTTTAATTTGGTGCCTATTATCTGCTGGGATGTGTCCATAGTCCCATGACATACGACCAAAATGAAAAAAAAAAAAAGGATTACACCACAAGAGTATGGTATTACTGTTCAACAACAATGGCAAAAAACAGATAAGTTCTGACCTGTCTTTGGCACTAAATAACAAAAATAAGAAAAGGTGAAGGGTCACAAATGGGTTCATGAACCTGCAGTCTTCAGGAGTGTCCAGCCTATTCCTGAAAGGTAGGTCGCAATATTTACTTTGCAGTAATGTTTGACCAATAAAAAGTATGAGATGACAAGAAAACCTATTTAAAATAGGAGCATATAGAAACATACATTTATAAACAACAAGAAAGGATAAAGGAGAGGATGGGATTTGAGTTTGATAACAACGACCAAGAAAACAAAGGCAAACCACTCCTTTTGGGGTTGAGGCAAGTAGATATTTGCATGTGGGGATTGGGGCCTGTTGTCACGAAAGTTATAGCCATCACATGATTACCCAAATGAAAGCTATATCTATAATTCTATATTAAATCCTCTAAATGTAAAAAGGAAATCCATGTCCATGTAGTGGACAAGCCACAACTTGGTGAAGCACTACAGCTACCTATTAAGTGGTTGCAGAAGAGAAGAATATATTGGCAAGAATTATATACATCAGTTGATGCGCTGCATAATTGGAAAATGTCAGAAACATAACATGCCCACTAGCTTAATTATTAAGAGTGGCAGTGTGTTAGTGTTAATTAAAAGTGAGTGTTTGTTTCACGCCTTAATAATTCAAGTTTGAAAGGGAAATATACATTCATGAGTTCACATTGATACGTGTTACGTGATCCACTAAGTAACCAATTGTTGTAGTCCAACTGCACTGAAGCGACAGTGCTAAGTGAAAGAGATCTGGTTAGGAAACTTTCATGTAGATGCAGAAATACAGAAGTCAAGTGGATTTCATTTTGTTTTATCCAGAAAAGCATCCATGCCATCATTAAGTACATAAAAAAGAAATATTAATTGCAGATTTAATTGATTTGAAGAGGACATGAGTGATAGCTGGTGTCGTTTACAGACATATATCCTTATAGCCACAGGTGAAGAAGAGAAATGTAGAGCATATAACCTTCTTTTCCCGGCAAGGGAGATTGAAGACGGCAGCACGAAAACCAGCCAATGAGTTTATCCCATGGCCCAAACTAAGTGGTTTCTTGTGTCGGCTTTGATACCGTGAACTGTGTTGTTTTGCTTTAAAGCCCTAGCCCGAATTGAAAGAGTCGATCAACACTTTTAAAACCCTAACCACAACTTTATATTGCGACTTATTAAGGAAGCTCTTTTGAGATTTTTTTTTTAAATATCAAAAAGTAAATAATTCCCTCAGTTCATAATTTAAATACAAAAATATCGAAAATACTTGAAATTGGAAGATGCAGACTCCTGAAGCCATTAATCTCAAATTACGTTTTGTACCGAAACCGATTACTCATAATTTACCTCTTACCAAAATCAAACGAATCTTCCATTTGAAACAAAAAGATTTCACAAAATTTTGTATATATCAATTACAATTTCATATCTAATGTGTTTAAAAATTAAATATAAATTTGAATTTCCATATTCAGTTTTATAAAACTATATAACACAATTCAATTTCTTTTAAATGAATAGACAAATCTTTTCTTCTAATTAAATAAGTGCTTATTTTAATCTGATAACCTAGTTTATTCAAATGTTATTGAGTCAACTTAGAAAGTATGGTTTCTCTTCACAGTTCGAAAAATAATGTCATTTTTATTTTAATTATTTAATTAAATATTCTATAATTATTTTGACTTTGAATTATTTATTTATCATATTAATTTCTAACATAAAAAAAGTGCAGTTATTTTCCATATCTTGGTTTTCCCATTTTTTAGATATACAACTACTAGGATCTTTATTTTGTTTTCTATTATTTGATAATTTTAATTTGATGGTTTTGCACTAATTTTTTATTAACAATTGAATATGATAATTTAGTCAATGAAATATCAAGATTGTTTATTTTCAAAACTTAACTCATTGCAAATAGAACTAGTTTAAAATTTAATTAATTTTATGAGTTTAGAAATTAATAATTACATTAATGTATGATAATTAAGTTCCATACAAGACAAATGACAAGGCTCAAGAAACAAAGGAGTTTATCAAATACCATCTCCAATTATGAGATATTTAGCTTATACTAAGCTTGGATGGTCTATTATCGCTGCTTTACTAAACTAGTTTATCGATAGATGTCCTTTGTCCAAGTTGCATGCTGAATTCTTGCAATAGGCTAATTTCATCTTTTCATGGTTCAATATTTTTCTGAGCTACTTGACTACATGCTTCATCAAATATAGCAAGAGATGCTCATTCAAATATTGCGAAGTTTTCCATGACTTGCTTGTTATTGTGTTGTAATCCTTACTAGAATTGTTCTCTGGTTGACTAATTGACTCCTCATATAAGTGTTCATTTTTTCTTTTTGTTTTGAACCAACATCTAGAATATAATAGTAATTGTGTTAGATTGGTAGTTATGGATAATTTGAATTTAGATTTCTTTGAAGTTCTTCTTGTGCCATATTGTATTTTACATCATTTAGTTCATTTCCAAAGAGATTGACACTTTCCTTTTGTTAAAGATGAGAATGTTGCATCCTCGATTCCCTCCTATAGATTAATCTCAGTTAAAAATTTTCATAGTTGAGAAGTAGATGTATGATTGGGGATTCTCCATGTTCTTGCCATACTTGGTTGACAGCTTCTTATCCTTTGATTGAGTATGAGATGCTCTTTAACCCATTGCATGGTCTCCTTAAGAATTACCTTTTTAGTGTTATGACTATCCCTAAAGCTTCTAATGTTGCACTCTTCCTATATCTTGTAAATGGTTGTTTCCGTATTGATGATAATCACAACCCTATCACCCTTATTAATTGATTTTTCCATCCTTAACCATTCTAGCATATCCTTATATCTGAAGCAATTCCTATTCATATGGCATAATTCCTGCACTTTATCCCATATCCACCTTGAGTAACTATAATAAGAGAAGATATTTGTTATTGATTCATTGGCTTCCTTACATAATATGCAAACATCTAGAATTTCAAGGAACCCTAACTGTTCTTGCTTAGTAGTACTTGTTTAATAGGTAGCCTCCTTAGATAGGACATCTCAGGCATTAAGTTTTTGTTCTACGTAACCTTTTACTACCTCACCTTTTCCCCTCGATCTCTTAGCACTCTCCCAAAAGACTCTTTTATAAATTTTATATATAAGTGTTGAAGCCAAATGTATCTATCTTCCTTCTCTGGATCAGGTTTGTAGTCTAGTAGTATTAATGTTGCTTCCTAAGGGAAGTTATACTATTGGTTCCCATTTATTCATTCTTTTGCTTTAGCATTGATAGTAAATTTGTTTTGTCAAGCCTTTTATAAGTTAGTCAAGTACAAAGGTCCTGCTCTACTCCAATTATTATAAAGAATCTCTTTCTCCATTTCCAATTTCACACTTTATGGAACTTGACAAATTGTCTCTTAGCTTTATAAGTTGGGTCATAAACCAACAAATCTTTGGCCTTGGTTAAATATCTCATAAGCTATTGTCTTTTATAGATACTTATTTATCCATTTAATCCATATGTTGCTCTTATTCTCTAATATTCCCCACAATCTTTTAACCTTGAGCACCTTATTAGTCAAGTTGATAGAGGTTATCCCGAACCTTCCCTCTACAACTGGTTTATTAACCTCCTTTTAACTTTCTTTACCCATATATCTACTTGCTTTTTTCCTCTATATAAGAAACTTCTCTTCAATCTTTCAGATGAATTAACTTTTTCTTTTGAAAGGATATAGGCTAATTAATACACATGTAAATAGTTCATGATTGACTTTATAACTTTACCTACATAGGAAATATCCTTATTACATGAACATCCTAGTCTTTTTTGTACTTTTTCAATAGAAGTGTGTAGTCCCTTACTGTAACATTTTTGTGTATAAGGGGAGTCCCAAGTAAGTGAATGGAGCTTTACTAATTTGTAATCTTGAGATCCTAGACAACCATACAACTTCACTAAAGGCACTTAATGAAATGATTAGTTAGCTCTTTTTGAATTATTTTAAGGATTAGATAACTCTTTAAACATTTAAAAGGAAGTTATTAGTAAAAAGATTGACCTATCACTAGCCTTAGAGAACATTAGAAAATCATCTTTAAGGATAAAGCTGAACAATTTAAGTTTCTTACGCTTATTGTGGTAGTTAAAATGAGGGTTTAGGTATAAGTTATGTTTTACCAATCTTACCAGGACTTCCATATATATGATGAATAGATAAGGAGACATAAGATTCCCTTATCTCAAGCCTTATCCCCTTTAAACAACTTAATGGGTTCCCTATTCACTAAGACATTGATGGACGGAGTGTTTATGCATTCTTTAACCTATTCCTTAAATCTTAGGGGAATCTAAACACTTCCAATACTTGTAAAAGGAAATCCCAATTAATTGTATCATATGCTTTTTGAAAATCTATCTTTAGGGCATAACTATATTGCTAGTAGAAGATTATCCTGAATCTATCTTCCTTCCAAGAATGTACCTTGTATTTCATTTTTCATAGTGCTCGTCAACTTTTTCACTCTTAAGGACAATAATTTTGAGATAATTTTAAAGAGAAAGTTACAATACAATATTAGTTAGTAGTGAATAAACGAGATGGATTTTTGGACCTTTGATAACATACTTATAAATGTTTTATTAACTTCCTTAAGGATCTTATCATTCTCAAAGAACTATGGAGTTGCTTCTATAACAAAATTTATAATCAAAGGCCAAGCTTTTTAATAAAAGCGACCATTGAGACCATCTGACCTAGAGATTTTGTAGGGTTAAGTTCAAATAACATTCTTTCAATATCTTGCATTATGAAGGGTCTATTTAAGTGCTCCTCCATTTTTATTAGATTGGTAGTTGATAAAAGACTTGAGCAAACTTACTTTTGATTTTCTATTAGCTAATGTTCCAAGAGAACTTTCAAAGTATCTGAAAACTTCATTTTTTGCTCCTTTTGCATTGATAAAATTTCTCCATTGCTTCTAGAAAGTGAGCATATTCTATTCACGATACTCCTTAATTTAAATTAATAGTGAAAATATTTTGTTTTCAATCGCCTTCCTTAATCCAGTTTATAGCTCTTTCCATAAAGATTGAATTATGGATTGGGGTCACTATAGTGTATTCCTACATTGTTATTCTTTTCTTTTCATCCAATTTAAGGATTTCAAATTGCAAATGTAAATCCTCTCGAGCCTAGATCATTTTCTACCTAGCTTCTTCGCCATTCCTTTTAGTATGTAAATTCATTTTGTTATTATGATCTTTTTTCTCTTTCTTGAAAGCCTTTAGCTTTCTATCACAGATAAGCACCTTATATCCCTATAATTTTAATGTCATTCCTCTAAGGATTGCTTCATCAAATCTTATCTCATCTATTATGAAATTATTAAACCTAAATGGAAAAGTTCTTTTTATCTTAATTACCATGTCTTGTCCAATGATAGGGGAAACCATTCCATATTGACCTGTGCCCTATCTAGTTTTTTCCTCATGTGCCACTTTAAGGCTTATTTGTTGCTCCAAAATGAAGAAGCACCCCTCTAGTTTCATGTCTATTACCTTTATATTTGCATAAACTCTCTGAAATCATTATTGAAATTCTTCAATCTGACAAGTCCCCTAGTGTCATATTTATGCAATCTACTATTAAAGTAAAGACCTTGTATTATAAATTAATTTGCTCCATCCTTTCTCATAATAGTCTCCTTTAGAATTAGAAATTAAAACCATATAGAAATGTTGTGTTTACACTATAGTTTTTCTAGGTCATTTTTATGAAGACATGCATCATTTGGTCACAAGAATCCAACAAAATCACATCATTGCCTTCTTAGAATCATAAGCCACTATTACTCTGTCATAATGATGATGTTGATAGTTAGACAGGAATTCCCATGTTGCCCTAAAATCATCAATTTAGGAATATTCTCCTCTTTGGCTTTTGTTTCCAACAATCCAAGTCAATAATAAAATTTATCAATACTACTAATTTATTAACGCATTTGATACCCATTATATTCTAAGACACTCTTGACATTATTGTTAATTTTTAGTTTTGGAGCACTTGCCTTTATCCTTTCTACCTGCCTTCCTTTTATTGCCACTATAGAAGCCTTCTAGGTCCTGCTTCGTTGGTTTTTGAATATTAGCTCGGACTTTTATGCTTAGTTCTTTGCCCTTCTGAAACTCCTTTATCTTCCTAATAGCATACGGGGTGATTGATTCTTTGACCTCACTTCTATGGTTGTAGATTGTTAGGAAGCCAATATATTATCAACATTTCCCTCTTCTTAATTGTTTCTAATTATAATCCCATCTGATTGATCTTAGCTTGCTTCTGTACCTTTCCTATCTTTGCTAACCTTAGGTAAGCTTAAAGATTATGTTGCATCTATATTTTGACCAAGTTGTTTATTTTTGTTCTATGTATCACCAATGTTATATTCCTTTTATTGATCATCCAACCCTATAAGCTATAAATAATTACATCTCTTAAATTTCTTTCTAGTTGCAACCCACTACTCACCTTACTTCTTTAAAGAGGGCTTAGAATAGTAGGACATTAGCACTAAATCCTCAATCAACTATTCATCTTCTATAATCCTCATTAAAAGTATGGATTCAGGTAGTATTTTATCTAGTGTCACACTATCATAGAGTTTAACAAAGCCAATTCTCTTTCTCCTAGTTGTAAAATCATCCATGCATAAGGGCTTCTAAGTGTAGCTAGCCAGTATGTTTAATCTTTAAGTGGAAAATTTGTGTATATTAATCCATAGTGGCACATTACTATATTTAATTTGTATAAATTAGGCAATTATGAATATGTCATAATCCTAACTACTTTTGGCCTCCTCTTCTGTTATGAATTTAAATATGAGATGAATATCTTCATAAACTAAGATTTCTTGTATAACTTTCCCTTTCCATGCTTTTTATGCTTAGATATTTATCACAAGGAAAGGAGGACTTTTTTTAAAGAAGAATCCAACTAAGGTGATGTTCTAACTTTTGTCTCCTTCCTTCATTATTTATAGGTCATGTGTCACAATGGGTCCTTCGTTCATGGTAGGAGGACAATAGTGTAAAGATGTATTAGAGGTTTCCCTAATAAAATTCCTCTAGTTCATTTGAGAGTTGGTATCTCTTGAAAAACTTTCCTCTTTCTTCTAACCTCGTCTTTTCCTAAAGTATCTGCAGTTGACATGTATCTGATGGGAAAGGGTGAAAAAATAACTTGATCTTGAAAATTCAAGATGTTTTTAACAACTCTAACATTCATAGCCCTAAACGTTTTAGAGCTGAATGAGGCAAAGTGAGTTAGAAAAAGAAACTATTTTAATGTAGGAATTTAAAGGCAAGGGAGAAAAGATTAAATTATCCTTAAAAGGACTCTAAAGATCAAAGTGGTTGGAAAGGTAAGGAGTGGACTAGCTCTAACTTGTGAAGGATGAATGAGTATGTGGATGAACTTGAAGGATGAGATGGACAATAGGGTAAGGTTAGATTAAGGTGGAGAAGGTGGAACAAAGTGGGACAAAGTAGGTAAGGAAACAGAAGGGACTGAATGAAAGAGGGAAATAAACATACTTTAAAATCAAAAGTGGTGTTAGAAGATAACAGTATGTAGAACAAGGCTTCCAAGTAGATTACAGGGGCAAAGAAAAGGTGACAACAAAAGTAGAAGCTCTCTATTCTAGAGAGAAAGAAGAGATTATCTCTCTTGCCATCGTCTTCTGTACCATTCAAATAATTAAGAATATTTAAATCTTTTATATTTAATGTTTTTGTGTGCATAATTTTATACATAAGATAGTATTTGGAACTTTTATAAATTTTATTTTAATTTTAAAATCTTAAATTCCAAGCAATAAATAAATATGATTTTACTTCATTCTACTATAGAAGTGCAACCTTTTTTCATATAAACTTCTCTCGCTTTTTCTTAATTAAATAAAAGGCAAGTAAATATTCCTCACTTTACAAAATACATACATACATATATCCAAGGTTTTGAAACCCAAACCAGACATCAAACCGAAGGCCTTACTGGTCACCGGTTCGATCTGTTCAACTACCGGTCGAATCAGTGTGACGTCATAATTATGCAATAATTATATTTAATTATATATAATATTAGTAATATTAAAAAATTGAAAAATATATCAAATAATATTAAAAAATAAAAAAAAATATTGAACCAGTGGTCGAATCAGTTGAACTGGACCGGTTCGACCGATCAATTGACCAGTTTTTATCAATTCTCACTAGTTCAATTGGGGACTAGTTTTTACGGGTCACCTGAATCTGATAGCCTATCGGTCACCGATCGAACTGGTCGAATCAACCGGTCTGGTTCGGGTTTTAAAACAATACATATATCATATATCATGCTCTAGAATTCATGTCATACGCTCGTATAATCTGAATATTAGTTAGTGAGACATGCAAATACATAATCCACATGTTAGAAATGATTATGTACTATAACCTCTACTGAACATATTATGAAGATGTATATCAGGAGATTTAGTAAAGTCATTTTTGATGATTTTGGAACATTTAAATTTTGGAGTACATTTTTGATGTCTTAACATAGGCTTATCCTTTGATAAATTAAGCAATCTTGATATTTCATATTTATCATTTTCATACTTTTAATGACTTTAGTTATATGGCCTTTTAAAATCATACGTCAAAATATGTAAATGTTCTTTTAGGGTAGTAGCCCCGTAATTTTAAGTTTTTATCTTGTACATGCTCTCTGGCTGTTGACCTAAAAGTTTCTAGATTGGTGACTTTAATATCATTTTAATGGCATAATGGAAATTTTTTCTTTATAAAGAGAAGGATATGATAATAAATGGATTAATATCGGTATAAGGTACAAGCAATAATATATAGACCATATCGATAGTAGCCCATATTATAGAGATGTCCATTGCAGTTTGAACTAAAAGTTTAGCTAAACCATTAATCAAAATTTTAAGCCAAAATAATTATATGAAAATTCAATCAAATCCAAATAATGTGATTTAATTTGGCTGGTTTAAACCTAATTTTTAATTTATTTATTTAAAAATTTGAAAATATAATAAATCAAAATTAACAGAAAAGTAAATTCATTTTAATGAAAAATCAGTATAAAAGTTTTATTCGTATCACTCATAAAAGAAAATGATATGCTCTTTACCTTGGATTGGATAAAGCATAAATCATAGATTTAGGATCCAAGGATGGTTCTACGTGAATCAAGATTGAATTAACAACTTAAGAAGACATTTCTGCCACACCTACATAAAGGATTCGGGATGATGGAGAACAATCCTTTAATGATGAAATCAACATAAGTAGTGTTTGAAAGGACGTTTAGGGCATTAAAGAACAAGAGGGAAAAAAATGATTGAGATATTATTAAGGTTAAATTACCAATCTAACTCGAGGGAGAGGACACTGAAACCTAGAACCACCTATGATGAGTTTGATGATGATGATGACTAGTTTAGCACCTATGAAGATATGGATAAATTTAGAGGGGGCAAACATGGTCGTGTTAAATGAAAAATGGGTAGGAATGGTGGGGGCATAATCAGGTATGGGAATAAAAGGGGTCTTGATGATATATTAGCCAAAACATAGGTAGCATTACGATGAAAATTCCTGCCTTTGTCGGAAGATGGACTCAAATGTGTATCTAGAGTGGGAAACAAAAAGTAAATTTATGATTTGAGTGACGTAACTTTTTTGAAGATAAGGAATCCAAATTGGCAGCCTCTGAATTTAGTGATTACGTAGTTACTTAGTAGGATCCAAAGATTGCAGTTAGTTAGTAGGAGAAACTGAGAGCCACCAATCAATATTTGGAAAGAGATGAAAGCTGAATTGCATAGAAGGTTTGTGTCTAGTTCTTACTAGAGAGACCTCTACTAAACATTACATAATCTTAAGAAAGGGAGCAAAATCATAGAGGAATATATAAAGAGATAGTGGTAGAAATGACACAAGTAAAAATAGAGGAAGATTAAGAAGATACTTTAGCTCAGTTTATATATGGTCTTAAAATTAAAATTGTTAATAGAGTGGAGTTACACCATTTTATATAGTTGGAATATACGGTGCATATGGCAATAAAAGTTGAGAGAAAAATTAAAAATAATTTCACTAATCATGCAAGCGTTTCTAATGTAGTAAATTCCTCTTAGAGTAAATCATGGAGTAAAAGGGAAGATAAAGTTTCAAGCAATAAATCTAAAACACCAAAGACGAAATTAAATCTATAAGAGAAAAATAAGGATAATTCCTCTTTAAATTTAAAGAGTCAAATTATCAAATGCTTTTAATGCACAAAAAGAAGGCAAATTTCCTCTCAATGTCCAAATAAACAGTTTATGACAATTCAAAGTGGATAATCCATTTCTAAAAGTGAAGATAAAGACTATGTTGATATGCCTAAATTAGAGGACATTGAGAAAATAAGGCTAAAATGAGCAACCAATGGAGGGGAGATTGTTGGTAACTAGAAGCGCCTTAAGCATTCAGATTATATAAGATGAAGATGATGTGAGCAAACAAAGGAAAAATATGTTTGATATAAGGTGTTCTATCAATAATCATATTTGTAACTTGATCATTGATGGGGAACCGACTCAAATGTTGTAAGTGTTGAGTTGGTTCAAAAATTATGGTTATCAACTACCAAGCATCTGACGCCCTATAATTTGCAATGGCTTAACGAATCGAGGAAGGTAAAGGTGTATAGGAAAGTGTTAGTGGCATTTCAAATTAGAAGGTATAAGGATGAAGTTTTTTGTGATGTAGTGTCTATGTAGCCTTGACATATTTTGTTGGAATGTCCAGGGTAGTTTGATAATTAAGCAGTCCATAATAGTTACAAGAATCATTACTCATTGTCTATGGATGGAATGGAATATGCTCTTGTCCCTCCTTAATCAAAGTAAGTTTGTGAACATTAACTGAAATTTTATGCGAATGAAGTAGCAGGGTTAAGAGAAAGAGTATTAAAAAATGAGTGCAAACATTTAGAGACACTTCAAACACTATGACTAACACTTATATAAGAGAAAAACACAAAGGGAAAGGAGTGAGCATGGTTACCAAAGTGGGGGATGTGAGAGATGCATTTCTAACAAAGTGCTAAATGATACTTTTCCTATACAAAGAAGCTAATTTATCCTATGAATATCTTGATAACCATAATTTACCTAGTGTTGTTTTTGTTTTGTAAAAATATAATATCTTTCCTAAAAATATGTGCTAAACAATTTACGATCTAAGTGAGGAATAAAACATCAAATAGATTTGATTCTAGGGGCACAAATGCCCAATCAGCCAGTATATAAAATACGCTTGGAAGAAACAAATGAAATTCAAATGAAAATGGAGGAGTTGCTTGAAAAAGGCAAATGGAGGAGTTGTTCGAAAAAGGCTAAGTGTGTGAGAGCCTTAGTCCATGTTCAATTCTAGTCTTATTGGTGCTAATGGAAGATGGTTCATAGTGTAAGTGCATAGACTGCTATGCCATCAATAAAATATCTGTAAATTATCATCACCCTATTCCTAAGTTAGATGATATGCTTCATGAGTTATATGGTGCATATTTCTTTTTCCAAATTGATTTGAAATCTTGTTAGTATCAAATTAGAATTAAAGAAGGGGATGAGTGGAAAACAACATTTAAGATTAAATATCGATTATATAAATGATTAATAATGCCTTTTGGTTTTTCTAATGCACCCATCACCTTTGTTAGGCTTATGAACCATGTTTTGAATGAGTTTCTTGGCAAGTTTGTATTTGTTTATTTTAATTACAATCTTGTCTATAGTAAATCACTTGATTAGTTTATTAAACATTTAAATAAAGTGTTGAATGTACTTATGCAACAAAAAATGTATGTAAATTTAAAAAAAATGGTTATTTTTTCACTAGCCAGGTTGTGTTTTTATGTTATATGGTGAGTGCAAAAGGAATAGAGGTTGACGAGAAAAAGTTGAGGGCAATTAAGGAATGATCAACCTATAGGTCAATTAGTGATATTAGGAGCTTATATAGGTTGGCTAATTTATATAGATTGTTTATAAAGGATTTTAGCTCCATTCTCGCACCTTTAACTAAGATAGTTAAAAGAGTGTATGATTTAAGTGGGGGATGAGTAAAAGAGGACATTTAACTTATTGAAAAAGAAACTTAGTACATCACCTATCTTAGCTTTACCTAACTTTGCCAACACTTATGAGATAGGGTGTGATGTCAGTGGGGATGGAATTAGGGTCATCTTGATCCAAAATAGGAAATCGATTGCATACTTTAGTGACAAACTTAGTGGGATAGCCTTAAACTACTCAACTTATGATAAGGAGATGTATGCATTGGTTTAGGTTGTAAAGACTTGGCAACACAACTTATGGCCTCAAAAGGTTTATGATCCATACTAACCATAAGTCATTGAAGCACATTAAAGAGCAAAACAAACTTAGCAAAAGGCATGCCAACTAGTATAATTTATAGAGACGTTTCCTTATATGGATAAGTATAATAAAGGAAAGAAACACGTCATGACAGATGCATTGTCTAAAAGACATGCCTTATTAAGCACTGTGAATATTAGATTAGTAAGCGCATTAAAGAGTTATACAATGATGATCATGATTTTAGTAATATGTTTAAAGCATATGAGAAATTTTCCTTTAGGAAGTTCTTCAAGCATAAGGGGTATTTTGTTTAGAGGGAATAAGCTTTCTATACCCCAAATTCCTTAAGAGACTTATTAATGAAACAATCGCATAAGGGAGGTTTAATAGGGCACTTTAGTGTTAAAAAGACTCTTAATGTTTTGAATGGACACTTCTCTTGAGCATACATGAAAAGATCTGTAGAAAGAGTATGTGGGAGATGTGTGGAGTGTAGATAAGCTAAATCGAGAGTATAACCTTATAGATTATACAAACTGTTACCTACACCTAGTGAATCGTAGGTAGACATCTCCAAGGATTTTTTTTTGGTTTACTTAGATCTGGGAGGAGTTACTATTTCGTATTTGTAATTATTTATAGGTTTTCTAAGATGGAATACTTCATTGCAAATCACAAAATTAATGATGCATCTTGCAATGTTGAATTGTTCTTTACTAAAATTATTTAGTTACATATTCCTAGAACCATTTTTCTAACTGTGATACTAAAATTTTGAGCTATTTTTGAAAAAAATTGTAAAGGAAGTTGGGGACTAAGTTTTATTCTACAATTTGTCACCCATAATTGGATTTGAGGATGATGAATATTTTTTTAAGGATGTTCTAACTTCATTTAGGATTTATTCTTGAATCAATTATGAGTTATTTTCTATTGAAGTTAATGAATGTTTGGGTATTGTGATTGCTTATGGTTTTTATATACCTCGATAATAAATCGCGAGAGTGAACTGATAGTAACATGATTGGGTTGGGTAATGAGAATTAACAACCTAATAGATCATATAAACATCAAATCAGTAATTATATGAAGAGAGATCTTGTGTGAGGACCCGATTGTTTATTAGATTGCTTAAGAACTAATTGGAGCATGGGTTGTTTTGTGAATTGAGAAATTCGAATTCAATTAAGGATTATGATTTAGGATTTAATGATTAGGTCTCAAGATAGAATAATCAACCTTTTCAAATTCTAAGACCGATACCAATTAAATCAAAGGTAATTAAGGTAGCAATTGACGATGAAATGAATCCCCTTTTCCCATAATTGTTTGATCTTCTCTTGTGCAATTTCTTGATTGTTAAGTGTTGTGTTTTGTTTTGATTTCCTTGTGTTAATTTCAATTTTTCTTTTTTAATCAAATCATATTCAATTATTTAAATTGTTGTTTAGCTTTTATTTTCATTTTTATCACATTTGTTATAACCTTAGATAACATTAGGATTCAATTAGTTCATTAATTTCTCGTGGGATCGACACTTCAACTACTGCGCTTACAATCTTTGCACTTGTAGAACATTGAGGGTTTTATAGAAGTAAAACTTGTGTAACAATTAGAGTAATATAGGACCAATATGGGGCTATAATGGGGTAACATTGAGCAATATTAGGATAACACAAGGTCATATTGGGATAAAAAGGGTCATATTAAACCTGATTTGGCTATAATTTTTACAAAAGATAAGTTGAGAGGTGCATAAGACAACATAGGACCAATATAAGGATGTGTTTTACTCTTATTTAATGTAAAATTTTGAAGTTTTATTATATAAAAGGGAGAAAAGGATAAAAGAAAAGGAGAGAGACATTTGGGAAGACTAGAAATTAGTTCCAAGGACAAGTATTCTCAAAGAGAACATTAAGGAGAAGCAATCTTAAAGGAAAGCAAGATTCCATCAAGATCAATCTTGAAAGACCAAGATTCAAGAACCATTAGCTCATTCTTATCTCTTGTTTCTTTATTTTTCATTTTATTTTTTTTATTTTATGATGAAATAAATTAGGCCATAGATTTAGATATGATGAACACTGTAATTATGTTTTTATTTGATCTTTTAGTTTAATTAAATACCTAATTTGTTTATGATTTATCTATGATTTTATAATTGATTGAATTAAATAGCAAAATTAGAAGATTCAATCACTTGATTCATTTAACAAGATTCAAGAGATGAGATGTATGACTAGATCATAGTATAGATAAAGGGGGTTAAGCATAAGCTATTTAAGAGAAAGTCATAAGATCTTCCTAAGTTAGAGTAAAACCTTTCAAAATAGTTCGTAAAGTGAATTAATGTATTCTTAGGATGTCTTGATTTAGAAAAGATTACAATTGAATAATCTAAGAATAAGAGTTATCTATATCAAGGGAGAATAAAATTATAATTAGGAATCCTTAATTGGTCTAAGAAACTAAAAGTGTTCATTAAATCATAGTGAGATTGAATGTTGGAACCCGATCCGGAGACCAGACCCCAACTGCTTATAACTTAATACTCTTACTCTTACTTTAATTCCACATCTATTGGACCCATTTCCAAGGCCCAACTTCCTGAGTCCTGAAGCCTTGTGCTTATTACCTTGCAGGATCATTAGCTGTAACTCAACATTCGTGGCGAGCGCACACCAATTAATCATCAAAATCATGAGTTGACTTGTTCATACAAAATGTATACCTAAGTCTCGAGTTCGATTTGAAACAAGAATCACCTCAAACGGAGTTGTATAACTCAAGTTATGCTTAAAAATCCTAA